>OZ035841.1:12364113-12386129 GCA_964034765.1 Knipowitschia caucasica | reverse complement strand
CTATATCTTACTCATCATTACTGTCATCTTGGAGATATGAGGGTATAAAAGCATGGGCACTGGTCGTCTGTCTGACTATCGTTCACGTTGAAGCATTGTTTCTGTTGAGTTCATGTTCTTTGTAGATCTCATGATGATCATAATAAAGTACAGATAATCCATAAAGAATCACTGTGAACTCATGTAAATCCTTAATGAACTCATCATGAAGTCATCTTGAATGGAAGTCTAGTTTGTATAAAGCGATACCAAGAGGCACAGGTGACCGATTTTGGAAAGTTTGTTCTGGTCCATCTTAACTCTTTAATATTCACACTTTGAAGAAAGCAATGTTGTCTTTTTTGGATCCTCTAATAACACACATCATTTGTTTTTATGTTTTTTGAACCCCTAGTTTTGTTTTTGATTATAGGCCTTTGCCCAATGAGAGATGCAGTTTGATGAAAAATGCCTACCAAGTGATAGAGATGCTCCAAAGAGGTATATTTCACTTCCAACCTTCAAGTAGATGAAGTGACTCAATAGACGATATGTCAAAAGGTTGAGGTGCCACATTTTTTTCCTTTTCATTTTCAAACTGATGTCAAATGTCAACAAAGGCACCAAGCCCTCGTATCCTTTGATGGTATTACCTCCTTAAGACGGAAACAGCTGTTCTTGGCAGGAAACATGTGGGATTTAATTCATTCACAATTAGCATAATGACACACAGAGCTGCATTTTAGTGATTTTTGCATTTGGAATAATCCTCTTTTGTTCTACAGCAGAGCGACAAATGAAATGTTCTGGTTGTCCATCCATCCATCCATTTTCTTCCCCTTAATCCAATTCTGGGTCGGGGGGTGGCAGTCAGAGCTGCACCCAGTACACAAAGCACCAGCCACTGATCCTCCTGCAGGTGGTGAGGCCACAGTAGCTGAGATCTTTCAGCGGAGGCTTCAGGCAAAGTGGGGTTAAGTGTCTTGCCCAAGGACACAACGACAGCAGTCATCAGCGGGAGTCGTGAAGTGAGTCTTACGGTGGGCTCGAACCCACGACCTTGAGGCCCTAAGGCCAATGCTCTACCAACTGAGCCACTGTCGCCCCTGTTCTGGTTGTACCGTTCAAAAATCTCAGGTCAAAGTAATTTAAGCTGTAGATGTTGGCTGAAGATTTCTGAACCGAGGTGTAAAGTTCTCCCAGGTGTAATTCAGGCTATAAGTTCTGGCTTCTATCTGACTTTTATAAAATTAATCTAAAAAAGCGAATGTGTTCATGAATCACCCACCATCGGGTATAAAGCGATAAGAGGAGAATAGAAGTGACCTTTAAGTAAGGGCAAAGAGGGAGGGGGAAAGTTTCTCACGTCAACAAGCTTTCAGCCAGTTCAGTGTGATTTTGTGTAGTTTTGGCATTGAACTGTCTAAAAGTACGTGACGATACTAAAACATTAGACCTGAGCGTGGTGCAGAATGAGGGCTGTGATCACACTGGTGTCGTATAAAGTGCCTCAAACTTCACATGTGTCTGGCTGAGTTTCCTCTGGGCTCCTTGGTTATCCAGGGAATATCTTTCAGCTCATTTCCTGAGCCGAACTTGAACTTTCTGACCAACAATGGGATTGCAATGAGATACGACATCTAAAGCAGTATGAACATGATAATAATAATAATGTATCGGTTTTACTGTATATAGCACTTTTTTGGACACTCGACATTACACGTCATTATTCATTCACTCCACACATGGTGGTGATAAACTAAAACTGGTACGTGCCACCGGCCCCTCCGACCACCACCAACCACACAACAGACTCATTCTAGGCAATGGGGTGAAGTGTGTTGCCCAAGGACAGCAGACATCAGTGGGAGTCGTTGAAGAAAGTCTTGTGAGATGGGATCAAACCCACAACCTTCAGGTTCAAGGCCCAATGCTCTACTAACTGAGCTACTGTCGCCCCAAATTACAAGTATATTTTCCTTGTAGAAATACAATATACATAGATGCTTGATCTTAGCCAGCCAACATCTTTTCACACAAAATTCAGGTCTGAGTCGGGCAAACAATCATGAAAAAAAATTTTCTTCTTATGGAGAATGAGACTATAATGCTTCTGTCCCACAACAGGACAAAAAAATACTGTATATCTTTCAAATTCAAGTGATATTCTGCTCATCTTTTGTCCCTTTACTTACATAGTTGCACTCATTGTGATTTCTACTTGCAACCACTACAAATGTGATTAGATAATGAGTGAATGTGCAGCCCTTAACTTACCCACAACATTATCGTAAGTAAGCCATATTTATTCTCATAGTGCTTTTCACAAACACACAAGTCACAAAACACTTTAAAATCGTGCACTTGATGGAGAAAGGTGTATCCGGACCTACTGTGCATGTTTGTAGTGGTAGAGCAAAACGTAGCAGCTAGAAGAAACCTACTCAGACACAGAAAGAACATGCAAACGCCACACAGAAAGGCCACGTCTGGAGGTGGAATCAAATCCAAGACTAAAACAGAAACTAAACTCTGTGATAATCAGAAATATATAAAGGACAAAATCAGGTATAAATCATTGAAAAGACGGGACTAGAGAGCCGTAAATCATTTCTATACTCAAACCAGAGCAAAATAGAGCTAATACTAAATCAGCTTTTCACCGGGGCTGGAGCAGAGCTGTCCGTGTTGCCTCCCACGCATCACTCTGGTCCAGATGGCTGTGTGCCCTCAGCTCTTGACGATCGTCCCGGGACACTGATCTTATCGACCCAATGCTGTACCACCTTAAATAAAGCTCCTTTCATCTCTCTGCACCATGACACAGTGTTCGGAAAAGAGCTGTCGATCAAAGCCACAAACACACAAATCTGGCGCCCCGGCTCCTCCACAACTGTACGGCTCTGCGTGGACTGAAAGCACTTTGTAGATTAGAAAGACAAGAATGTATGTCAAAGTGTGTGTGTTTGTCTGGGTACGACACACACACGACGTAAATCGTTTTGGCTGGTGTAGTAAAGATTGAGTAGATTGAACATGGAGGGGGTGATATTGTGCAAAACAAATTCTGATAATGGCCGGAATGAAGCTTACATACAACTTACTACAACTTCATATGGATTGGAGAAAATAACAGTTTTAGAATATATTCAATACTAAATAATATTAGCAAACACAAATTGAATGACATTTTGCTGATAACGTAACTATTTAACCAATTATCAGCCAGGCAATTATCAACCATACTTTTTTTCAGTAATTATTTGTTACTTGCAAAATTATTACTCTAGTCAAGCCTATGGGTAAAAACAAAAAAACTTGTATCAGAATCCTATGTCAGAATCTCTGACCTAGAAGATCTATCCACCCATAAAGTCTCCAGCGCTTTACCTTGGAGCCATAATTTTACTTTTTGTTATTTTCTTTGTTTAATAAGCATTTGGTTCAATTATTCAAACAAAGTTCAGTGTTGAAGCTGCATTATTTAACATTTTGACACTAATATTATCACTTTTACGGCAAATGAATATTTTGCTCTACAGTATATTTAAGGGATTGGATTCCTTGTTTAGGAACTGATCGGTATCAGTCCTGAAAAAAAAAATACATATTGGACGATTTCTAGTTCATGCTGTTAAGTAAAAATATACATTATTGTCGCCAAAGTGAAATGAGTCCTATGCATTTGATTCATCCTTCTATACGCTACTAGGGCTTTTGTCAGGAGCAGTACTGTGCCCAGGGAGCCGTGTCAAGATATTGATGCTGGGCTTGTGGAGAACCTTCTTGCTGAGAAGTGTGATTGATAAGACACACGCATACTCTAGTCTATTATAGAAGAAACCTGTTGCTTATTCCAGTCTGACATTCACACAGCCAGATCCAGAAGAGTTAATTCTCCAGCCGTGTTACTCATTTATTTTAAAGGCAAATATATCCACTATCCTGCCACTATAAAGGCCTGTACAGTCAATGTAAAACCTCACAAATTCTATAGGCGGCAGCTGCTTCCCCTTTTTTCCCTTCTCGCTTCCTAATAATTCCCACTCCCTCCTTCTCTCTGTGTCCTGTTGCCATGGCAGCGGCATGCTAATAAGGCTGCGTCCGTCTCCCAATAAATTACAGCGCAATGTTTTTTCATTTTCCATGTTTTCATCCGGCTATCCCTTACATCGTCTCTTCTCTTGTACACATTTAACCAAAGCAGCACTCAGCAAAACACGCGTCCAAATTGGCCGAGCGGAGAGAATTTGGCGAACGAGAGTCTGAACCTCCCGGGGGAATGTTGTCCGTCAATGCAGGGGCTGGGAGAGATGAAAGGGGTGAATAAAACGGCACAGGTTGAATCACACGGTTATGTAAGGTCCAAGGGAGAGGTGAGAAATATGTTGCATACTTGAAATAATGCCCTGTGAGTCACTATTCTATGTGTTCACTGACATTTTCAACACCTCTCTGCAGTCCTGCCATGTCCCGGCCTGCTTCAAATCCTCCATCATTGTCCCCGTCCCGAAGAAGCCCAGGATCACAGGACTCAATGACTACAGACCTGTAGCACTTACGTCTGTTGTCATGAAGTCATTTGAACGCCTGGTCCTCTCCCATCTCAAGTTCTTCACCTCCCTCCTCCTGGACCCCCTGCAGTTCGCCTACAGAGCCAACAGATCTGTAGACACCGCAATTAACCTGGCCCTGCACCACATCCTACAGTACCTGGACTCCCCGGGGACCTACGCCAGGGTCTTGTTCGTGGACTTCAGCTCTGCCTTCAACACGATCTTGCAATCCTTGATCCAGGACAAGCTCTCCCAGCTCAACGTGCCCGATTTCACCTGCAGGTGGATCACTGACTTCCTGACAGACAAGAAGTAGCGAGTGCGTCTGGGGAAGAATGTCTCGGACTCTCGGATTATAAATACAGGAGCCCCACAGGGCTGTATTCTTTCTCCCCTGCTCTTCTCCCTGTCCAACCACGACTCTGTGAAGCTGATCAAGTTCGCGGACGACACCACCCTCATTGGACTCATCTCCAACAACGATGAGTGTGCCTACAGGAGGGAGGTGGACCGGCTGGTGTCCTGGTGCAGTCCCCCCGCCCCCACCCTCCGTGATGGACTCCCCCATCACCTCTGTGGAGTCCTATCGTTTCCTGGGCACCACCATCACCCAGGACCTCAAGTGGGAGCCGACCATCATCAAGAAGGCCCAGCAGAGGATGTACTTCCTGCGGCAGCTCAGGAAAGCCAAGCTGCCTGCACAGATGTTGGTGCAGTTCTACACGGCCATCATCGAGTCCATCCTCACCTCCTCCATCACCGTGTGGTTCTCTGGAGCCACAGTCAGGGACAAACAGAGACTACAGCGCATTGTGCGCTCTGCAGAGGAAGTGATCGGCCGCAGCCTTCCATCGCTGCAGGACCTGTACGTCGCCCGAGCTTGAGGCCGGGCTGGTCGTATCACAGCCGACCCCTCTCACCCTGCACATGGACTATTCCAACCACTCCCCTCAGGCAGGAGGCTGCGGTCCATCAGGACTAGAACCTCCCGCCACAAGAACAGTTTCTTCCCCTCTGCTGTTGGACTCTTGAACACTTCTTAACCTGTCCCCCCGCCCTTTATAAAGTCACTTTACTGCCCATCATACGTCACTTTACTTCACTGTACTGCTGTCACCTTACATTGTGTGCACCATGTGCACTTGTATATTGTAAATAGTAACTGTAACTCTATTTTAAATTTAAATGTATTCCTTAGAAGTGTTTTTTATTCTTTCTTTTTTATTATCTCTTTCTGACTGTTGCACTGAGCCAAACCAATTTCCAAGTCTGTGACTTCCTGTTACTTACATGGCAATAAAAATGATTCTGACTTTTCAATACTTTGGGCTGAGAGTTGATTGGCTGAAAAAGCAAAGATGAGGCCAAAGATTCTCTCTCTCATCTCTTGATCTGGTGAATCAACAACTGTGTAATGTCCTATACAAAAAAATTGAACTAAATTGACTTGGGCGCGGTGGTTAGCGCTTGTGGGTGGCTCCGGGGTTCGATTCCACCTCCAGGCCTTTCTGTGTGGAGTTGGCATGTTATCCCTGTGTCTGTATAGGTTTCCTCCGGGTGCTGCGCAGTAGGTCTGGCATGCGCCTCCTGTATGGTGACCCCGCTGCCATCTCTGTGTGGAGTGTGAGGACAAATGCCCACCACAATTTTGAAGCGCTTTGTGTTTTTGAAAGGCGCTAAAGAAATAAAGATGGCTTACTTACATACTATTAACAAACTGCCTTTGAGAGCCAAGACCTCGTTAGATAGACTTTGTATAAAGTACATTTTGTTGCGGTTGAAAAGTCGGATGCTCCAGCTTTAAGTTAAGAGTAGTAACAGTCCTTCAGCCTATCGACCACGACTAATGTCCTCATCAGTTACATCAGATATGTCCAAATCCGGTCCGCAAGACAATTTTTAGTGGCCCGTAACAAGATTTTTATTCATCAATATATACTTGCAGCATTGACGGTGATGGACGACCATGGCATGTAATACATCACCTATTTTCTCAGATAAACAACCACATTTAAATTATTCTAAAATTGAAACCCAACACATCATTAGTTCAACTTTATATTTGGTGCAGTCTTGGTTAAATCCAATTATTATCCGGCTCCTCACAGCAGCAGAAGAACGCTCCATGGATTTGAATGTAATTTCAAAACGTTCTACCGGTCATTATTTCTTGATAACAGACCTCTCAAAACAGTAATGACCGCTGCCCATGGCAACGCACTCTCTGCTTGTATTTCAGATGCGTGGATAACTCCGCAAGTAGTTCCGGCCACTCCAGAGCTAGCCACGCTCAATAAACGCAAATGCCAATCAATACATATACATTATTAATACAAGTGCACGGAAGTTTTCAGAATTTTCCGTTAACGTTTTCATGACAAAAACACTGATGTAATGCGAGAAAAGGCGATCCCGAAAAACTCAGAAGTAGATACGGGCACATTTTCGGACACATTTGCAGAGGATCGAATTATGGATTTAGGTTAGGTTTATGTTTGGGTCACTCACCACTGATGTTCACAATTCTTTGTTCAGTTTTCATGTTCCAGAGAGTTCTAGTTTGGAAGCTAACTGTTGCTAGCATAGCCACGGGAAAGCCTTTGGGAACTATTTTATTTTCTTTCTTATTTTAAATAAACCTTTCGGCATTCCTAAAAGTGGACTGAAGTTTATGTTGTGTGTTCTGTTGGTATAAAGCAACAGAACGCAGAACTCGGCTGCGCGTCGGGGTCCGCTTCGCCCTGTCGGTACTTATTTTCCGATAATGACCTGCGTCATATACGTTATCCCAATAAACACATTTCATGACAAATAAAATGAATGTCAAAATACCTTCATAATGTATTATTTTGGCCCTGAACAGCTCTGCCTCTGACCATAATGAGTTCGACACCCCTGAATTACATAATACATGATTCTAAATTATTATTACAGTTATTCCTTGTTTTTGGTCATAAAGACAGAGACTCAAACGCAATCACACATGTCATTTTAAAGGTGCTAAGTGCTCAAACGTTAATGTTATCAGCATGCTATTTTACATTTATTCTGCGATTATCTATGACTTAATGCATGTCATAAACATCGGTCCAATCATGTAGCTTGTCTAACCGTGGCCCCTGCGTTAGCACAGCCCTCTTCATCTGCGGCTAATCTAATACCTGACCAATGGGCCCTGACCGCTAAACTAAGAAATATGCTAACGGGTCTGGGCTACGCTACGCTGTGCCTAGCTAATTCAATTTCACCTCTACTCTCCTGTTCTCGTGCAGCAAGCTAACCCCCGGAGCTATGCTAACGCTAATTCAATCCACCCAGGCATGAGATGTGAATGCAAATATGCCAGGAACGGTTACGTGTCTATATATGAAAACTTACTGCGGGTCTCTTGAAGAAATGCCTCGGTTCCGGCCCATTACCTACATAAATAACAGCCTTCCCAGCAGTAATGTATACAAATGTTTTCATAATGGCAGTAAAACAGGAGGATGATATTAGAGCTAAATGCACAGGGAAATGCAAGGAGGAGACAGAGAAAGCTCAGTCAATTTGAATTTACCCAAGGGCAATGTCGATAATAGTATTAAGATATTAAGCCCCGACGAAAAAAGCCTGTATAATCTCAAAGTTAATGAAGAGTCACATTTTCGCAGTGGAGTTAGGTAACTGGGCTTAAATAAAACAATGTTCAAACACATTTGTTTAAAGCTGAGGGACTGCATTACAAATAACACCTGTTGTCTGCCCAAAAAATAAATAATTATTGTGAACAAATCGGACCACAACAGGCTGACTCCATCTTATAAGAAAACATGTTATATTTATCATATTTGTAAGAAAGAGCCCTGTGAGTCACTGTTTGACACTTTAGGCTGAGAGCTGATTGGCTGATTGTGGGTGGTCCTCCGAGTAATTAAATTACAGGCACTGTGAAATGTACAGACACAATGTGAGGTGCACAAGGAAGTCTTAAATATATAAATGTGTGATCAGTGTCAACCAACGTCATAAGCCTCTGGGAAATAGACTTAGGAAACTGAAAGAGAAACATTTTGTATTTACGAATAAAAAGCTTGTGAGAATCAAAGTAAAGACTTTTATTTGTCTTGTTCTCGTGCCTATACGTCTAACTAAAACATACTGTTCCCTTTTTCTCCTTTCTATTTCGCCTTGGCCCCCACCTTCCCATCCTCCTAATGCCACACACACCTGTTTCCTGCATCAGGTCCCTGTGAAGACTGACCGAGGACGAAACCTCTGCTTTGGCCGAGTGAATAAATGCCTCCTAATGATGACTTCCTGCAGCTCACATTGTCTTTGGGCCTGGATAGTTCCTGATTTTCTCAAGACAGATCCTTCATCCAAGACTCCCTTTTGCCAAGTTTGGATTTCTTGTATCCACTGCAGCATACAGCCACATATTTGTCTAAATGAGAAAGATTTGACGTCTCATTGAGAAAATATTCATATTTCCTGAAGACAAGATGAGAGATTCTTGTCTGTTTGATAGATTCATACCAAGATACCATTTCCAAATTTAAATTGTTTTTCTTTAACTTGTTTTAAATACCAAAAATAACGCAAAGTGCTTCACAAGTCATAAACATTTAAATCCTACAAAGCATTTAAAAAGTTTAACATTCAAATCCTAAATAATCACAGTGCATTAAAAAGACTGAAAGTACAATCCTTCAGTTGTCTGCACAGCTCGAGTACCTGTTTTATTTGCAAAGAACTTCCAAAATGGCCGTTGATTTGATTGTAATTAACTCTATGCTATACATAAGAAAATCTTTAACTTCCCCTGGTCAGGAGAGCGTTAACCACTGCCACAAGCCGTGCGTGATTCAGAAAGTGGTGTTGGGAAAGGGCTAAAAGGCAGCAGACGTGGCAGAGTTGGGAGCGTTTGTTAGCACTGAGCTAACGCCGTCGCACGATCTGCAAACAGTGAAATAGCAGCGACAATCAGACGTGTGGGTCGCTCTGTCAACTGTGCACTGGAACAAAACACAGACGGAACGGGATCCGAGACAAGAGTGTGACAAGTGCACAACGACATGACAATAATAATGAAAAAAGAAACGATCACATGGCACTCCTCACATGAGTTTCTTTTCACGTTTTTTTGACAAAGCAGATGATATTGGATCGTTTTTCAAAGGCACGCCAATCAACATCTCAGGGTACACCGATGTACCACAAAACACTGGTTGAAAAACACTGATTTCGAGGCAGCAGTTTAAATCATATCTTTTTTTTTTTTTTTTTTTTTTTTTTTATTTAACTTTATTACATTTTAATACAATTACAAGAATGACAACATAAAAGAAAGAAATAAAACAAAATTCTATTCGAAATCTAATATATACGGTTTACAAATACAGTAGGTGTTAAGGTGGGAGGGGTTGGGGGGGAGGGGGAGAGTAAAAAATAAATAAAAAATATTCGGGTTGCGTTTTTTTATTGTTTCAGTTCTGCCTTGGTTTGCGGAGTTTCTGTATATGTATGTGAATGTGTATGCAATGCAGGGGTGCATAGGTGCTATGTCGAATGTGGTCAAATGAGTCTATATATTTTACAAAAAAAAAAAAACAATAGTTTAAATCATATCTGTTTGGCTGTGCATACAACTTATTTTATTTTTTGTCTTGCGTTTTGCATAGTTAGATAGATAAATATGTTATAGAAATTCAGGTGTCCAGTAGCAGCAGAAATAAAAACACAATTGATCATTCTAAAAAGCTAACAATAGTAATAATCAGCCACATCCCTTCAGGTCACAGCAGCAGAGGTGGAGTAGCCTTTGGGTGGAGCAGGACGGGTCACAAGGTGGAGTAGCCGTTTGGTTCGGACCATTTTCTCTGCTCTAGTCCAAAGTAAAATGCTAAATGCTTTATTAGCATTTTTCAAAAAGCTAGCATCTGCCAGCACTTTGCAAAGACATGTTTTTTACTTTTTATTTAACCTTTATTCAACCAGGAAAGTCCGGTTGAGATTAAGAACCTCTTTTTCAAGGGAGTCCTGGAGTCCAAATATTTTCTTGGGGGACAAAAAACACAATTGATTTAGTTTGATTGGCCCATGAAATAAAACAAACATGGCATAATATTGGACAATATCCAAACTGCTTAAACCAATATTCTCATGTCCTTGTTGATAAAAAGCCGGAGCATTGCATCTATTCATAGTTCTATTTCTTGGCCTTTAACACGTCTCCATCTGCTGTGACTTTGAACGCCTCTTTGCTAACGATCGCTGCCATTCATCACTAAGACACTCCACTTTTCCATCTTAAACGACATGTTTACTTCTCTGTGCTGCTTTTCTTGACAAAGGAAGTCGTTTTACGTGAACCGCAAGAGAATAGAGGATAAACGGCGAGTTAACGAAAACTGAGATTTATCTGGGAATGTTCTCCTTGTGGCAAAGAGACAGATGTTTGATGTCGTGGTAATGACAAAAACAAACAATTTTTTTTAAACAGGCAATGCAGACGGAATATTGTCTAAATAAGAACATCTTTGAGGGGAAAAAGAGTTGATAAATGTTCTTGGACATGTTGCTATTGTTTTGTTTATTTATTTATTGTGCTATTGTTGCTATGCTCAGTCATACAGGTCGATTCTGAGGAGAGGTCCCCAGTTACTGTTTTCAAGAATATTATTAGCTCAGTAACCCTTAATTTACATCTATCACCTTCTACGTGGGTTCAGGACGTAAGAATCTCCAAGAATTACTTTTCAGTGTAAAATTTTAATGGTTCTTTTTCCGTACACATGGCTGGGTCGGAAAGGGCGTTTTAGAGATTTTTAATTAAAAGCTCTCAGTAGGAAAACCAGTGTGAAATGTACAAAAACGTATTTACAGTGCTCAGTGAATTTTTCCTACACCATATCTAGAATGGGTATTTTTCATTCGGTTCATGATTGCATTTCACAGTTACACATTGACATATACCCAATAAAATACATTACGAGCTACAAATTAAGAAGACTCCAAATGTCCATGCAAATGAGTTAAGGTCCATATGACCCACAGACAGGTGCAGTGGAAAAGTATGTCCGGGTTTGCCAAAACGCACCACAGAGTGAAATGACACATGTCGCGAGATGTAACTGCACCATGCAACGCTCCCAAGTGTGCTCCCTGAAGATGCGTTCGCGCACGCTACATGTCACACACACAGTCCTCACATGCGCTCCGTGGGACAGCGTGCTTAGGGACGAGCTCACCCCGTCACAAAAATTACAAATAAATTTGACCCAGCAGTGAAATACACAGGTTTAATTATCTTACGTGTTGCTACGAATAGGATGGATTCCAATATTCTTTTTTTGCTGTCAATGTGGCATATCTTGTTCATCATCGCGGGGAAGAAAAGAAAAGGGAGCGGTGTTTTAAAATATACTTCAGAAACTTTCAAAATTGAATGATCACTTGGTTTCAAAGTGACAATAATTTCTTGTACTTCTTATTTATGTATCTGTCTGGTGCACAATGGGATACCTCTGCACATGTATTCCAAAGTGGCTTTACTGCAAATGGCAAATAACTGAATCTGAGAAGGAGCCAACATTCATTTAACTAAGCAAACAGAACTGCTGGTGGTTCAATGGACCCCATGTGGCCCCAGGCCCAGAGGTTTCCCCCGGTCTGGACTAAAGACTACATTTCCATTTGTCATTTCTGGCCAAAACCACAGTCTGCGCTGCGTGCTCCAACTTTCTCTTTCCAGAGTCGTCCATAATCACTTGGCCTTAATATTCCTCTCTCCTTTTACTGCAGCAGTGTGATTCAGCGGGTTTCTGCTGCCAGTTCCCACCTCCCTCTGTCTTCGTTCCCTCCACTCTTCTTCCCTCTCTTCTATAACTAATTTATGAAGGTTTTTTCAGCTCCCATGCTCAGCCCTTACCACTTCATCTGCAACATATGCCACATACGACTTCGGTTCAGGCTTTAGCTTCCAGTTGTAAGCAACATTTTGAGGATCGATAGCACATACTGATAGCATCCTCTGAACCAAAGTCTAGATCCTCTTGTGAAACAGACCAAAACATTCTGTCTTCATGTAATTTTTATCTTTTTCATACTTAGAAGAAAGAGCCTACTTCTTGACACTTTGGACTGAGAGCTGATTGGCTGAGAAAGACCGGCTCTTAAATGTTATGTCTAAGGAAGATTATATAAAGATGTGACACTAGATAAAAAAATCTATTATATTTTTTAGTTTGTAAATCACAACAATAGTTATCTTGGAGGACTTTAAAAGGAAATCCAATGATTAAACACACATAGAGCGATTGGTCCATAAGAGGAAGATGACCCGTCAACGTTGATAAAATCCATGACTGTAGTTGAATGTCGAGTGTCCGGATCATCACCGCTTTCAGAACCTCCTGCACCGGCAAGGAAAAAATTCAAAAGACCCAGTGGCAGAAAATTAGAAACTTCAGGGGTGGCCCACATTGAGGGAGGGATCTGCTCCCATGGACAGACGGGCTCTAGATCCAGGACTCAGGCTGTAGAACAAGGACTGAGGCGATGCAGAACCAATGTGTGATAGAATTAATTGTGTAAATAGTTTATATGAAATGAAGAGTGATCTGTTTGACTAGCTAATTCTTTTTTTTTTTATCTTTAATTCATCTATTTGATATGGAGAGCAGCAGATACATTGGGCGGACCTTTATTCATAGCAAGACCGTGCTAACTTTAGTCCATAGGAGGCTTTGGGATAAAAATACACACATTTCCTCAAACATTTGGTGGATAAATTCACTATTTATAATCACTATATCTACTGGAAGATGGAAACTGAAATCTACAACATTGGGGAATCTCTATCTCTTGGTTTTAGGCACTTTTACTATCAAACTGCATCTCAATCTTTTGGTAAAGGCCTATAATGAACGAAAATATATAGGGGTAAACAAAACAAAACATGCTAATTCTACACCTTGGAAAACAAAAAATACTTTCTTCAATGGGTGAAAATTAAAGGGTTTGAATGTACCAATGCACAATTAACATAAACTACAACACTATATTGAGAACAGGGCTGCTAATGGACTGGCGAGCCGTGGTTTTAGCCTTTTCCTCGACAGCTCTACCTGACACATTGAAAATCTCCATAAGAAATTGTGCACTTTCTACTTTCCAAAGCAGCAGCTGTTCATGTGGCTGTTTACATCCTGTCTCGGAGGTGAGCGACCAAAGCCCACGCTCCTCTTTCCTTCTGACTCATCCTTCATCACTTCCTGCTTTCTTCACCTCATCATCACATCCTTCACCTGCACTCAACCCCGACACCCAGAGGTTCTGCGCAGTCTGACTATTCCTGTCCATGAGTTATACATGCAGGCTGCTGCTGCTTCTGCTGCTGCTGGTATTATTTTTTATCATGATCTTGGTTATACTGAGAGGAGACAGTCACAGTCATGGAGAACTCATGGGTGGATCCATCAGGGAGCCTCAGTCCTCACTGTACAGCCTGAGTCCTGGATCTATAGCCTCAGTCCTGGATCTATAGCCTCAGTCCTGGATCTATAGCCTCAGTCCTGGTTCTATAGCCTCACTCCTGGTTCTATAGCCTCAGTCCTGGATCTATAGCCTCAGTCCTGGATCTATAGCCTCAGTCCTGGATCTATAGCCTCAATCCTGGATCTATAGCCTCAGTCCTGGTTCTATAGCCTCACTCCTGGATCTATAGCCTTAGTCCTGGATCTATAGCCTCACTCCTGGATCTATAGCCTTAGTCCTGGATCTATAGCCTCAGTCCTGGATCTATAGCCTCAGTCCTGGATCTATAGCCTGAGTCCTGGATCTATAGCCTCAGTCCTGGATCTATAGCCTGAGTCCTGGATCTATAGCCCTCACTCCTGGATCTATAGCCTGAGTCCTGGATCTATAGCCTGTCTGACCGTGGGAGTGGATTCCTCTGGCAATATGGGCCTCTTCAAAGTTTCTCACTTTTTTTCCCACTGTCTTTTTTTCATTCCTTGACGATGCAGGGGAAGATCTAAGGACAGTGACGCAATCTCAAACATTTACAGGACATTTATTATCATTAATGGTCATTCCTCTCCCTCTATATGCACCAATCAATTATTGAGCCCACCTAATGTAATTGTATGTATTTTGTATAGCCCTAAATAACAACAGCAGTTAGAAAGTAGTTGATTCACCAATAACAGATCAACGAATCAAACAAGAGAATTACATGGACAAATTCAAGCATCAATAAATTTGAACATATTACAAGAATAACAAACACATACGGCCATTGGTCAATAGGGAGCAAGATGACCAACGTCCCTAAATGTTACCAAAATTCTTTATATGTTCTGGTTCACTGTCTTTAGACCCTTGTATATCTGCAGAGAAAAACTTTAAAATCCATATTGAGAGAGGGATCTGCTCCCCCGGTCTACCAGGACTTAGGCCGTAGGGCGGGGTCTCAGGCGGCTCCCAGGTGGCCATGGGGTCCAGGCAGTCCCAGATTAATTGACCATATCTTTATTTAATGATGGACCAATACCCCAGAGTCGCCAGAGCGGTCTTCACCGTGTGTCTAACCTGTTTCAAAGTGAATGAAGCGTGTGTGCAGCTTGTAAAGTTTAATGATGCAGTGAAATATTAAAAAGCTGTTGAAAAGGCGACAGACCACGGCCCCGGGGCTCCACACATGAATTATGAAGCGACTCTTCACACTTCAATTTCATCCAACACCTTTTTAAAGCTGGACATGTGCATTCATATCCAATCACTTCCACACCGCAATGCAAAACAGAACATCCATCCATCCATTTTCTACCCTTTAATCCATTTCTGGGTCAGGGGGGTGGCAGTCAGAGATGCCACCCAAGTCACAGAACATCCAGATAAGATAAAATGACCCCAAATTTATGAACCTGGCCCTAGTCTCTTGAAATGAGCCACTCACAGTGAACTATCATGGACAAAAAGAAGTCTATTCACCCTGTATCTGCATTTGTGGACTGGTTTTTCCAAATACACTTTAAAGCAGGGCTACCTAACTTTCAAACCAAGTAAAAGCAGTAAAAGCACAAAACATGTAAAAGCATATCTCTAACTAGTTTTCACATTAACCTATTTTGGCCACTTTAGATCAGCTTTTTCAATACAAAAAAGTTGGAAAGACAGGACCACCCTCATTCAGCCAATCAGGTTTTTTCAAATATAAGATGAAGGTAGTACGTTGTTCATTCACATTTGTTCATGACATTGTACTTTTACGTGCTCTCTGTCGGGACAAACATGTATCATTTATGGGTAAAACTATTAGCGCTCGAGCTTTAAAGGCAGCTATTTCAAAGTGAATAGATTACAGCCCCCTCTGCAGACATGAACCAGGAAAAATCTGCGCTAAAGTAACACACTATGATTTAAAGATAGACAGGAAGAACTTCAAACTCCGCAAATAGAATATAGAGATATCACCTTGTTTTAATATTATTTCCACATTTGATTGAAGTTTGTACTTGTTTCCTTGATGTCATAAAGTATCTGTGTTGCATATCACTTGTGGCATTGCTCCTGTACAACTCTATAGATGCATAGATAGTATAAAGCTGTTCCTGGAATGTGTTGCAAAAAGACTGGAAATTAACTTACATCAATGAATGCTTTTAAATCCAGATTGAGAGTACATGAGACATTCTCATTGACATGTAACTGTTTTTATAATCTGTAATTGTGTGTAATTGTGGCTGCCTCTTGTCCAGGACTCCCTTAAAAAAGAGGTTATTAATCTCAATGGGACTTTCTTGTTTAAATAAATAGAATACATATATGTTACCACAAGACCTACTCCATATGTATGTTTAGGCCCCTTTTGCACGGCAGTAAAACAGAAAACAACAAGATAAACAACAATGGTGGCGTATTAACTTGTACTACGTGTGCTTCGAGAGTTACACAGAAGTCCGTCCAAACAAAAACACGCAAAGCTGTAGTTGCAATTTCCATTCTCGCTGCTACTGAAGTTACGAATGGATTTAACGCTGTTACTGGATGACCTCAAGAAAATGGACATAACAATTTTTCATAGTGGCCCACTCTTATTGAGAGTCAAATTAAACATTCTGGGATGAATCAGAACCAGTTTGAATTCCAAACTCACAAATAAACTGAGTCCAAACATGTTTATGGGTATTTTTTATGAGTTCCAGGACCTTTCTTTCTTCGTGACAAGTCCCTTTCTTCATCTTTCTACGGTCAAATAAAACCAATCCCTGGCATCTGGGATTGGTACCTTCCTTAATAATTTCCCATGGAACATTGAGGCAGGGTTTTAAGTTTGATCTTTCTCTGTACAAAGATTGTTCCCACTCATAATTCGAGTACAAGGCCAAAACGTCAGAGCATCAGCTTCTGATTCGTTTGAGAGAAAAATAAGTTAGTATATAGACAGCGGTACATAGACAGTATAATCAAACTATTTTGCTCAAATGCATGGATGAAAAGAACAAATGAATGAATAGAAATGCAGAAAGGTTCAAAAGATATTCAATGACATGTATTGCACTGATCTTGGACTGATTTTAGTGTATGAAGTGTGCAGTTGGGGTTTTACAGCCTTAAAGCAAATAGCTGCCACTTGTTGTGGGTTGGTATTAGAACGTAACCCCCGCAATAAACAAGAGACCACTGTAAACACATCCAGCGGATTAGAATGAGACTTCGGGCAGTGATGCATTTAAGAGCACAGGGAAAATGTGATGTCTGTGTCTGGTGTGAACTTGACATTGACAGATACTGAAAACGACAAATTCTATTATTTCTATTCTATTGGATCAACTCCTAAATGGAACTGTTTATGAGCCTTGATATTGAGGAGGGTTCAACTTTTTCTATAACATTGATAAGTGTATCTTTGTGTTACCTTTGACCACTCGTTGTTATGATGCTACTTTATTCTCAAAGCACTAAACTTTTACTGTACCTGAGATTCACTTTCGTTTTGAACAAACGAGTCATTGAGATAACACGTACAGTATCTATAAACGTTATCACAGACGGACTCCAGACAGATTTGTTTTATGACTTTTACAGCTGCTGAAGTAAAACAATGAATATAAACTGTATTCACTTTATTACATCAATTATTACAAGCAGGTTATATAATCGATTATTTTATTTTTATTACAATCAAAGACTATAGCAACAACAGAAATACACATAGTTTTTTGCCTTGTACACTGTCAGAACAAAAAGCTGCATTGTTTTATCGCAGCAATAATTACAAATTAAAGTCACATAATCTGCACTAAAAATGAAGCAAAGGATCATGGTCTAGTCAAAGCAGGGGTCTCCAACCTGTGGCTCAGGGGCTACCAGTAGCTCACCAGCCCCTTTCAGGAAGCTCAAGGATTTAGAATTTAAAACATGATCTTGAATGAATACATTTTTACCCAGTACATATCTATTTTAAGTCTAAATACAGGATTATACAGTATTATGGTATCAGACATGTGTTCTTCATGATTTGCTCTGATTAGTAGATCTCTGCCTCTTTGTATGTATCAAAGTATAGCTCTCTGAATGAAAAAGGTTGGAGACCCCTGGTGTATAGTCGTAAAATGTCAAAGTGAGAAATCCCATGATATTAGTGACTTTTGACCATTGACTGTTTTTTTAGCTGTTATTGTCGCAGTCTCAGCCTCATTTAAATGTTTTAAACAAGCCGTGTATGAGCCGAACAAATTAAAGTTCAATTCCATTTATTTTTGTATAGCCCCAAATCACAACAGTAGTTATCTTGGAGGACTTCACAAAGTACATACATATGCCAGAGAATCAAACCGTTCAAACATAGAAAATGCAGTGCAAAATCATTGTATTTCTTAAAGTAAATTATGTACAAGGGGTGGGAATGTATGAGTTTTTTTCCCTCCCGCTTCATTTGGAGCAGATACATAATAAATGAATGGGGTGAACAGATTGGAGAATACTGAGGCTGACGTATATGTATTTAACAACAGTACATATGTGTTTTACTATATGTACCGGTGGGAGAGAAAATGTGTTGCATGTGTAAATGTAACTATTTCTGCTCGATTGCACGGATGAATGGAATAAATTAATGAATAAAATATGCAGAGAAAAATGTGTTGAGCTTATTTTATAGTAAAAATCATATTCAATGAAATGTATTGGCACATATCTTGGATTGAGGGACATGCGTTTTGCTTTCTTATGATTTTTTCTCTCTTAAGGATGTTTAGAATGCTGTTTGCATACTTTACGGAACTTATAAATTAGGAGAAAAATACTATTACCGGACATTACAAAACAGTAGCTTGCATTGACTATTTTGGGAGACACATGATGTAAAGAAAATAAACAAAAATGTGTTAAATTCTGACAAAACAGAAAAAGAACAACATATGTGCCTTATTGCTTGTCAGCTTGGTCTAAAAACTGCTGTAGTTTGGGTGTAAGTTGTTCCAATTTCTCAAGACATTCATCCAAACTTTCCCGTGTTTCTGGCTGGGATGTTTCACTGATTTTTAGCAATTTTTTCAACGCAGAGTTTGAATCAGAAAGACTGGATTTCAATTCAAACAAACCAAACAAGCTTGTCATCTCTGTGCCTGGTTCGCTCTTTATTTTCTCTATAAGACTGCTCAGATCACCCTCGACACGCTGCAAATTCTCATGAAAAATACCAAATATTTTCTTCAATTCTACCACCAGAGACACCATCGCTTGGTGACGTTTCTGCGTTTGGATCTTCTGGACCATCCCGACAGTGAAGCGGGCGACGGGGGCAAAAATATTGATGAAAAAAGTCAGCGCAGACAAAATGTCGTCTTCGTCTTCGGCCATCTCCTCTCCAAACATCTCCTCTCCAACCATCTCCTCTCCAACCATCTCCTCTGGGATCTTTTCAGCGACCTTTCCCATAAAAGCAGCGGCACCTGCCACACTTCTCGCCGTGTTTGCGTTTTTCTCGATATTCTGGATGCTGCTTTGACATGTCTCCAGCTCTTTCATAATTTCGTTCAGTCTTTCCACGTTGGTTTTATAGTGATCGAGGAAGTTGGATATGGACTGGTTGCCTCTGTAAATATTTGAACGTGATTGTAGAGTGAAATTTGTACAGCTATTAACGGACACATATGATGCACTTTTAATTTTACTACTGGACTTAAATAGGGCCACGAGTATATAACAGGTCTATAACAGGTCTATAGCAGTAAGAATTATCTTCCCATACAAAGAAAAATTCTGAGGTATCCAACTTTCAAACCACCAAACTGTAGCTCTTTGCTTTCAAGTTTGATGTCTACATGTCTTTTACATGTATGAACTTGTTGGCCTCTGTCACATAGATCACATAGACATCTTTGACCTGTTTTTCAGACAGAACAAGAGAGGAAAAAGAGAGGACCACCCTCACTCAGCCAATCAGCTCTCAGCCCAAAGCATCAAATAGGGACTTTCTTTCAAAAATTAAAACAAATTACCTGTTTTCAAATAACATGAAGACAGTGTGCTGTGGCCAGATTTGTTCACAACATATTACTTTAACAAAACTCTGGGACAAACGACAAGCAAATAACATACAAAAAATAAAGCTAGGTGCCTCAGCTTTAAAAAAATAAATAAAACAAAATAACTAATTTCAGAAGATTTGAATTCAGCAATGTCTGTGGCTCAGAGAAGTCCAGCTCCAGGTGTGTTCTTGAGGGTTAACAGGAAACATTTAGCATCTTATGTGTCCTTTAATTTAACAAAATACTTGAAATACATTAAAAGTAAACGTGATACGCACCCATCTGTTTCCGTCACATTACTTTTGCTCTCCTTTGAACCCATCGTAGTCACAGAACCACCGACTGGAAGCAATCACAATTCAACCGCATAACTATAAATATTTCAAACTTAGCATTCTAGCATCAAGCTAACCCTAGAAATAAACACATTTTAACAAACTAGACTAAATGCAAGTTTTATATTTATAACAACGAGAGTGACAGTAAGTTACCTTGTCCCGACTGTGAGCTGCCACCCGAAGGCTAGAGTCAGAAAGAGCCATAAAAACTCAGTTTCATAAAATTAGATACCAGCTGATTTATACTGTAGCCTTATCACGTCTAAGATACTCATTTTTACAACCTTTTTTTATGGGATGCTGTAAGACAAGAAACCATATGAAGCTGAAGTACTAAACTTATTAACTGTGTAACTAGTTTGTGTATCCTATAGTCATGCACACAAAGGGTTATTCTCTTCACGGAGATTCCCAGAGAGACAACGACTTTGATAAGAACGAAATGCAGAATTGATAAAGCTGATAACTAGATCCTGTCAAAGTCCATTCAGTCCAGACCACACTCTCGACTCGGACTCTGAAACTACAGGTAAACTTAAACTGATCATCATTCTTTACTTTATTCACTTGATTCTAGTGACATCTTTGTTGTTCTGCGTCCTATAGGTGGTGCTGTGACAGACATGGGTACACAGAATAGTAAAAGCAGCAGCGATCAGAATCATGAAGAATCAAGAATCAGGTTTGTTACAATTTCATCTCATTATCTTTCGTCCCCTAAACCGCACGGAGGACAGTACAATGAGGCTGGAGGCAAATGTTCACAAGCAGTCTCCCCCATAGTTAGTCCTGGTTTAATCCTGGTTTAGTCGTGGTTTATTTCCTGTTTTGGCTGTTTTCAAGTGTCATGTGTCCCCGTGACGGCTCCGGAAAAAGTTAATCTCTTGCCTTTGCCGAATGCATCGAGTCTCTGCCTCTCCCGCGCTGCACATGCTGTTCCTCGCACGGACGTATTTAACCATTGACACGGCGACGAAACACAATCTTTAGATCCATGGCTATTATAATAGATCCATGATCCATGGACGCTACGCATGGTGCAGTTGTTGTTTTTGCATTTCCCAGAAAGTTTTGCGATTTGTAGTCGGCTGTGATAGGTCGAGGAGTCTCTGCCTACATACCCCAGAATGCCGTGCGCTTCTGACTCGGCTTTACTTCCTGTGTTTTGTTCCTGTTTTTTCAAACAGACTGAAGTGAAACTATCGAAGTTCTATCGACCCCGTTTTCTATTGATATCGAACGCGTGTCTATCGCAATCAGATTCAGATTCATTTATTTGCCATTTGCAGTAAAACCACATTGGAAAAACTGTGCAAGACTACCCCAGTGTGCACCAGACGACACACACCAGAGCTCTTGCCAATATATATCGTTATCGTTTTATTGCCCAGCCCTAGTTGGTCCTCATGGTCTCTGCAGCTGGTGGGGTTGGACGCAAGACTTTATGATAGAAAAAAATCCAACCCAACACGTACATAAAATAGAGGTAAATAAAACGGCTAAATAATCAAAAAACCCCAATTTTGAGTAGACTGTGTATATTTCAGTATTATTACTGAATTCTACACAATTCAGTGTACACAATTTTGAGCGCTAAGTGTAATTAGATAAATTGTGGTAGA
>OZ035841.1:11879732-12364103 GCA_964034765.1 Knipowitschia caucasica | reverse complement strand
TGGGACACTGCAGGCCATGGACTATCATTTCAATTCCATCCATCCATCCATTTTCTTCCGCTTTATCCGTTGCCGGGTCGCGGGGGCAGCAGTCTAAGCAGAGACGCCCAGACTTCCCTATCCACACACACTTCCTCCAGCTCGTCCGGGGGGACCCCAAGGCGTTCCCAGGCCAGCTGAGAGACATAGTCTCTCCAGCGTGTCCTGGGTCTTCCCCGGGGCCTCCTCCCGGTGGGACATGCCCGGAACACCTCCCCAGGAAGGCGTCCAGGAGGCATCCTGAACAGATGCCCGAGCCACCTCAACTGGTTCCTCTCGACGTGGAGAAGCAGCGGCTCTACTCCGAGCTCCTACCGTGTGACTGAGCTCCTCACCCTATCTCTAAGGGAGCGCCCAGCCACTCTGCGGAGGAAGCTCATTTCGACCGCTTGTATCCGCGATCTCGTTCTTTCGGTCATTACCCAAAGCTCATGACCATAGGTGAGGGAGGGAACGAAGATTGACCGGTAAATCGAGAGCTTTGCCTTTCGGCTCAGCTCCCTCTTTACCACAACGGTCCGATACAGCGACCGCATTACTGCGCACGCTGCATCGATCCGCCTGTCAATCTCACGCTCCATTCTTCCCTCACTCGTGAACAAGACCCCGAGATACTTGAACTCCTCCACTTGAGGAAGGACCTCTCCACCCACCTGGAGAGGGCAAGGCACCTTTTTCCGGTCGAGCACCATGGCCTCGGATTTGGAGGTGCTGATTCTCATCCCAGCCGCTTCGCACTCGGCTGCAAACCGTCCCAGTGCATGCTGCAGGTCCTGGTTCGTTGGAGCCAACAGGACGACATCATCCGCAAAAAGTAGAGATGAAATCCTGTGGTTCCCGAACCGGACCCCCTCCGGCCCCTGGCTGCGCCTAGAAATTCTGTCCATAAATACAGTGAACAGAACCGGTGACAAAGGGCAGCCTTGGCGGAGGCCAACATGCACCGGGAACAGGTCTGACTTACTGCCGGCAATGCGAACACAGCTCTGGCTCCGGTCATACAGGGACCAGACGGCCCTCAGCAGATGACCTCCGACCCCGTACTCCCGGAGAACCCCCCAAAGGACACCCCGGGGAACACGGTCGAACGCCTTCTCCAAATCCACAAAGCACATGTGGACAGGTTGGGCGAACTCCCATGAACCCTCGAGTATCCGATGGAGAGTATAGAGCTGGTCCAGTGTTCCGCGACCGGGACGAAAACCACACTGCTCCTCCTGAATCCGAGATTCGACCATCGGACGTAGCCTCCTCTCCAGTACCTTGGAGTAGACCTTACCGGGGAGGCTGAGGAGTGTGATCCCACGATAATTGGAACACACCCTCCGGTCCCCCTTCTTGTAGAGAGGGACCACCACCCCGGTCTGCCACTCCATTGGCACCGCCCCCGATCGCCACGCGATGTTGCAGAGACGTGTCAGCCAAGACAGTCCTACAACATCCAGAGACTTTAGATAGTCAGGACGGATCTCATCCACTCCCGGCGCCTTGCCACCATGGAGGCTGCCAACCACCTTGGTGACCTCGGCCAGGGAGATGGAAGTGTCCGCCCCAACATCCTCAGCCTCTGCCTCCTGAACGGAGGACGTGACGGGGGGATTGAGGAGAACCTCGAAGTATTCCTTCCACCGCCCGACAATATCCTCAGTCGAGGTCAGCAGCCCTCCACCCGCACCATACACGGTGTTGGCAAAGAACTGCTTCCCCCTCCTGAGGCGCCGGACGGTTTGCCAGAACCTCTTCGAGGCCGACCGATAGTCATGCTCCATGGACTCTCCGAACTCTTCCCAGTCCCGGGTTTTTGCCTCTGCAACAGCCCGGGCCGCGGCACGTTTTGCCTGCCGGTACTGGACAGCTGCCTCAGGAGTCCCACGAACCATCATTGCTCGATAGGACTCCTTCTTCAGCCTGACGGCATCCCTTACTGCCGGTGTCCACCACCGGGTTCGGGGATTGCCGCCGGGACCAGCACCAGAGACCTTGCGACCACAGCTACGAGCCGCCGCATTGGCGATAGAGGAAGAGAACATGGTCCACTCGGACTCGATGTCCCCCTCCTCCGTCGGGACCTGGGAGAAGCTCTCCCGGAGGTGTGAGTTGAAAGTCCGTCTGACAGGGGGCTCCGCGAGACGTTCCCAGCAGACCCTCACTATACGCTTGGGTCTGCCAGGTCTGACCGGCTCCTTCCCCTGCCAGCGGATCCAACTCACGACCAGGTGATGATCGGTTGACAGCTCCGCCCCTCTCTTTACCCGAGTGTCCGAGACACGCGGTTGAAGGTCAGATGATACGACAACAAAGTCGATCATCGACCTCCGACCTAGGGTGTCCTGGTGCCACGTGCACTGGTGGACACCCTTGTGCTCGAACATGGTGTTCGTGATGGACAGGCCGTGACTGGCACAGAAGTCCAACAACTGAACACCGCTCGGGTTCAGATCAGGGGGGCCGCTCTTCCCGATCACCCCTCTCCAAGTGTCACTGGCATTTCCCACATGGGCGTTGAAGTCCCCCAGGAGAATAACGGAGTCCCCGGGCGGTGCACTGTCCAGTACCCCTCCCAAGGACTCCAAGAAGGCCGGGTACTCTGCACTACCGTTAGGCCCGTAGGCCGTCACAACAGTGAGAGACTTGTCCCCCACCCGGAGGCGGAGGGACGCGACCCTCTCATTCACCGGGGAGAACTCCAACACGTGGCGGCTGAGATGGGGGGCAATGAGAATGGCCACCCCAGCTCGCCGCCTCTCCCCGCGGGGAACTCCAGAAAAGTGGAGCGTCCAACCCCTCTCAAGGAGTTGGGTTCCAGAGCCCAAGCTGTGTGTGGAGGTGAGGCCGACTATCTCTAGTCGGTATCGCTCAACCTCCCCCACAAGCTCGGGCTCCTTCCCCCCCAGTGAGGTGACGTTCCACGTCCCAACAGCCAGATGTTGGGTGTGTGGACTGGGTCGTCGAGGTCTCCGCCTTCGACCGCTGCCCAGTCCTCGCTGCACCACGCCACCACGGACCCCTCTGCAGGTGGTGGGCCCACAGGAGGGACTGCCCACGTCATCCCTTCGGGCTGAGCCCG
Source organism: Knipowitschia caucasica (assembly GCA_964034765.1). Classification (NCBI taxonomy): domain Eukaryota; kingdom Metazoa; phylum Chordata; class Actinopteri; order Gobiiformes; family Gobiidae; genus Knipowitschia; species Knipowitschia caucasica. The sequence goes on along the minus strand of OZ035841.1, from coordinate 12,360,997 downwards.
GCCGGGCCCCGTGGGCTAAGGCCCGGCCACCAGGCGCTCGCTTGCGAGCCCCGACCCCAGGCCTGGCTCCAGGGTGGGGCCCCGGCTGCGCCATGCCGGGCGACGTCACGGTTTTTGTTGTCGTGCTGTCCATGGTTGGCTTCGGACTGCGCTTCGTCTGACTCGTCACTTGAGACCTGTCTGCCATGGGAGGCCCTACCAGGGGCATGAAGCCCCAGACAGCATAGCTCCCAGGATCATCCGAGTGCTCAAACTCCCCCACCACGTTAAGGTGGCAGTCCAAGGGGGACTGTTCAATTCATTTCAATATATTTTTGTAAAGCCCTAAATCACAACAGTAGCCATTGGTCCATAGGAAACGGATAACCAATGTCCTTAAATGTCCCGGATCATCGATGTCTTTAGACCCTCCTGCATCTGCAAGGAAAAACTCAAAAAACCTGTGGGAAAAAGTGAGAAACCTCCGGGAGGCCCACATCTAGAGATGGATCCACTCATCCCCATGGGGTGCATCCCACCAGTCCGGGCCGGGGGAGATCAGTCGACAGGTGCAGATGAAAGAGGCTGGATTCAGCGGTCCCATGATTACGCTACAAAACAGAATAAAGAGACAGTGGATGAATAGCAACGAACACCTCCTCTCTGGAGACGTAGATGGTGCGAGATCTGACTGTAGCAGCATTGCTCAGTACGGACCAATCAATGTGTTTTTTTTATCATTGTGTTTCTTGTGTTTGAACTGTTTGATTCTCTGATCCGTGTTGGCGAATTCAACAGTTTTGTAAAGTCCTCGGAAAAAAAACTACTGTTGTGATTTAGGGCAATACAAGAATGAATTGAGTTGAATTGAAGTGAATACAGGTCATTACAGACATGACAACAAATACATTAACAGCACACTGTGACTGCAGCTTTGAATGTTCACGAGCCACAGTTTGGGAAACTCTGGGAAGGTTCTCAGTGTTAAAATGTTCTTGATCTGAGCCTGATGGAAGCTAACATCTGAGATAAAGACAGCAGCTGAGTTATGATTTTCAAAAAGTTACTTACACAAGACTCTTTCTCTTGGAACAAACATTTTTAAGTATAGTATTTGAATAAACATACATATTAGTTATTATAGTTTTTTGACACACAGAATCTGGATGTTTTTTGTCCAGGATCATGCCGACATTGAGTGGAAGTTTGCGAGGACAAAGTTGTGGATGAGTTACTTTGACGAAGGCGGGACGCTGCCTCCTCCTTTCAACATCGTGCCCAGTCCCAAGTCGGTGTGGTACCTTCTCATGTGGCTCCACACGCGGCTGTGTGTGCGGGTGCAGACCCACGGAGAGGATTCCCACAAGTGTGAGAACCTGCGAGAGTTCACGGTGAGACACAGGGACAGGGATATTATATATACTCTTTATGGACATTACTTTTCATGAGCCACATGGTTTTTTTGCATGTACTTCTAAAATGTATCTAAAAATGATCAATTATTGTCAAATATGGCCAATGCTATTTAGAATATTTACTGATAAAAATTTGTATTTTGTTTCAATTCTAGGTTTAGTTTTGTTGAATATCTGATTTTGACAACCCTGAGGATTTGCCACGGGTTTATTCAGAAACGCTAAAAAGTGCAGTGGAGCTGTCCGTGGTTCTGAAACGCTATTTTTAGCCCCATTATATTTGTTTATCCCTTTTCTTCAGTGAAAAATGCACAATCATTATCACTTATTGTTTCAAAAGCTGTGCACTAATTTCCCAATAAACTGGTAGTTATGAGCTCCTAAATCCTGGGCACTGTCTAAAAAGCGGCTTCCCGCGAACATTTCACTTTTTCTTTTCTTTAATCTATAACTGTTTTTAGTTATCTGTCTTTTACCAAGTTTCAGGGCTCCACCTGTTTGTGTCTGTTTCACTGAACATTTCTGCGGCAAAAAGGTTTTTTGAAAGGGGTGGTGGTTGGAGGGACCAATGGCACGTACTGGTTGCCTCGCTTCTGTCAGTGTGCCTCAGGGCAGTTGTGACCACAGTAGTTGAAAATCACAGTGTCTGGAGTGAAAAAATTGTGCCATGTGAAGTGTCTTTGACTGTCTGAAAAGCACTATATAAAACTAACACATTTTTATGCCCCCGCGACCTGGCAACGGATGAAGCGGAAGAAAATGGATGGATGGATGCATTTTTATTATCAAATTTGTTCAGAGAAATCCACCAGAGAATTTACCAGAGAATGTTTTACTTGGTGGAAATACCTTCATTATGTAAACGTATGTAAATAATATCCACAGATGCAAAAGATGAGCAGCAAACAACAAGTCTATTTAACAAAATTAATCAAACTTCAATTCACTGAAATATTATGACCCTAAGATCGGTCTCTTTAGCAGTGTATACTGTGTAAGTGTATGACATAAACTGTGAGGTTCATATGGAGCTGTGTTCACTCAGGCAGGATAAAGGTCTGCTGGTCTGTGCCAAACCAGTCCCTGTGCTCTGGTCTCACATGTAAACTGGACATATGTGCTCATTTAAGGCAAGATGGCCACTTTTCATACACGCTACAGAAGGGCTGCACTATGACTCACAATCCAGTCCGAATCTGTAATCCATGCTCTCATTGAGCGAATAACAAAGACTGCAACAAACACAAAATTCAGAAGATACAGACATTTTGTTTGTGAATTTTAAGATTTGTCAAAAAACAAAAAAAGTATCTACTGTCTTGTTGTCGGGCAGAAACAATATGGTCTCATTCCAAAAAAGACATGCATTAGTATGTATTAGAACTCCAAAACGTTATTCTTCAAATTGAACTCTCTCATCATAGTCGTTATTTTTACTCTGAACCACATTCTACAGACAGGATATTGAAAAACACATTTCAGTGTTGGTCAGAACTATCGCAAATACATATTTTGCCGAAATCCTGCAGCTCTAGGGACAGTATTAAAAGTTTCAATTACTCTCAGCCTTTTGTTGCCAGATTCTTCGGTGACACATGAAGCTCCTAGACACGGATTACAAACGCAATCCACCTTCTGGCGTCTTGCTCTCTGATTGGATAATCTTCTTGAAAAAAAATATCAAAAAGACAATGTCCATTTTATTTTTATTGAAGGAAAATTTTTCAGAAAAAGGTACAAAATGATGTGTACAAATACATGCATATATTTGTACATGTATATATAAATAATATAATTCAAAGTGTCTGCATAAGATAATAAGGCCTGTGTGTTGCATTAATCGTCCTGATGTTGTATTCTTTTCCATTCAAGCTGTTTTGAACTGATAAATGAAATGCACGTCTCTGTTGTAGCTCAAAGAAATGTTTTCAAAATGTAATACGAGGATTAACAAAACGCAGGTATTGTTTTGTGGCCGGGGGGATTTGTGTAAACAGCTCTGAGGTAAAGTTATGTTGAACAGAAATACACTTTGAGCCAAAACTGAACTGCTGCCACAATCTGAATCATTTGAATTTTAAGTAAGTACGTAAGTAATGTTTATTCATATCGCGCATTTTTGCCAACCAAGGTCACCCAAAGCACTTTCCGAGTTCAGAGTTTGTTCCAATCTCTCCACACACGGTGATGACGGAAGCGAGACGCAGAACACACTGGTGCATCAAAGTCCCCAATCAACACCATCCAATCACTCACTCGTTACGTCCATACTTAATGTACATGTTTTTAGTGGTAGCGGAAACCGGAGCACCTGGAGGAAACCTACGCAGACATGGGGAGAAGCAAGAGTACTAACCACTCTGCCACTGTGCCGCCCATCAAAACTTTTCTGTGGACGTCCCATTTTGTATACAGCACAAAGAGACAAGACATTACGTTCTAGATCACAGGTGTCAAAGTCAAGGCCCGGGTGCCAGATCCGGCCCGCGAGACCATTTCCAGTGGCCCTTGAAATGATTTGAATTATTATATTAAACAGCAGCATTAATAGTAATAGGCGACAAGGGCATGTTATCCATTACTAAAAAAACAACAATAACATTTAATTCCAGTCTTCAAGTACATTTCTTCTTAAAGATATGAAGGAGGATTTCCCAATTTTCTTAGGAAAGAACCGCCCTCTCCACTTTTTAAACAAAACTCTCTGGTTTTATTTGACGAACACGTATCACCAGAATGATGGACATTTGGGAGGACCAATAGTCTTGATGATTCACCCAATAGTATAAAATAATTCCACAGAAACTGAACTAATTCTAATCAGAAAATAATATAATAAATTAAACCCACTTATTTTTTCGGCCCCTGACCAGCCCTTTTTTTTTTATTCGGCCCTCAACCACCATAAGTTTGACACCCCTGTTCTAGTTTCAGCCTTTCGTGATTTAGTGGCTGTGACCTCCCAAATTGCATTTTTAACGTATTAACTATGAACCTAGCACGCTTGTTGCACGTCAAGTCTTGCATATTGAATTGTAATGTGATTTCCAGGCCTAAATATGGGCCTCAGCTGTGAGAGGAAGAGCAGGTCCGAGCAGCCGAGTCATCTGCAGCTGCTCCAAACGTTACATAAGAACAACAGACAGACCACTGGGACCATCGCAGAACACAGACACACACTGAGCCAAGTCCCACACATCGCATTGTTATTCCTCTTTAAATGACCCATATCGTGTTTTATTCAAGCCGTTTGCTGCTGAGTGGTTGGAACTAGCGAGAGGTTTCTGCAGCACATACAGTCTTTCCTGTGTGGAGGCAAGAAGCTCTGTATAATCACAACACAAACAACATGGCTGGTAGAATCTGAAACTGTATTAAGCTAGAGTTGAATGCTTAAGGTGAATGTGTGTTACTTTTTCAAACTGTGGAAAATGTCCCGTGGTGAAACAAAGCAGGACCCAAAAGGCAGGAATGCAAAAATAATAATTTAATTTTGACAACCCTGGGTAACAAAAACATATTTTTAGAAAATAGTCCAGGGTTTTCCAGCTGAATTAGACTGATTTTGATGCTCTGAGTCCGAAATCAGGTCAGGATTTTTTGCTACAGAAATATTTTTTTTAATCGATTTTGCCTAAAAAAAATAATTTCTGCGGATCATCAGCTGAGAAACCCTTGACGTGTTTTCCGTTTTCCTCAAGAAATAAAAGTCAACGTATCCAAAGTCATTCAGTTTTTATTTACTCCATCAAATTTGATAAGCAGAATTCATAATAACGTAGACGTACATAATCCGTAACACTATGGCTGTATCTCAAAAAAGTTGACCTGATAGAGCAAAATGCATGTGATATTCGGACTCAGAACACCAAAATTAGTCAAAATCAGTTGAGAAACCCCCGACCATTTTTTGGCTGTCAACTTGTGTAATAAATAAAAGTACAGGATACATAATGGACACGATTGTATCATTGTTTATATTAATATTTCTTCAGCAAATCATCCAGTCAGAGGGCAGGGCTAATTGCAGCCCTCTGTGTCATAATCTACGACCCTCTGACATGTAGTCTAGTCTTAAAATCATAAACACAGTGTCATCCAGCCAACTGCAGCTCAGGAAATTTGTATATATCTATATTAACTGACCTCATTAACTGACCCCTCTGACCTCAGCTCAGAGCCCCTCCATCTGGGAACTTTATTTGTATTCTCGATTGTGTCCAAAAAAATATGTCCAAGTGAGTCGGTAGTGAGATGGTAAACCCTGTCATTCAGCCAACTTCAGCTCCGCATCACAGCCAATCTCAAAGCTCAAAACATCCCGAGTCCAGTCAAATATTTTTAAATCTTGGTCAATTAAAGTGACCATCTTACAAAAAGGTTTGGTTGAGATGTGAGGGCAAAAACTACAGTGTTTTTTCAGTGTTTCATTTCACAGTATTAAAGTATGTTTCTGTAAAATGTTGTACATGATTTGTTCCATGTATGAGCTCTCTTTCTTTCCTTATGTTTTGTGCATAAAAAGACATGATCCATCCTGAGAGTATACAAAACCTGATGCACAATTAACGTACGTGTGTGTTTTCTCGCTTTCTGGAGCTGATTCTCCAGTGATTGACGAGGCCCAGAAGCAGAGCCGTAGAAAAAGAACAAATCTGTAGTGATTTAGCTCCACACAAAACACGACAAAGCAGCACAGACGCATTGCAGCGTGAAAAATGCCTTCGATATTACCTTTTGGGGACTGAGTATGAAACAGTAATCACATTTGAAGAAGAAGATGAGTGGTATTGATGTCTGTATTTGGATTCCTTTAGCTGTGGTCGATATTGTAACTTCACCGTCACACAGTTTTAAAACATTTATGGAGTTGAAATTGAAAAAGTCATGAGTTCTGAGTGTGGTTTTTGTGTTGCAGGAGAGACATGCCGACAGCCTGATCCAAAACCAGCATTACCAGGTGAGTTTTCATTCTTTTTGCCGGTAACAAAATGGCAATGAGACTATTTACTGTGTCATTTCATGTTATAAATGTGAAATATCATCTTCAGGAGAAACTATATGGTGAAACAAGTATGAAGGGTATAGAATGCTATCAGCCTGTAACTCCCTATTCCACCACCAGAAGGAGGAGTTGGATTTTTTTTTTGTTTGTTTACCATTTAGTCATTTCCTCAACCATTTGGTGGATCACGTTTTGATTCACTATATCTACTTGGAACTGAAACCGCCCTCATTGGGGCATCTCTATCTCTTGCTTTTAGGCACTTTGACCCTCAAACTGCATCCTAACCATTTGGTAAAGACTTACAATTAAAAACTAGGGGTAAAAAACAACTTTCTTCAAGGAGTGAACATTTAGGGGTTAGAATTACCAGCTGTAAACACAGACATGTGATTGCAAAGAACATAATTTAACTTGAGAAATTAGCAAAACTAATTTATGGGTAATATAAACTTGGAGACAAGAGAAAAATAAAGAAATTTTTTCTATGTCTCCTTTAATCCTGAACCAAAAACAATTGATTCTAGAGCTCTGTAGACTCAACCACGATCAACAGGTAAGGCACCATGCTACTGCTACCTGGTCTCTAAAAGGTCAAATATGAAAAAAAAAATGAAAAAAAAACATTGCATTTAACTATATGAACAAATAAAGTAGACATTTTTCCAAATACCATTTCTTGTTTTTTTCTTGAGTTTTGGTCACTGCTAAACCCACCTCTGGTCAGGATGTCTTCTAATCAGCGATGAAACGAGTGGGAGAAAGTATTTAAAATCTTCTCTCGGATATTATTGGCCGGCCTTTACTTTTGGATCTGCTTTGCTAGTGTTTGGCCGCGCTCGCCTTGTCTCCTCTGTGTTTTAATCTGGCGATGTAGCGTTGTTCGCGGTTATTATGGTTGTTCTGGTGGTGCTGCAGTGAGGCTCTGGCAGAGTGGCAGCCTGGACCGCGCACAGGTGTGGAGTGGGAGGAATGGCACTGTCTCTGCTGCACTAAATGTCCCTGAAATTCAGCTAAAACCTCGCAAATCAATACAGGTCACTACTGCTTATTCCATAGACTGCCATTTTGCTTTGTGTACGAAAAACACAAATCCACCTGTATGGCCTGGTGGATCTGTGTGAGAGCGGAGAAGTGGCTAGACAAGGGTCATTTTCACTTCGCAAATCAAATGTACTTCACAACTGTTTATCGATGTGTAGACTGAAGTGTGTTTTCAATGCATCATAATAATATCCAGGTATACCATTAAACTTAACACATGCAGAGACAGTCCTTTCTCTGTGGTTGGTCCAAAGCTATAGATTGCTTCTTGGTCTTTATTTATTTTTATTTAAGGACAGTAAAAATCAAGACAGACAAACAAAAATATAAGCATAAAAAAACACAAACCAAGGACAAACAAGGGACAAGCAAAGAAACCAAAGAAAAAAACAGACTCACAGATTAGATTTCTTCTTGTTTAAGACTTTTATTCTCCGTCACATCTTTAGATTAGCATGTTCAAACGTAAAAGTGAATAAAAAGGACCATGCTCATTCAGCCAATCAGCTCTCAGCCTATAAAGCCTGAGTAGTAATAGCATTAGTCGCTTATAAGGAAAGTAAGAAGATAGAAGACAGCATTTTGTGGTCTGACTTGTCCATAAAATGTTACTGTCACTCTTTCTGTTTGGTATTATATATGTGTACGTGTTATTATTTATGTTTTTTTTTATTCAACAAAAAAGTCCAGTTTTAAGATTAACCTTTACACTGTAACCATAGCGACTGGCTGTGTCCAACAGGAAGTGATCCGTAGCCTGGTGAAGAGGTACGTGGCGGCAATGATCCGGAGCGCCAAGACGGACGAGGGGCTCACAGAGGAGAACTTTAAGGTGGGGACATTTGACTTATTCCTTCAGTACTATTGCTATAACTTGATAATTATGTTTGACTTTTTACATTTTAAATTTATGGAACGGCACAAAATGGATTGTCAAAAGTACTGAAAATTAGACATTAATCACTGAAGACAAAATTTGCTTCAAAACGATTCATGCATTGAGGAAGAATTGCTACAGAAAATAATGACATTAATATGACATAATGTAAGTCTTAATTTATTACAGCCTTTTCATTTCTTATAATTTTTCTTTATAAATCATTGGTTGTTTAGTTAAATATATCAGACAGGAGACAGTCATTGTTATTTGAGAAGTTAAATAAAATTTCTGTCATTTACAGAAAATGTGCAAGAATTATTTAACCCAAAAAGCATGAGGCATTTTTTATTTATTTTTTATTTACTTGACAACCTGTTTTTGACTGGAATCTCAAAATTGGTTTTTGGATGAAGGATATTTAACTAGGCCAAATCTACAGTACATACTTACCTAAATCCAATCACTATCTTGTACTCTATATTTGCATTTTCATTCTTTCAGCTGTTCTGTTTGATCGTATCATATTTTGCCTCGTTTTTTGAATACGTTTTCACCACATATACATAATTACTTTTCCCTTGATCTGAAAAATGAAAGGAATTCTCAATTAACAAGATTACACATGTTATCTGCATATTAACCTGTTTGCTATATACTGTACTTTTTACCACCTAAAAAACATTGCCAGGATCAAAAACATAGTGTCTAAAGCAGAGTTGGAGATTCTTATCCATGCATTTGTCTCCAGTAGGTTAGACTACTGCAATGGCCTGCTCACAGGTCTGTCCAAACAGGCTGTAAAACAGCTGCAGTACATTCAAAATGCAGCAGCTCGAGTCCTGACTAGAACCAGGAAGTACGACCACATTAGTCCAGTTCTCAGGTCTCTGCACTGGCTTCCTGTGGCTCAGAGAATAGACTTTAAAACAGCTCTGCTTGTTACAAGTCTCTCCATGGCCTCGCACCAAAATATATTAGTGACATGTTAGTCCCATATGAACCAGCCCGGACTCTGAGGAGCACAGGGACTGGACTCCTGTTAGTGTCCAGAGTCAGAACTAAACATGGGGAGGCTGCTTTTCAGATTCATGCTGCTAAAATCTGGAACAATCTTCCTGAAGATGTGAGACAGGCCTCCTCTCTGACGATGTTTAAAACCAAGTTAAAACAGTTCTGTTTAGCTGTGCATACAACTGAGGGAATTTATATTATCTTTCTTTTTGATGTACTGTGATTATTTATGATTTATTTTAATGCTTTCTTATTTTGTTCAGCACTTTGAGTTGCCTTGTGTATGAATTGTGCTATACAAATAAACTTGCCTTGCCCTGCCTTGCCTTACATATACTGTAGATGTATAAAAGTGGCTAACCTCTTTATACTGCCATTCTTCCTTCTAAAACTGTGTGGTCCCTGGACGGAGCCGCTGGAGTTGGGATGTGCTGCTTTTGAAGTGGAATATTTCCTCTGGGCATTCAAGTGGAAAAAGAATAAAATACATTGCAGCGACTTTTAGTGCTCATTGCAGCATATTATTCAGCGTCTGAGTCTGGGAGAAGATTCAGGACAGAACAAAAATATATTAAACTACCATCAGCTGCAGCCGGAATCCCACGAGAGGAAAACATTTGGGAGGTGCATGTGCAGTTATGTCTATAAGGGAGGCAGATTTAATGGATTCAAGCAGTGGTTCTCAAACTTTTTAACAATATTGATGGTAGAGAGCCAGAGATTGGTTTTAACGTGTGCCAAAAAACAATATCAGGTCTCCCATCATAGTACTAACCAGGCCCTGCCCTGCACAGCTTCAGAGGTCAGAGATGAACATTTGGGAGACATACATTTTTCCCCAAACCTGGTTATGGCATTTTGTCACCTTAGTCCTAGTCCTTGCCAGAGCCTTCCCATATCACCTTTTCATTCATAAATGTAAATCTAAATGTGGGCATGAAATTTGTTTGATTGACGCCCACTTTTTCTCCGAATGCCAACGCTCCAATCAGAAGTCACAAGGCTGAACGTCATATTCTGAGCCATGACAACAAAGAGTTGACAACAAAGATGGAAAACCTCTGCAAGTCACAGTAACTCATTCTTTGTTGGGCTGTTTTTTTTTTTTTTAAATCTACATTCCTTCTTTCTTTTCCTCAGAAGCTAAATGTGGCTAGTTTTAATCAAAATCACCTCTTCAAAAATCTTCTCTCTGAAACTCACTTTTCTGTGGTAACGCACTTGTGTAAGATCTGTGTGTAGGATCGAGAAGGCACATTATTCATGCAACTGTAAGAGTAGCTTACATGTGTGTGTGTGAGCAAACACAACACACTGTTCCTTTAATGTTTTCATACAATCAACGACTCGAGACGATGGACAATGTTGCGACACACCTACAATAATACGAGCTGGGAACATCTATTTTTAGCCTACAGAGATACGAATTGAAATGACATGGGGGTTATGAAATTGCCACGGTGAACCTGTATGTAATCATTGTCTTTGTGCGCCGTCACATGATGTCATGTAATGTGCGGATGACCTGCGAGAGATGAGGTCAGCGACTGGATGGGAGTGTTAGCTCTGCGTGGTGGAAACGAGACAGAAGCAATTAGGGCCAAACTGAACCAAACAACACAAGGACATGACATAATTCTATACATTTCCAGCGTTCAAGCGTTATTTAGAATTATGAAGAAACTCACAGCGTTAAGATTGAACCTAAGTGGTTTTCCATTTACTGTAATGAGATATTATACACCAACAATGTTCCATCATTGTTGGAGATGTGTTTAAATCAGGGGTGTCAAACCGGTCCTCAAAGGGCCTGTGTGGCTTCGGGATTTCATTCCAACCAAGCAGGAGCACACCAGACTCCCATTTCCTCGAGTAAGTCCAGACTTAACCCGGAAACTGGAAGCCAATGTAAGGTTCTACAACTATAAAATGTCTATTCACTTCCTTTGCTATTTTGCTGTCCACACTACACTTGATGGTTCTATCTTAAATTGTCCTTGAAGACTTTTGCTGCCATCCTAAACATCTCCTGACAACTGTAGGAAGAAGATGCTTGTAGAACATTTTCACATAACCTTTATTGTCTAAAAAAACCTTTGGGCGTGTGTCAAAATTTGATGCAGGAAACAAGACGAAGATTTCCAAGTTAAACATCTGTATTTAATTTATTTTTACAATCAGATACAGAAATTCAAAAAGCTCCTACCATAACTATGCCTGCTTTCTTCCCTATGGGCTCACCCTATCTGACTGAACTAAAACATCAGGCAAAATCATATAAGTAATAATGTGCAGAAGGGGCGTGTCGTATCAGCCAGTTCCTGGTCCCGGTCTGGACTCTGCATCAGGTCTGGCCTTTGTCTGGTTTCCCCTCCGCATCTCTCCATTCCACACCTAAAAAGGGATTCACACTTCCAACTTATAGATTTATTCCTTCCTTGAGATAAGGAAGAAATCTCAAGGCTGCTGTCACTGGTCTGGCATCAATCTCCTCCTCTAAAGAACTCCATTATTAGTCCAACAGCCCGCTTCATAAAGAACAAACCTATGTGCAGAAACCTCAAACAACACTAACAACATAGTGTAAAAGTATTAGTACATGAAATCACTGAAAATATAGACCACGTGTGCAGCATTTCTGAGATATGCATCACCTTCTCAACTTCTCATCTTTATTATTGAAAAACACTAACCGGCTGAAACTGAAACAACTGAAACATTGTGTGTTTTAACAAAAAAGCATGAAGGAAAAAGTTTTTTGAAGCAAAAACTTCCTTTTAACAATATCTCAAACAATATCTCAGGGCACCAAAGGGTCTTTTAGACTTGGAAAATAATTACGGAAATTATGTATTCTTTCCTTGGCCGCCCAGTTTTAATGTCAAACCGGACATATTATGTCTGTAAAATGAATCCTTTTTATTTCTGTTACCAAAGCCAATCAAATCTGAAAAAGTTACTCTTTACTTCCTCTTTACTGTATTTGTATTCTTGAAAACACTAACAATATGTGAGTTTGAAGAGATGTTGAAATTGTCACTTTTTCTCTCCCATTGCAGGAGCTAAAGCAGGACATCTCCAGTTTCCGCTACGAAGTCTTGGATCTTCTAGGGAACCGCCGGCCTCCGAGAAGGAACTACTCTTCCTCCAGCGAAACCACGAGAGACGACGGCAACACAGCTTCAGAAGACGACAGCGAATCAGGCGACACAGGAGGAGGCGGAGAAAAATCCCAAAAATCATCCAAAGGAGTTAGCTTCATGGTCCCACTCGAGGAAGACTCTGGGGCAGGCTCCAATTCAGGCGTGTCCGCGCTGGTGCGATCGATTTCTGTAATGCCGGAATCAGCTGGCGGTGGGGAGCAGGAAGAAGGGGTGGGATGGGGTTTGGAAGAAGAGGACGAAGACGGGAAACCGAAAAGCAACGGTCTAAAAACAAGCGCACTGTCGACCGCCGCCGCCACCATGATAGCCTCCACCTCGTTCACATCATCCTTGGCGCGCGCGAGAGGCAGGCTACAGCAGATGTCAACCACCAGCGGGAAAACGGACTCCTTCAAGCGCTTATCATACCTGTTTTCACGGTCCAAACGCAAAGCCCCGCCCGTGCCCTTGCCGCTCCAAACATCCCCGAGTTTCACCATCTCCGACGGCTTGTTGCGACCGCTGGGCAGCCATGGACACGCCGATTTCGGGCACGTCACGCGAAGCGAGCCGCACCTGCACGAAGTCGGGAGGTCGTCGGACAGCATCGGAGCGGCGTATTCCCCGTCACGCCGAACCAACGGACGCGATTCCCTGCTTTCCGCTTTGCCCCGACCGCCGCCCTGCCCGTGCCAATCGCTGCACTGCGCTTCCAACATGTCGGAGTCCAGCGCGCGGCTTTTGGATTCGAGCGAGGACGTTTTCCAAGGGGGAGGGGGGTTGGTCGGGGAGGAGGTGAGGATGTCGCGGAGTGGGCGGGGCCTGTTGATGGACGGGTGGGTGGGGCCTTGCGACGATGTCATCGAGGACAGCTGCGAGGTCATAGAGGAATCGGTGACGACGCAGCTATAGGACGGGCTTGGTCACATGACTGTTATTTCATTTGATCTCCTGGTAACTCTATTTTCAGGATACATTTATTAATGTCTAACTTATCAGCATCTTTATATGCATGTTAATTAATTCTAGATTTTAGCATTAAAAACATATGTGCACAATAAGATGCTGGTTTAGAAATTAATAACGTGCAACTTTTAACATAAACGGCATATTCTCCAGGCTGTCGCCGCTGTGACACTCTGCTTTTGGAACTCCCGATCCTGATTCTTACAATAGATTTTTTTATTGATTAATTGCTTCAAGAATGAAACTTGCAGCCTTTTTTAACACTGCAAAGTTATTCTCATGAAAGTGTAATCTATTGGAAATCAAACAAGCTTAAAAACTCTTCATAATCTTATTTTATTTAAACATTATTTTGACCGATTATGTAATATTGGACAGTTTCCAGAGGTTTACCAAACCACATCTCAAGGCCCATCGACAAGCCACGTCCCACTGGTTAAAAAATATTGCTTTCATTACGTTCCTCAAATATCAAAGATTTTATTGCGTAAAAGACACATTTTTACAGTGAGAAGATGTGTTACTATAAGTTGTAACCGAGTGAAGTCACAAATCTGTTTCCATTGTACAAAGTAAACGTAACGATACGGTACAACTATCCAGGCAAAAACGTGAAAAATACATGAACCCAAGAAAAATGCAGATCCACCTCTAGGACGGTCGAGAAATGCGCCTTTAAGTGTTACCTGTATTATTATTTATTTATTTATTTATATTGATAATAAAGGAGAGAGACAGAGAGAGGTGGGAGGAGCCAGGAGTCAATACAAAGATGGCTGCTTCTGAATTTCAGAGCGTTTTTTTTATTCTTATTTTTTATATGAAGGCAGTTTGATGTCATCTTGACGAATTCACCAGCATGTTATTCTAGGTCAATATTTACAGCGAGAACATACTATATACCCATTATTAATCTCACAGCATTCTCCACCTCATCTTTGTAATTTTGTAAAACTACTAGCTTTTAGCATTAGCGAACAGTAGTTGAACGTACTCTTGCCTTGACATGTAGCCACCATCACAAAAACCGCATGATACTCCCATTCTTTAGAAGTCTTTGGCATGACCGTATGTGGTACTTAGCATAGTTTCCCCGATAGCTTATCAATGACATGCGTAAGCTCCAAGATGCTCAGCCACTTTAACATCAACAGATGTAAACATCGATGTCCATATTTACTCTTCAATGATTACTCCATTCGGGATGTTGTGCACAGTTTCCATTTACGAACCAATCAAAATACAACAGCCCTAGGATAATCGGTCAATATTTGCCGATAGTATTGGAACCAAACTGCTTTCTGTCTGCAAAAGGGAGGGAAAAAGGGGAAATAAATGCATATAATTTACAACCTCTCAGGCCCAAGACAGCGTGGCAAAAGTACATGCTGTTATTATGACGTTTCAGAGGAAGACCAAAATAAGATCAATCAATCAATCAATCAACGTTTATATTGTAGAGCGCCTTTCCTACACAAGGCAACGCAAAGCGTCTTCACAACCCCTATCACATCATGCATAAATCAAACACATTAAAGAGCACACAGCTATCTATAAAAACATATAAAAAATAAAAATCACAAAAATTAAAACCTTTAAACATTAAAAACACCGTCTTGGGCCTACAAATCCTCACCTATACACAGTGCATTCAAAAGATTAAAGAAAAAACCAAAGATGAGCAAGATAAAATCATTCAGCTTGTATATGCGCAGCAAACACAGATTGATTTGAAGCCTGATTTAAAATGCCAAGTAGCCGCCTGACTCACATTCTCAGGAGCACGGTTCCAGACTCTAGCCGCAATAATCTGAAATGCAGTTGCCCAGGTCTAAGTACCCCGACTCTGGCCCTAACAGAGTCCAGTCCCTGTGCTCCCTCAGAGTCCGGGTCGGTTCATATGGCACAACATGTCATGGAGTAGTACCATTGGCGTCGAGACCCAGGAGATACTTTTACACACGAACGCTTGCATTGTGAAGTCTATCTCTGAGGAACAGGAAAGCCAGTGCAGATACCTGAGAACTTGGACTAATGTGGTCCGTACTTCCTAGTTCTGGTCAGTGACTCGAGCTGCTGCATGTTGAATGTACTGCAGCAGTTTTACAGCCTGTTTGGACAGACCTGTGAGCAGGCCATTGCAATAGTTCTAACGACGGAGACAAATGCGTGAATAAGAGTCTCCAAGTCTGCCTTAGACACTATGTTTTATAATTTTAGCAATGTTTTTTAGGTGGTAATAAGCTGCTGATGTTACAGATTTTATGTGGCTTTTGAAATTTAAGTCTGAGTCCATTATCACTCCTAGATTTCTGACCTGATTTGAGGGTTGTAGAGAGAGAGCCTGGAGGTGACAAATAACGCTCTCCTCTTTGTTTCTGGGGTCCGAAAACAATTATTTCAGTTTTGTCGGTGTTAGAGTTGGAGAAAGTTATTTGGCATGCCAATCACCGATTTGCTGGACACAGTGAAGGAGCGAGTCCATTGGTTCATGCTCTCCTGCTGTCAGGGACACATAGACCTGAGTATCGGTCAGCGTAATTGTGATAAGAGACATTATTACTGTGAATCAACTGACCTAGAGGCAACATGTAAATATTAAACAGAAGAGGACCCAGGATTGACCCCCTGTGGCACTCCGCAGGTCAGGCCAAGTGGTCTGAGGTACAGTTTTCGATCTCCACAAAAAACTTTCTGTCTTGTAAAATAGGACCTAAACCAGCTTAGGGCGGTGGGCCAGCAACACCAACCCAGTCCTCAAGTCTCTGAATGAGGATGCCATGATCAATAGTGTCAAAAGCACACCTTAAATCTAGCCAGAAAAAGGGCTGAGACTTTTCCTGCGTCATTGTTTAGATTTGAATGTCATTTGTTACCTTATTAGCGCGGTCTCAGTGCTGTGGTGGGGGTCTAAACCCTGACTGGAACATATCAATAAGCGTTATTGATTATTAAAATTCTGTAAGTTTTTATAGGCAACATTTTCCTAGAATTTTTCCCATGAAAGGCAGATTTGAAATGGGCCGATAAATTTTTGAGTGCCAGGGCTTCCAGACTCCTCTTTTTTAGGAGGGGCCTGATGACCGCCGTTTTCAAGGCCATTGGGAATGTTTCCAGATTCAAGAGACATATTAACTATTTTGTGTAAGTGAAGGTAAAAGACTGCTCAGTAACTGACTTGATTAAATCTAGGAGGTAATACATCCAGGCTGCATGTGGAGGAACTCAGACTAGTGATTATCTCCTGGACAGTTTCAATTTGTACTGGTGTAAAGTGCTCAGCCCAAAAAGCCTCACTGGCGGTTGGATTATTATTTCTATCGTGGAGAGTGTGATGGCGTTTTTGATACCTTGGACTTTGTCATTAAAGAACTGAGCAAACTCATTACATTTAGATTGGAAGTAAGTTCTGATGGCATCTTAACAGGGGGATATCGTCAATCTATTTACTGTTTTGAAAACAGAACACGTAGATTGTTGCTACAGCCTTCAATAGTTTTCAGAAAAGTACATTTCCCTCGTTCTAACGTAGTTCCCTGTTAAAATTGCACAACGCATCTTTGAAGATCTCATGGTCAACTTTGAGATTTGACTTTCGTTTCGCCACTTTCCGCTCGGGCCTTCCGGCACTCCACTCTTCTGTGCCCTGGACCGAGTCTGCTTTAGTCCCATGGCGCTTTTTTGCTTGTTTGTAACTATTTTAACCTTTACAGGAGCAATTGTATCCAGAACATTCAAAACAGTGTGGTGACAGAATCAAGTAATTCATCTACAGTAACACACAACGTGTTCTCAAAGTTTACCCTCCCCATGAACAGTTCGCCTGTATTATCATTTATGTGTCTTCTTCTAACAACCGAAGATTCAGCATGGTGGTTTACAATCAAGACACATGTCAAAAAATACACAGAAATGATCAGACAGAGCACATTGACCACATTTACATTTGAAATATTAACCCCCTTGGTAATTAACAGATCGAGAGTGTGTCCTCTGCTGTGGGTGGGGCCACATCACATGCTGAGTGAGACCAAAGGTTTCCAGCACAGAGCTCAGCTCTATTGCATATCTATCATTAGCATTATCTACATGTATATTGAAATCACCTACAATGACCAAACCATCAAAATCTGTGCACACAACTGAAAGCAACTCAGTGAAATGATCAGTGAAACTATGGCATGACTGTGGCGGCTTGTACACAACAATAATAAGAATGGAAGAAGATAATCTTTTGTTCTATTTAAAAGAAACTACTCAATGATGAAAATTTCCCACGAGACACTCAATGGGAGACAAAACGATCTTTAAAAACTGCTGGCTATGATGGGCCCCCCCCCCCCCCCTTTTATTATTCTCGTGTTTACATGTTCAAGCATTTGAAATTTGGTTGGTGAGCTTCTATTAAACTGCATCTCCTGTATTATGGTCAAGCCATGTTTCCGTCATAAACAATAAAATCAAGATCATACGAACAGATAAAATTATAATTAAAAATAAATAATTAATTATTATTAGATAAAACTTTATTGATCTCAACAATAGGAGAAATTTTAAATGTCATATTTGGCATGAAATGGGCTAATATCACTGGGAGGGCGTGATGTCACTTCCTGTTAACAAAGATCCAGCCCGTTCACTTCCTGCCTATGCTATCCTACAGATTTTTAGGTGAGTTTTAGTGACGTTTTTTAGTAATTAGATCAATACATTCAGCTTGAGACTGACAACAAAAGTGTCACTTTGCTTTCTCTCTGAGGTAGAGCTTTGACTGTGGCCACTCAGAGAGATTTGTAAACTTTATAAAAACACAATGACAAGCACAATCAAAGAGCACTGCTGTGTCCCAAAAATGCCCAGTATCTTCACAGTTTAATTCTCGTTTGAGCATTATTTAGGAAACTCGTGTAAACCACTGCTGAACTCCAGTGAAACTCAAGCCGTTCCCCTCGAACAGGAAGTGAATGGGGTAGTAGCAAAAACGCGAAGTGGTGCGTGCATGGTAGCCCAAAGGATCACTCAGGTTGGGCAAAAATACAGGAAATTTGCAACATGTTTAAAAAAAGTGAAAAGATATAGAGTAATTTTTTTGCGATAAAAGTATTTTACGTACAATCAAAGTTAAAAATGGTATTATATTGTTATACTGTGCTCTGTAACTTCTCCAGTGGAGGTCATAACAACATACATACATACATTTATGGTCAAACTGTGAATTTTAATTGAAGCATTATATGTCTAAATATAAACGCAAGTTACTGATTTTCCATGAAAAGTGATAATACAACTGAAGGACACTTTCTGTATAATGCCAAAGAGAGGTTTTTTTGCAATAATGTTCCATCATCAAAAACAAAACAATGGCGTCTCTTTTTTAGCTTCATCACCCACTCGCTCCTAAAGAACACAAAACACTCCAATGTGAATCACATAATCAAAGTTTTGCATTTCAGTCTTTAATTTTTTTTTATTTTTTAGTCCCTTTTAACCTCACTTCAGTTTTGTTCTGAGAATATTGTCGTCAAATTAGGTTGATTTCAGTTTTGTTTTTACAACAGTAGATGGAAATGGTGAGATCAAATGCATAATTCTTATCATTTTGCATGTTTTTGTTTCCAATACCTGCGTGAGCAATTATCACAATTAAAGCTGGGGTACCTAATTCACAAAACACAAGTGATAAAAAAAATCCATCTAACGAATGCCGCTTTAGAACCAGTTTTGTTCCATCACTATTTTTCATGTGCATCCACCCTGCGTCTTTAGATCAACTTGTGAAAAAGAGAGGTTCTCAAAAAGAGAGTTCTCAACCCAAAGCTCCAAATAGTGACTCACAGGGATGATTCAAGCGACTCACGGATATTTCTTCTTTCTTTCTCTACAAAAATTATAAATTGTTTTCTGATGAGTAGACCTTATGTTGTGATCTCATTTGTTCACACAATTTGGCTATAACAAGGCTCTTAGTGTTTGAAAATGAGATCTATTTGAACACTTAGGTACCCCAGCTTTATCTCTATGGTATTTAAGAGTTATCAACCATTCATAGTATCAAACGTATTTGTAAAAACATGATCGTCTTGGCTATTTTTTATTTATTTTTTTGAAACGCACCTTTAATTCCAGGACTAATAACTAATTTCAAAATGCACCTTATGTTGTTGTGCGAACGCCGATTATGCAACAAAGTGGAAGATCGATCGTAGGACCAGCGGAAAACACATCTCAAAGTCAGAGCAGGCGCAGAGAGGCCAAAGCGCTGACACACCTCGTTCAGCTTTATTGACAACAAAATCAAACGCGCACTTAGCTATCGCTCCTCTTATCTCTCCTCAACCTGATTTATATGGAAATAAGTCTGGGCGCTACAACTCCTTCAGCGGTGACATCCAACTGCCTTCCAACATAAATGTGCATTGACCTGCATTGAAAACTAATACAAAAATGCATGGGAAACTTATCTTGTCACTTTTTTGGGGGGAGACTGATCACCCGAACAAGGGCATTTTTTGTTCAAACGAGGAGCTATACCTGTTTTGTTCACCCTTTAACCTCATCTGATATGCATTGCGTCGAAATCTATGGGAAAAACGCTGACAGCATGAGTGAACAGCATGTATCCACTGCACCCTCTCTCTCTGCACCATCAAGGGCCAAGGAACTTTCTTTTCTCCTAATAATACTTCTAGTAATAATCATACTAATAATAATAATAATGATGAGAGACTTGTATCAATGCATTTCTTTTCTATTTACAAATGACTGTGTTTGCTTCTGTTTGAGTTGCCTCTGTTTTTCCCGGCTTCTCGTCCTGCTCTTCCTCAATAATAATAGACTTTAACTGGAAACTCAATGTTTGGCAAAGCGTGAAAGAGACGTGAGTGTGATCTGTTTCTGTGGATGGCTCCGCTCAGACAAAACACCATCTTATATTGTCATCTCCCATAACTTATCGTTTTCATTGGTTTTTATGGGTAGATATATAAAGAAACTCTTAACTGGACACAAGAAGCGGATTGAATTGTACAATACATTTGCACTATGAAACTTTTCTGGGGTTGATCACCTACTTTAGCTCAGTCTCACCCATTTGACATCAACTTTGACGTGTACTTTGTCAACACACACACACACACACACACAGGTCAGGGACGCAAAGAACACCAATACAACAACATCCATCAGGGTTTGGGGTCATCAATCTCATTATGAAACTGTTTGACACCCTCAATTTACAACAGATCAGAGAATCGAACCGTTCCAATACAGGAAAGACAATAATAACAAACACATAGGAGCCAGCGGTCCATAGGGAGCGGGATGTTCCACTGTCTATAAAAGTTTATAAATGTCCTTAAATGTCCCGGATCATCATTGTCCTTAGAGCCTCCAGCATCTGCAAAGAACAACGCAAAAAAAAAACAGTGGGTATATATAATTCTTGTTAAGGATTTATTTTTTATTTTATTTTATTTTTATTTATTGAATATATGGTTACATCTTTGAATGTGATGTGTGTATGTATGTGTATATATATATATATAAATATGTATATATGGGTGTGCATGAGTATGTATATATACGTTTCTCATCGTCACATGTATGTATGCATGTATGTATGTGGGTATATGTATGTATATATATATATATATATATATATATATATATATATATATATCCCTTTTTATTTTATTTTATTTTATGTTATTTATTTCATATTTTTTATTATTTTGTAATTTGTGCATTTTTTTTATTTTTTTTTCTGCCTGATCCCCTCCTGCCCCCTATATGATAAAACACAATAAATATCTCAGTCATAAAAAATAAATACAGTGGGAAAAAAGTGAGAAATTTTGGAAAGACCCATATTGAGGAAGAAATCTGCTCCCAGTCCCCACAGGAGGACAGAATGTAGATCCAGGACTCACGCACTGGAGACTCTATTTCTGAATGTGTCCACTCGGCTTCAGCAGACTGTTGTAATCACATCATCGTTACTCTATGTTAGTATATTATAGACACACAGACTTTAGTATTGACGGTGTACAATAAACATCAACCTCAAAGGGAAAGATGCAAAGTACCAGGTTTTAGCTCAAGAGATCATTTCCACCCGTAGTCCCTGGGCTGATGTTATATCATATTAACATAACAAACACACAGTTTACATTGGCCAAAAATACATAAAAGATCAAGTCTGCACTATTTTTTAAAACCTCACATTCATATCGCTCATTTATACAGGTCAAACACAAACATATACACACAAATCACTCACACACTTACACTATATGATATTATTATACATTATACATTGTTTAACCTACTGTACATTTAATACCATGACTTAAGAATACACATGTACTTGTCAGAATAAATCATGATCTCTTTAAGTTGTTTCAAAATATGCACGTTTAAGACCCACCGCCATGAGACTAATCCGCAAATTCACAGTAATCTTAAAATATTCTGATAAATATCATTGGTTTGTGTTATTGTGACTGCTGTGTCGTCTGAGCGGAGCCATCTTTCCTAACGGGGAAGTGAAGTCGCCTTTGTTTCCTCTCGATCTGGGACTTTCATCTCAAAAGGGAAAATTTCACTGTAGTTTCATCATTTTTTTAGCGTTTATTTTTGTACTGGGGGACAGACGCCGGGCGGGCATGAGCTGAGGCTGTTGAATATACTCCGGTTATTATAATACCAAGATGAAGTAGAGTTATTAA
This sequence comes from Knipowitschia caucasica, assembly GCA_964034765.1. Taxonomy (NCBI): domain Eukaryota; kingdom Metazoa; phylum Chordata; class Actinopteri; order Gobiiformes; family Gobiidae; genus Knipowitschia; species Knipowitschia caucasica. Next base: position 12,338,828 of record OZ035841.1, on the reverse strand, counting down.
TATGCATGTTTGATCAAGACAACGTTACTCACACACACACACACACTACACACACGCTGCACACACACACATGCCGCTCGCACACACACACTGCACAATGGAGGAGGTGGGCAGCCGCTGGGACACTGTGAACCTGCCTTTTTGTAATCAGTCAATATTTTATGCCATTTTTTGTAAACAGCACATCACGAAATCTGAGAAATTCTCCCAACAATTGTTTCTGGATTTGAATAAGGCCTTAGTTGGATTGGTTTGCGTGAATTTGTCCATGTCGAGACACTCTATCGGGCTTAAAAGGTTGCGGCCATTTTCTAGTTTTCTAATTCAGTTGGAGATAAACTTCCAATACAACTCTACGGGAAAGAAGCAACTGTTGAAAGTAAGTCAAAAAATGTTTTACCAGACCAATTTTAGATTCGTAATCTCGCCATATTATTCTTATGTCTGAAAGTCCTGTGTTTTTCAAATATTGTCACCACTTCCAGACGCTTTTATGTGAAAATAAATTAGACCAAAATTGATATGTGCTGAGAAAGAAGATGTGGAACTTAGTGTCAGTTTTTTTTAATGAGAATTGCAGAGAAATCAGCTATAAACTTAGACTTACTCGTAGACTTACTGATGGTAAATGGGTATAAGCTATTGATGTGGAAAAAGCCAAGGATTTAACCTTTTATTTGGAATTCAGCCTTTTTCAATCAAGCTACAATCTCCAATCCTAACTATTCCGTCCAGAAATTGACTTCATACATGTTTTGTATTGTGTTGCTCAGTGTCTTTTTGTTTCTGTTGCCATTGGGTTTTAGGTTTAATGGGAAATTGACCTATAGGAGTTTAGATTTTCTCTTAAGTGATTCATGTTTAAGTTTATGCTCTACTCACCTTTATTCATGTCACAATATTTGCACAAATGTTATAACCCCATGTCTTTCCTTACTTTATTCTCTGTGGTTGTTTTTTTTTTTTTTTCCTGGGAGCAAGGACTTCTTATACCACACTGAGTATCTTATTCATCTGATGACCACTAACAAGAACCAACAGTATGTTTCATTAGCCCTGAATCACGAACAGTTTCACACATACTCCTCAGATGTGTTGGGAGTGACAGGTGTAAGTCCCGCCTCCCACACACACACAGACATACAATCATCACATCACAGTCAGCCTGGATTACAAGACAAATACACAGATATTCTTGCATTATCGATTACATTTTTCATCCGGGATATTAAATCTGGAGACACAAGCCCTCACTGCCTGGGCGGTATATGTAATTCACAGCATTGACAGACATTTTGGCACAAATGAAAACCTCTGTTATTCACTTCATTGGTCTGCTGCTATGAAAAGGGCGGTTGGAAATATCCGTTAACAATTGACATTAGGTGGTATAATGATAATGATGGAAGTATGTCTGGTACAGCCACCAGACATACTTGGCCCGACTCTACTTTACTCTACTCAGCTCGACTCTACCTGGTTCTTCATTACACTTTAGTATCTAGTACCGTATCCTAGCAACCACCAGTGAAATTCATTGGTTATCATGGCTTCTAGCTGCACTCTGTCAGTTAGAATACTTTAGTACCAGCCTGGATAGTACTAAAAAAGTACCTGCTTCCAGTACGTGGAAACACTCCCAATCGGGGTCGAGTAGAGCTGAGTAGAGTAGATCAGGGCCAAGTGGGGCTGGTGGAAACAGGGCTTACAATGCCTTCTTTACTCTCAGCGTTATTTGGATTAATACTACACAAAATTTCAGTTGATATAAAATGCAAAATGTAATGTAGTAAATTATCAAGCAGCACATGTTCAAAGTTAAGTTTAATAATCAGACGTCTGATGCCTTTCCTCTGATGATATGTCAGGGTTATTTGATCTTTACTTCAATCCCAAACTGGTTCCGGCTTCAGCTTCCTGTTGTCGGTCTCTCGAGCAGCAGATGGCCAATTTTCACATGTAACACGGACATTACCAGCAGCCGTGCAAATGTGTAGATACAGGTTGTGCTTACGGAAAAAAATCTGAAAAAAAAAATTATAATGTGAAAAAAAATACAGGCACAAATTTTCTGTTCCATTTCTCCATCGACACTTTACGTACAAATACCAATTCCTACTTCCAGCTACCGTATTGTGGATCCAGGACTGAGGCTGTAGATCCAGGACTGAGGCTGTAGATCCAAGACTGAGGCTGTAGATCCAGGACTGAGGCTGTAGATCCAGGACTGAGGCTGTAGATCCAGGACTGCTGTATTTTGAAGGAGCCCTTACAACATGTGGCGTATAGAGATTTTTTTTGGAATTATATTAAGATCTTGCCTTTAAACGAGACAAACCTATTATTGGCTTATTTCATTATAATGTGAATAAGAATCTGAGCTAAACTTAAAGCCGAGGTACCTAACTTTCAAACCACAAACAAATTGAACCATAATAAGCCCTGTATACCCAAAATTTTCCTTTGAGACAAACGCTATGTACTATTTATTAAACGTTAGATACCCCAGCTTTAAAACAACAGTTTATTGGGTTCCCATTTCTGTATGTGCACTACTTGCAATATTATATCACCAGTATTCGTACAAAAATATGTGTCTTTTGCTTTAATAATTGGTATATTCACTGGTTCCACTGGCTGCTCATCCGCCCCATCTACCCCTCACACACACACACACACACAGCATTCTTCAGGTTCCCTTCTAGTTTCCAAGGGATTTTGAGCTTTAAATAATAATCAAATAAAGTATATCCATTTTTACCAGGCTCCTCTTTCTGTTGGGGATCTCCACAGGGATGAATGTTGGACTTGGCTGTGTTCTTTTTCTAGAAGCGAACGGTTGGCGCACGCTGTGGACTCTTTAATAAAGGCATCCTTAGAAAAAAAAACATGGGCTTTGATCTGTGTTTTTGTTCAGACGACTGTGTGTGTGTTTTAGTAAATTTTGCTGAAGGCTTCTCGCTGTTTGGACACCGTTATGTAACTTTTGGGAAAATCTTGTGGAGCCGTATATTCTACTGAGAGCAAAACTTCTATCTGTTTCTATACAGACAAGATACAGTATGCATGGTACTGAGGCTGTAGATCCAGGACTGAGGCTGTAGATCCAGGACTGAGACTGTAGATCCAGGGCAGAGACTGTAGATCCAGGACTGAGACTGTAGATCCAGGGCAGAGACTGTAGATCCAGGACTGAGGCTGTAGATCCAGGACTGAGGCTGTAGATCCAGGACTGAGGCTGTAGATCCAGGACTGAGGCTTTAGATCCAGGACTGAGGCTGTAGATCCAGGACTGAGGCTGTAGATCCAGGACTGAGACTGTAGATCCAGGACTGAGGCTGTAGATCCAAGACTGAGGCTGTAGATCCAAGACTGAGGCTGTAGATCCAGGACTGAGGCTGTATATCCAGGACTGAGGCTGTAGATCCAAGACTGAGGCTGTAGATCCAGGACTGAGGCTGTAGATCCAGGACTGAGGCTGTAGATCCAGGACTGAGACTGTAGATCCAGGACTGAGACTCTAGATCCAGGACTGAGACTGTAGATCCAGGGCAGAGACTGTAGATCCAGGACTGAGGCTGTAGATCCAGGACTGAGGCTGTAGATCCAGGACTGAGGCTCTAGATCCAGGACTGAGACTGTAGATCCAGGGCAGAGACTGTAGATCCAGGACTGAGGCTGTAGATCCAGGACTGAGGCTCTAGATCCAGGACTGAGACTGTAGACCCATGGCTGTGAGGCTATAGATCCAAAACCGAGGTTGTAGACTGAGACTGTAGATCCAGGACCTAGACTGTAGGTCCAGGACTGAGGCTGTCAATCCAGGACTGAGACTGTAGATCCAGGACTGATCCTTTCCACAAAAAGTTAATTTAACTCAAAAACAGCTGTGATACTAAGAGGTAACTCTCATAGGAATGAATTTGAAGCTATAATTATTACCTTAAAGTTATTGTCAGTAAAACCACCCTAGTTTTAGACATTAAGCTGGGGCTAAAGCTAAAACTTTTTTCTACATGTAGCTCGCGAATTTATATGATTTTTCCTCTTCCCACTTCTATTTGAGTTCGAATCATGTAGAATATTAAAATAAGTAATAGTTAATGAATGATATGTTAGAAAATTCTATGTAGTGACAATTGATATTCATGTTTTATGTACATTGCATAAATAACTCAAAGCAGACAACAAGATGATCCCAGTGAATAAAAATGCATAAATACAGAACAGGCCATTCATAATTTACCCAAAATCAACTAAATAGTTTTCTTCCTGAAGCTCTAGTGCCAATCCAGCACTAGATTCTGATTTTCTCACTGCCTTCACACGCCGCTGCCAGATTTCTTACATAACACAAAACCTTCTCCAAATTGACCTTGAAAATCGGACGATATTCTCCCTCTTTTCACAGTCCGCTCTGATTCCTGCCCCTGTCAGTGAGTCCATGAATTTCAAGTTCCTTTTCTCAAGTCTCAAGTTATTTTTAGTCCCGTGCAGTTGCTGAAGTCGGAGATGTAATTGACACGTAGCTCCTCGGCTTTTCCAACAACAACAAAAAGACCGCGGCGGAAGATGTTGCGAGATCTGAGGGGCGCGAGCTGCAGAAATCAGGTCATATTTTGCAACGTCTGCTTGTGTTGGAGAAATGTAATATTGAGAAACGGCGCCGCAAGATTTGGGAGGCGTCGTTTCAGTGCAGTTTGTCGTTTTGGATGCAATTTTGTGTAAAGCTGGGGATCCTAACTTTCAAGCCACATATACTCAACTATAACTATGTGTAATGCAATCCATCTAGCTCTCAATACTGTTTACCTCTAATAATAATAATACATTTTATCTATATTGCACCTTACTTTTTCCAGGAAACCTTAAAGTCCTACAGATGAAAATACAGTACAATAAAAAAACAGGAAAAAAAGCAAACATCAGAACTAAAATATCAAACAGCAAAACATGAAGGGGTTAAAAGCTCAAATCCCTGATAGGCCCCTTTTAAATGCCTTGGTCCTATCACTAGATGTATGTATTTTTGGTCTCTGTCATGGCTTTAGATCAGTTTTTTCAGATAGAAAAGTGAAAAAAGAGAGGACCACCCTCACTCAGCCAATCAACTCTCTACCCAAAGCGTCAAAAAGGGACTCCCATGCCTTTGGTGTGCGAAATATGAAATGTTTTATTATCATATGAAGGCAGCAGATGTGTTGAGTTATTATCCAACCCATGTATATTACAGAACAAGTCTAAAACACATATTTAAAAAGTTAGGGTTGATATTGTAGAGTTCTGAGGCTGTAGATCCAGGACTCTTCCCAAAAGGTTTATTTAACTCAAAAACAACTGCGATGTCAAGAGATAACAATCACAAGTAGGAATTTTGGAGCTTAAATTATTACCATAAAGTTATTGTCTTTAAAACCGTCATATTTGTAGACGTAAAGCTGAGGTACCTAACTATAAAACTTTAAAAGGTTCATATTCTAGAGTTCTGTTTTAGACAGAGGGCATGTGCATTGTGGGAAAATATGCCCAAACGGTTTCCCACATCATTATTTGACAGCGACTAGATTCACAAACCTGCTTTTCAAATCCATCCACCTGTTTTCTACCCCTCAATCCATTTCAGGGTCAGGGGGGGGGTAGCCAGAGATGCCACCCAGAACACATACAGTAGCATCAGCCCGTTCAATTAAATGTATAGAGCCCTAAATCACAACTGCAATCGTCTCGGGGGACTTTACAAAGTTGTCGATTTACCAACAACAGATCAGAGAATCAAACGGTGTGAAAACAAAGCAGTAATATCAAACACAAAGGAGCCATTGGTCCTTAGGGAGCTGGACGACCACTGTCTATAAATGTAAATAAATATGCATATTATTCTTGAGTCTGAAAGTGCTTTCTGGCCAACATCACGCATTATGTTTTGAAATATTGTCACCCCTTCTAGACAAGAAAATAAATAGATAAATTAATTGATATGTGCCGACAAAGAAGAAGACCTTCTGAGAGTTTTTGTTGCAGATGCTTTGGCCCAGGATTACATTGAAAGTAACTATAAAATAAATCTGACTTTTAACACTTACTTTAGTTACCAGCTTTTTTTTTCAACTGTCCTCTTCCGCAATCCCAAACTACAGGCTCTTTGGAGTGTTGTGATGTCACATGAACAAGTTTGGTTGTAAATAGCACAATGCTCACATGTTGTAATGTCTTGCAGTCGCTACTTCTGGGCTGTATTCCTCTCACGTCTTTCCTGCTGCGAGGCGAGTACAGAGCCTTTTCTCGGCTTCAATGTGATTTTAGTGAGTGGTGCTTCAGCGGACGCACGGCAGCAAAAAGCACAAGCAGCTCCAACACAGACGCACACACCGAAATACACACACACACACACACACACACACACACGCACATGCACCTAGCTCACCTCTCTCTGTGAGTTGGAGGAGGACTGAGAACCATCAAAGCTCCCATCCCACACACATACACACACACACACACACACACAAGCACACACACACACAAGCACACACAGCATCAACCATGACAAATCCTGGATCAAAAAACGATATATCATCTGGTACTTCCATCACTTCTATGTGCTGCACCTTACAGATAATAAAAAGAATATCTTCAATGGGCCAACACCGACTTAACGGCTGAAAAACTAAATTACATTTTTCACAAAACACAAAAAACAGAATTGCATTTAAGATTTAGCAACCCGGCAACGGATAAAGCGGAAGAAAATGGAAGTTTTACCATCGTTTTACCATTTTCTAAAGATTTATGATTTTACTTCCTTATTGTGAATGATAATGCCGTGTGCCAGAGTATTAACATGAACCTAAGCTATTCCAATTAAACTAAAATTAAGAGATCCAATATTCGTCCCACAGTGGGGAAATTTCAGTGTTGCATCACAGGTTACAGAACAGTAGGAAAGAGGAGCACACAACACACAATAAATGAACAACAATCCTATACTAAAAACAATAAAATCTCTAAATTACTGTAAGCTGTTTTAAATATCTGGCTTTAGCATAATAAAGAGCAAAGTTAGCACAATTATGAAAACATATGAACAGTTTATTTGCAAAAACAAATATCTCTGTTCTGAAAACTGTCAAAAGGTTGTATTCCTTTACGGTCTTCAACATGTTTTTTTAGTAGATTTGAAATAATTTGCTCGAGAAGGGAGTGAAGCTTTAAGTATGGCGCTAAACTAGATCTGGCTTTTCCGCAAAACGTTTTGGAAAAGTGCAAATTGTAAACCTTTCATATGTGTTTCTAGCGGCACAAACTATTCTTATGTTTATTTTGTTGAGTGAAAGTATAAATGTCATAAAAAACTTGCGCCAAACTGTCTGAGTTCGGTCTCTCCCTGCGGCGATGCCATCAGTTGTGTAATTCTGCTCTATACTTACTGTAAAAGTTCAAATATATTTTCTTGACAAAATGCAGGTTTATTGGTGTAAAACTATAATTTATGTTTTGAAGATGAGTCCTGACACCAAACTGTCTAAATGAGAAAATCATAAAAACCTGTTGAACTTAATTTTAAGTAATTTTGGAATATGATAAATTTGTCTTTCTCACAATACTATCATATAAATGCAAAATAGAAGCAAATTATAATTAGTTCCAATCGTTATGTTAAATTAAACGACACCTTCTCCTCCAGACAGGTCCATGTTCTTCGCCATGTCTGTGTAGGTTCCCTCCAGGTGCTCCAATTTCCACTAACAAAAACATGTACAATATTCCGGCGCAACACCCTCCCTGACCGCACTCATAGGATTCTGGACCCTGGAAAAAAGTCTTTCCAGATTAAGTAAATGTCAATAAATATACTCTATAAACTTATAGGCCTGCAAAAATGACATATTTTCAAACGTCCATATAATGCTGCAGAGATGGGCCGCTATTCAGAGTCAGGAGAGTTTGATACACGTCCAAATGACAAAATACCTGGAATTCAAACAAAGCAGCATTATGTAACGTCTCTGAATATTTACCGTGAAATGGAGTGACCCACTGAACCGCTGTTATGGTGCAGCTCGTACAAAAGACTGGAGATGAAAAGGTTTGGACCATTACTGAAGCAAACAGTGATTCAAAGGATCATAAAAGCTCCAAACAAATAGAAATGATTTTCAACTCTAGTCTGTGGCGCCGATCGCACCATTCTCTATATCACCAAATTATAGATCATATTTATTTATCTATTTAACTTGTATTATTGTTACGTAAGGAATAAACATTGATTATTATGAACATAGCATTAATACTGAGAAGGAGTGATAAGCAGACATCAGAAATCAACACTAGGACACACCTCCCTCTGCTGGAGACATGATGTAATTACACTTCATCCAACATACTGGTCATACAATTATAATGTCTATAGCAGAGCATAGTGAACATAATTTTAACATTAATAGTACTGGCTTTTGAAATACATACTGAGCTACGAGAGACTTTGTACAGTCTCACAAATATTAATTTATCTGCGTTGTAAATATTATCCTACAAGCTATTGCCCTTCTGGTTAGAATTGGCCTTATTTTGTGAACAGTTCTGACTTTGCAATGACAATAAAGTTCAATCAATCAATCAAAGTTTATTTGTAGAGCACCTTTCGTTCACAGGGCAACACAAAGCGCTTCACAGTCCACATCACCCAAGGCACAAATCATCACATAAAACAAAAAACAGAATCAAAATCAAAACATTAGAATCACACAAGAAATTAAAACCATTAAAGCTTTAAAATTACACAAGGAATTAAAAGATAGATGAATAGTTAACCACAGTGCATTAAAAATAGAGATGAAATCCTTCAGTTGAATTGAAAATGTTGAATCTAATCTAATCTATTATAAATCAAGGACCATTTTGCCCAGTTTATTCTTCAGAAATCTCAAAGTCTCCATAATGAGAAGATAAATGTATAATTAAAAGCTGATTTGGAGTGAACCAGCGACAGCCTGCTCTACAAACACATAGGCACTACTGTCAATTATTGAGGAGGAATGAAGTGAAAGCGAATGTGTGAAACCTTAAGTGAAAGAGTAAGGAAAGGCAAAGCAAGGCAAGTTTATTTTTACAGCACAAGTCTTACACAAGACATCTCAAAGTGCTTAACAAAAGTACGTTAAAGACACTATCCTTCAGTTGTATTCAGCTAAACATAATTTCAATTTGAACGTTGTCAGAAAGAATGATTCCTAGTAGTTTGCATGAATCGTCCCAATGTTTAGTCCTGACTCTGGAAACCAGCAGGAGGCCAGTTCCTGTTCTCCTCAGAGTCGGAGTCGGTTCAGATCATAGACTTATAAAATAGTACATTTTATTTCATTTAGCATGAAGCAGTGTTTAAAGTCAGTTTACACAAATGTTTGTTCTCTGAGCCCATTCTTGGTTAGAAATTGCAGATATGAGAACCATGGTCCATATGATCTGCATTAAAATGTGTATGTATTTATTTTATTTATTCTTTAGTGACCTTTATTTAACCAGGAAAGACCAACTGTGATTCAGAATCTATTTTTCTGGGTAGACCATGGATGGGGTAGACCTGGCCCCAGAGAGAGGGGAGCTATTGTACATGTAGTGCAGTGGTAGGGGAAACCGGAACACACAAAAAAACCCTACGAAGACACGGGGAGAACATGCAAATTCCAATCAGAAACGACCTGTCCAGAGAGGTGGAATCGAACCCTTGACCTTCTTGCTGAGAAGGACACCACTCAGCCACCTTTGTTAATTCGTTCATCTATTGACTGGGGCTAATTCAGTTCTTTTTTTTCCCGTTTTTAATAAGGAAAAAATATTTAATAAAACATTTTGCTAAAAAAGGAGACAAATGGTCCCGCCTACTTTCACCTCTCTTTCCCTCTCCAATTGGTCCAGCGCTGCCACTTCTCCGTCTCTGATTGGTCAGAATCCCACTGTGTGTCCACCGAATGCGGAAGTGCTGCGCTCCACTGAACTCAGCAGTGGAGGATGTGAAACAGGCTCTCAAACCGAAATACCGCTTTTTCACCGCCATGAAATCACTATAGCTGAAGGTTTTTATGTAAAGTAGACGTAGATAACGCACATAACTATGATGTTACTGGAGCATTCTCTTGTTTTTGCGCTGTTTCTGGCGCTGGCAGCTGCGATGAAGGATGGAGGAGATGACGAGTGGGTCAACCTGCCGAACAAGTGCGAAGGTAATCTGCTCTTAAATGGACTTGAATATCAAATATAACAGCGTATGTACATAAAGTAAACATTACAGCTGTATCACACGTGATGTCTGTTGAATCCTAGCGCGAAATACAACGAAATAGTCTGTGTTTACATTGTATCAAGCCTCATCTCTGTGTTATAATTCACACAATGGCATCATGTCGCATTGTTGAAGAATAGTAGTGAGCTTTTGGATAGAAAGCATAACATTAGCACAACTATTCCAATCTAAAAATGGAAAATGGCAAACATACTGCTATTACCTTCTGATATTTTAAAGGCCCAGGTAAATATCCAGGTTTTCTTTAGATGCGTACTAGTTATTAAGACATATGGAGTTAAACTGACAGATTATTAGTGTCAGAGTAGTGCAGATGATTCACAGTTTGTTTTCACACACTAATAACAGCCTTTAATAGATATATTTGTTATGGATTTGTAGATAATAATAAGTATCCCAGCAGGTGAACTCTGTCAATGATCTATACATGCTTGAAGAGATGGATTGTGTGTGTCTGTATTCACAGTATTTACAGGTCAAGAGGACATGAGTTTAAAATGGCTACACTGTGTTATAATTGTATGTTACAGTTGATTGAGAATCAAGAGTTAAACAATTACTATCTGATTCCAGGATCTGTTCAGAAAGATAATTAAAACGCTTGAAGGAAATCCTTTCCTAAATAGTCATTTAAAATACATTCAACACTCGGGTAAAAAGAGTGTTTCATAGTTCACAAACAGCAGGAAAATACGAATCATAAGCCCTGTTTCCACCAGTTCTACTTGGCCCTACCTGGTTGGGTTTCCAATACTCTTTTGTTTCTGGTACCGTATCCTAGCAACCTACCCAATTGCAATAAGTAAGTACAACAAACCAGTGTCAGTGAAATTTCCTTGGTAGCCATGGCTTGAGCCAATCACTAGCAGTCACTTTAATACCAGCTTGGCCTAGATAGAACCAGGGCCAAGCAGCTGGTACCTGGTACCAGTTAACCAGGGCTCATGGAAACGCACCCATGGAATTTTTTATGTATTAAAAAAAATCCATGCAGGTGTTTTTTGTATTATTTTTGTTCCTGTTTTACAATAAGTTGGCTGGATGGAGAATAGTTTTTACTAATATTTGTAATAGCTTATGTTGTCAATGGGATTCTTTTATTAGTTCTAACACTAGTTTTCACACACATGCATTTTTCTTCTGTCACTTCTTTAGATCAGTGTAAAAATCTCACTCCTTTTCAGGCGGCCAATCAGCTCTCAGCCCAAAGAGTCTAATAGTGACTCTAACAGCTCTTTCTTTTAAGTACACAAAACGGATCAAAGGGTTTGGTGGAGTCTAATCTGATCACAACATTTTACTTTTGCAAGACGTTTACTGTCGGGACAAACTATATGTATTAGTTATGGTAATATTTGTAGGTACCCCAGCTTTAATGGTTTGTAAATATAACAAAGGCTCATTGAGGCTTTTTTAGAAAATAATTATCACTTAACTTGGAGCGCAAACAGAAAGAAAAGGGAAAGAAGAAAGAGCAATGTCACTTGTGGAGAGTGGATGAATGATGCATAAATGAGTGAAACAGTTGGAGCGCTGTGTAAACGTGACTAACCCAATATTTTCACGACAATAATCATCTATTTTGAGTCAACGCCGTGTCTTTTTGTTTTCCGCTGCAGTGTGTAAGTTTGTCAGCATCGAGATGAAGTCTGCTTTTGACGAAACCGGGAAAACAAAAGAAGTGATCGACAGAAACTACCGCTTCATCGACGGCAAAGGCGCAGCGCCGATCAAATACGTCAAATCGTGAGTCTATTTCAGGAGCGAACTGAAGCATGCTGGGAAGGCTTTTGTTGAATGGACTTTTTCATATTGTAATGACACAGAGATGATATGAATTCAATTATAGGGACGAATGTAGAAAGACCGTTAAAGTAAGGTTTAGATTTTACCAATATGAATGAAAAGTGATCAATTCAATCCAATGTATTTCTGTATTGCACTAAGATGTCATGGAGGACTTTACAAAGTTTTCATCCACCAACAACAGATCAGAGAATCAATTTGAACACTGGAAATTCAATATGCATAAACAATGAATATACATGTTAATTAGGACTAAGGCTTTAGATCCGGGACTGAGGCCGTAGACCCAGAACTGAGGCCGTAGACCCGGGACTGAGGCCGTAAGGCAAGGCAAGTTTATTTGTATAGCACAATTCATACACAAGGCAACTCAAAGTGCTGAACAAGATGCATTAAAATCATAAATAATCACAGAACATTAAAACGAAAGATAAAAATATAAAATCCCTCAGTTGTATGCACAGCTAAACAGAACCGTTTTTAACCTGGTTTTAAACATCGTCAGAGAGGAGGCCTGTCTCACATCTTCAGGAAGATTGTTCCAGATTTTAGCAGCATGAATCTGAAAAGCAGCCTCCGCATGTTTAGTTCTGACTCTGGGCACTAACAGGAGTCCAGTCCCTGTGCTCCTCAGAGTCCGGGCTGGTTCATATGGGACTAACATGTCACTAATATATTTTGGTGCGAGACCATGGAGAGATTTGTACACAAGCAGAGCTGTTTTAAAGTCTATTCTCTGAGCCACAGGAAGCCAGTGCAAAGACCTGAGGACTGGACTAATGTGGTCGTACTTCCTGGTTCTAGTCAGGACTCGAGCTGCTGCATTTTGAATATACTGCAGCTGTTTTACAGCCTGTTTGGACAGGCCGTAGACCCGGGACTGAGGCCGTAGACCCGGGACTGAGGCCGTAGACCCGGGACTGAGGCCGTAGACCCGGGACTGAGGCCGTAGACCCGGGACTGAGGCCGTAGACCCGGGACTGAGGCCGTAGACCCGGGACTGAGGCCGTAGACCCGGGACTGAGGCCGTAGACCCGGGACTGAGGCCGTAGACCCGGGACTGAGGCCGTAGACCCGGGACTGAGGCCGTAGACCCGGGACTGAGGCCGTAGACCCGGGACTGAGGCCGTAGACCCGGGACTGAGGCCGTAGACCCGGGACTGAGGCCGTAGACCCGGGACTGAGGCCGTAGACCCGGGACTGAGGCCGTAGACCCGGGACTGAGGCCGTAGACCCGGGACTGAGGCCGTAGACCCGGGACTGAGGCCGTAGACCCGGGACTGAGGCCGTAAGGCAAGGCAAGGCAAGTTTATTTATATAGCACAATTCATACACAAGGCAATTCAAAGTGCTGAACAGAACAAGAAAGCATTAAAATCATAAATAATCACAGTACATTAAAAAAAGATAAAAATATAAAATACCTCAGTTGTATGCACAGCTAAACAGAACTGTTTTTAACCTGGTTTTAAACATTGTCAGAGAGGAGGCCTGTCTCACATCTTCAGGAAGATTGTTCCAGATTTTAGCAGCATGAATCTGAAAAGCAGCCTCCCCATGTTTAGTTCTGACTCTGGGGACTAACAGGAGTCCAGTCCCTGTGCTCCTCAGAGTCCGGGCTGGTTCATATGGGACTAACATGTCACTAATATATTTTGGTGCGAGGCCATGGAGAGACTTGTACACAAGCAGAGCTGTTTTAAAGTCTATTCTCTGAGCCACAGGAAGCCAGTGCAGAGACCTGAGAACTGGACTAATGTGGTCGTACTTCCTGGTTCTTGTCAGGACTCGAGCTGCTGCATTTTGAATGTACTGCAGCTGTTTTACAGCCTGTTTGGACAGACCTGTGAGCAGGCCATTGCAGTAGTCTAACCTACTGGAGACAAATGCATGGATAAGAATCTCCAGGTCTGCTTTAGACACTATGTTTTTGATCCTGGCAATGTTTTTTAGATGGTAAAAAGCTGCTGATGTTACTGATTTGATGTGGCTATTAAAATGTAAGTCTGAGTCCAGTATTACCCCTAGATTTCTGACCTTGTTTGAAGGTTTTAGGGAGAGAGACTGTAGGTGACAGATGACGCTCTCTCTTTGAGAGACCCGTAGACCCGGGACTGAGGCCGTAGACCCGGGACTGAGGCCGTAGACCCGGGACTGAGGCCGTAGACCCGGGACTGAGGCCGTAGACCCGGGACTGAGGCCGTAGACCCGGGACTGAGGCCGTAGACCCGGGACTGAGGCCGTAGACCCGGGACTGAGGCCGTAGACCCGGGACTGAGGCCGTAGACCCGGGACTGAGGCCGTAGACCTAAGAATCATATATTTTTGGTATATTGGTGTTTAGTCTCCACGGCCACAGAAAGACTTTTGGGAGATACAAACCCACATTTGTTTAATTGTTGATTGCAAAAGTGTAGCGTACCGAGACTTTAAAATACATAAACGTTCTGAAAGAAACAAAGCAGTATATTTAAAGCAGATGGAAAGTGGAACCAGTGAAGAGGAAACTGTTTCTCTTTGTTTCCTGTGGAGGAACTTGATATAGAACCTGTCAAACTGCTGCCAATGATTGTGAACTTACAGCTAAGTTTGTTATCACCCTCGTTTTTACTTCCTCCTTACTCCCGGGGACACTGGTCGTATTTAACTATTTAAATATTTCATGTCACATACCACTAAAATACTGCATAATGTACATATTTGGCATTTATTCACATGTGTACTGTATTTAGGGTGTAGTTGGAATTAGGAGCACACAACACAAGAGGAATGAACAATAATATAAAATAACATTGAATCTGTACCTTTTAGTACAACTTTTAGTGAGTATTCGAGACTATGTGGAAAAAAAAAAACTTTAACGATGATATAGTATTTGTTCATGAGGCCGTCAACATGTTTTTAGTTGTGCAGCGTTTTGTGATCCTGCTCTGTGAAAAGCGCTATATAAAATAAACTTGACTTACCTGTTCCTCAGAGACCTGCGCTTCATCGAGGTGGTGGAGAATGTTTGTCAACGTCTGCTGGAGTACAACCTGCACAAGGAGAGAACCGGCTCCAACCGCTTCGCCAAAGTGAGAGCCAAACACATGTATTTATTATTTATTTATTTTACTTTTTTTATTTATTGGATATGGACAATACACATTAATGACATCATCAGTCTGAAGCAAATGTAAATATGCAGCATTGGAGCCACAGATCTGCAGGCAGTCCCTCAGCAGACATGATACATACTGTACTTTACAACAGACAAGACACAGGCAAATGTAAAGAGTCTAGTGGTCACATGACTGGTTTGTTTTAGTGGCCATACCTGCATGCAAAAGCTTCATCCTGTCAGAACTCTGAAGCTAAGCAGGGCAGGGCCTGGTTAGTGCTGTGATGGGAGACCTCTGGCAACAGCAGATGCCTCAGTGGGACGGCTGCGATAGAAATGGGACAATTTTTTGTTGTGTCCTTAGGTAAGTTGCTTCACCCACATTGCCTAGAACAGGGGTGTCAAACTTATTTTGGTTGAGGGCCGAATAAAAAAAGAAAGTGCTGGTCAGGCGCCGAAAAAATAAGTGGGTTTTATTTATAAAAAATGTTGGGAATATGAAGGTAAATAAATGACTTGTTTCACATTAGTTGGATATTCTTTTCTGATTAGAATTAGTTCAGTTGCTGTGGACTGAACCAAAACTGGACCAAAACCGGGCCAAATATTGAAGGTATACAGGAAGATTTTCTACTTTTGCGTGGATCATCAAGACTATTGCTCCTCTCAATTGTCAATCATTCTGATGATTTGTGCTCGTCAAAAATGTCCTGACAGTTTTGTTCAAAAAGTAGAAGTGGTTCTTTCCTAAGAAAATTGGGAAATCCTTTATTTCTTATGGAATTAAATGTTATGGTTGTTTTCTTCGTAATGGATAAAATGCCATTGTCGCCTATTATCATTTATGCTGCTATTTAATATAATAATTAAAAATCATACCAAGGGCCACTGGAAATGGTCTCGCGGGCCGGATCTGGCCCCCGGGCCTTGACTTTGACACCTATGGCCTAGAATGAGTCTGGGGTGTCTGTATGTGGCCGGTGTCACACACTGGTTGCCTCGCTTCTGTCAGTGTGCCTCAGGGCAGATGTGGCTACAATAGGAGTTTATCACCACCGTGTGAGGAGTGAATGATTAATGACATGTGAAGCGTCTGCATTATTATTATTATTATTATTATTATTTGCTGTTTTTTGTGCGATTTGAGACATGTATTCATATTGACGATGCCCGTAACACGTGCACAGAACGTCTTGCACCAGCGTGTCGAAATGACACAGGCCGTCCGAACGCCAAACTTCAAAATATACAAACCAACTTCTTAATGGTCTCCACACAATCTTTATAATCCATAATTTCCTCAAAACTTGGTGGCCTCTCATGATCCAAACCATCGTCCCCGGAGCAGCCCGGGTCCAAGCCATCTGTCAGGTCCATGTGCGGATTCTGCCTGAACTCTTGAAGTCGATGTGGAAATGTTTCGTGCATCAGTCCTGGACACATTCACAGCCCACTTGCCGTTTTTTTTATTTTTTTCTATTGGTAAATTAAAGCTGGGGTTTCTAACTTCCTAACTATGTCATAAAATCTGTGTCTCTAATTCCTTGCTCTCAAAACAGTTGTTCAGTTGCTAGTTTTATTTCGACATTTTTAAATCTGCTTTTTCAGACATAAAAGTGAATAGGAAAGGAACACACTCTCTCTCAGCCAATCAGCTCTCAGCACAAAAGGTGAAATAGTGACTCCCAGGGATCTTTTTTACAAGTATACAGATGATGACATGTTTTTGAATAGAGACATTTTACACAATTACAAGACTCTTTCTGTTGGGAGACACGTCATGTATCGTTTATGACAAATGTTAACGGTGAAATCTTGTCGCGTGTATTTTGGTCATGATTATGTGACGTACAAAAGTGAAGTTATTCTGGTGTGTGTTTGTGTCCAGGGCATGTCTGAGACCTTCTCCACGCTGCACGGTCTGGTCAACAAAGGCGTGAATGTGGTGATGGACATCCCCTACGAGCTGTGGAACGAGACCTCCGCAGAAGTGGCCGACCTCAAGAAGCAGGTGCAGACTTTGAAACATTCTATATTTTGTTTTTGTTTGTTTGTTAGTTTGTGTATTTATTTATTTATTTATTATTTTATTATGTTTTCGTTTTTTTTACAATTCAAACATAAACACACACATAGAACAGAAACGACCAAATAGCAATGTTTTGGATTTTGTCTATTTCATCAGAAAGCATGCACTAAGAAATACACACACAAAAAAATGGGTTACACTGCAAAAAAATATAAAAAAATAACGTCATTTCTTGAATAGAGATTTTTATCTTATTTTGAACACATTCTGACAAAGCCTTTTAGTCTTATTTCATGAACTATTTTTTCTCATTCCAGGAGAGACATTTCTGCTTTGTCCCATTGGGAAATATTAATGTAAGGCTCAGTCAGAATGTGCTCAAATTACGATACATTTTGCCAAAATTGAGCCTCTTTTTGACTTATTTTTCATCACTTTTTGCAGTGTTTGTAGCATATTGTCTTTATTGAACCTTAGAAAATGCACATGTGTTAAAACAAAGGCCTTGTCAGCAATTATTGTGACGGATCAAGTCATTGGAAGCCTTTTGAAAGAGTTTCTTGTTTCTGATGTGATGGTGGTGTGTGTTGGTCAGTGTGACACGCTGGTGGAGCAGTACGAGGAGGTGATCGAGGACTGGTACAAAGGAGACCAGAGCGAGGACCTGACGACGCTGCTGTGCGCCAAACACGTCTTAAAGGGACAGGACACATGTAAATGACACACTCGCACTGTTACACACATGCACTGGTGTTTTATCTTCTGTTCGGGTCAGAGCCACTTTTACTGTTTGAAAGTTAGGGCTGTAGTCCATCTTAGAAATTCTTGGTCAATTTTTGAAACGTACCCATTTGATCTATCAAACCTAAGGTCAACGTTGTTTCAAAGTTTCAAGACTTTTCATCCAAGAACAATCATTTAGGCCTGAAATCACTTTAGCAATATTTAGCAATGATTAAAAAATGAATGATTGAGGTTGATTTGGTTTGAATGTGAAACTAAATGCCAAAACCCTCCATGGCTTCTGATGGAGTTTGCTCTTTTCAAATAATTGACTAATACAAATGTTGGTCGTTTGGCTCATTTCTAGATCAATGGTTTCTCAAACAACTAAAAGCCTGACAGCCCTAGTGCTACTTTGGCAGCACGGTGGTTAACGCTTGTGCAGAGTTGTGGAGTTTGCATGTTCGGCCGCAGCCTTCCATCGCTGCAGGACCTGTACGTCGCCCGAGCTCGAGGCCGGGCTGGTCGTATCACAGCCGACCCCTCTCACCCTGCACATGGACTATTCCAACCACTCCCCTCAGGCAGGAGACTGCGGTCCATCAGGACCAGAACCTCCTGCCACAAGAACAGTTTCTTCCCCTCTGCTGTTGGACTCTTGAACACTTCTTAACCTGTCCCCCCGCCCTTTATAAAGTCACTTTACTGCCCATCATACGTCACTTTACTTCACTGTACTGCTGTCACCTCACATTGTGTGCACCATGTGCACTTATATATTGTAAATAGTAACTGTAACTCTATTTTAAATTTAAATTTATTCCTTAGAAGTGTTTTTTATTCTTTATTTTTTATTATCTCTTTCTGACTGTTGCACTGAGCCAAAGCAATTTCCAAGTCTGTGACTTCCTGTTACTTACGTGGCAATAAAAATGATTCTGATTCGGATTCTTCCCATGTCTGCACACTAGGTTTCCCCTACTAAAAACATGTACAATAGGTCTCCCATCTTGCGTGGAGTGAAACAAATGCCCACAACAACCGTAAAGCGCTTTGTGACTCTGGTCTGTGAAAGACGCAATGTATTTGTATAGCCCTCAATCACAACAGCAGTCCTAAACCTTCATTCATTCATCGACAAGAACCAAACAAAATGTGAGAAATAGATATGTTCAAATGTAAAGGTCTATGAAAGGAAAACCCTTAGATAAAATCAGTAATAATGCTGTAAAACCCTTCATACACCGAGAGCTGTATTAGACCTGTGTTTCCTGAATGTTATTAACAGCTCCGTATAGAGAGCCAGTGACTCTTGCTCGTAATTACAAATACATGTGTTTTATATGAGATATTTCCGCATTTCTGAGCCGTGGTCTTGTTCTGCAGCGTGTCTGGACGAACGGTGGAAGAAGGGCGACCGCGCCGCCATCGCCGAGGACAAGAAAGTCAAGAAGAGCGGCAAAAAGAAGGTAAAGAAAGACACTGATGCAGAGGGCAAGAAGAACAAGGACAAAAAGGGGAAGAAAAAGAAGAAGAAGAAGTCCAAAGCTCCAGTGGAAAGCCAGGATCCAGGGGCCACGCTGGGAGAGGACATCCAGCCACAGGTGCCTCTGGGCGGGGACAGGACCGAGCTCTGAGCCCCCGGGGCCTGGAGCTACTGCAGGGGGTGAAATGTGGTCTTGAAATCTGAATATTTATTTTAATTAGCTGCAATAATTCAAATTAAAGCTGGGATACCTTACTTTAGAATTGCATAATGTAAATGCAGTTTCAGCTTATTTTTAAGATAAGATAGACTTTACTGATCTCACACAGGAGAAATTTGTAAAAGTTGTAAATGTTGAGGACAAATTGGACGACATCAGGCTGTCTTGATCTTGTTAGAAAATGTGTTGTATGTTTGGGAGAAAGAGCCCTTTAAGTCACTTTTGGACACTTTGGGATAAGAGTGAGCGCGGTCCTCTCTGTTTTACTTTTCTGTCGTCTGAAAAAACTGATCTAAAGATGTGACAGAAGCTAAATGTACTTCTGAAAACTTGCATTAAAACCAGGAGCCACAAGTTTTAGAGCCAGGTCCAAAGTACATGGATTTATAGATGTAATTTGTTGTGGCTTGAAAGTTAAGTACCCCAGCTTTAACTAGATAAATTACGAGTCCAAATTTTGGTATTTCAAAATGTTTCGGGTACAATAAAATTTGAATGTACAGAAGCATACATTAAGTCTGTTGCAGCCCTCTACTGCAGGTTTTAATACTAATATTTAAGTTTTTTTTGGGACAAGATTATTCTGTCAAAGGAAGATCCTCGTTTACAAAATTCAAGCCATTTTACAGTTTTCTGGAGAAGTTTGAGAAGAGTTTTACATCTGGGATTCTAACGCCTTGTTCTCTGCTCATCAATACGACTATGAGAGCGTTTATTCTTTCCCTTTATCCTTAAAAAAAATATTTTGCTTAATACAAATGAAAGCATACATTGTTAGACTTTAATTCTCACATTATGGAGCTTTTTTTTATTTTATTAGTAATTTCATCAAAATGTAGTAAAATCCAAACACAATTTTAAATGGAGAATGCAACCTACACAAAAACAGACATATAATAATTAAAATGTTGTTTTTTTTACATCTAAAAATGACACATTTAGGCATCTATAAGATTCTTTTTTATGGGCCTCTTGTTTGTTTTAAAACTAAATTAATACTTTATGTCTGGATTTGTCTGAAAGGCCTGTTACTGCCGACCATGTGCTACAATTTTCCATTTTGATTTGAATATTTGGTATTTAAAGCTGCCCCGTGTCATCTATGTTTAGTTCTGAAATGCTTTGAATCGGTAAAGTCAACTGAACAACGACAATGTACTTAATTTTGCCAGTTTGTGTTACTTTTTGTTTGCGTTTTGTCTGCCCTCAGCGTCTGTGAAGTTGTGAATGAGTGGTTTTGTTGTGAATGAGTGAGTTTTTATGAAAATATTGTTGAATAAAATAAACAGTGCTTCAATAAATATGCAAAAACTGGATTCATTTCTTTGTTTTTATTCCAAACTCTATGATAGGTTTTTATGTATTTACAAATTGGATCATGCAGTGTCGTATTCTCACCACTAGAGGGCGTGACACA
Source organism: Knipowitschia caucasica (assembly GCA_964034765.1). NCBI lineage: Eukaryota > Metazoa > Chordata > Actinopteri > Gobiiformes > Gobiidae > Knipowitschia > Knipowitschia caucasica. The sequence goes on along the minus strand of OZ035841.1, from coordinate 12,317,750 downwards.
GCTTTGTGTACCAAACCAGCGCTCACGGATCAGAAACTTGAATGACTTTATCACAATAATGTAGCCATTTAAAATCATTATTGACTATTTTATAATTATAAAAGTCGAGATGAAGTCATGCATCTATTGACCTCTACTTATAAGTCTCAAAGAGGCTACAAAATACCTTTTTTAAAACCTTTTTATGTTTTACCTTGATGCACGTTTTAGAAATCCTGTTCAGATTGAAACGCACAGATTATTCCTGTTCCCACCTACCCCTTATCCCCGCCCACACCTCTGACATACTTTGCAGTTTTGGAGGAGAAAGAATTATGATCAGGGGAAAATCTGCCTATAGTGAAATAGTTTTTTATTTATTATCATTTCAAGTGTGCATCGATTACCAAGCCGTTTTGAAATAGTTGTAAGAATTATGACTAATAAATAACAAAATTATTGTTAGTGTAAGTAAAATAATAGATACACATGATTTTTCTATTTAGTTTGTATGATCCAAAAATGTGTATTGTTACGATTCCACATGTTTTGGAATTCTAATCTTGGAGTCTTAAAACCGAGTATGTTTTGTTTTTCTTTAAATAATCTAATCTGTATGTCCCACCAGACATAGTTTTGTTAACAAAAATAAAATAAAAAGTTTATCTAAAGATGTGACAGAGGCCAAAAATGCACACTGCAAAAAGTTGAAATTTGGCAGCATGTGTTTTAATTTGAGCACATTTCGACCGCTTTAAAACAACATTTGCAAATGGGACAAAGCAAACATGAAATTGTTTTTTTAAAAGATAATAAGTTAAATGTTTTTTTCCGTCGGCAATACTTGTCTTAAGGCAGTCCAAATGTTCTAAAATTGAGCTAAAAATCACTCAGTTCAAGCAATTCTAACCTCATATTTGATCTATTTTTGCAGTGCGTGTGAAAACAACAGCATTGATTGGAGCCAATTGTTTTGAGAGCGAGGAACGAGTTACAAGGATTTTATTACAAGGTTCCAGTTTTAGTTTTTCAGCTCAAAGTTATGAATCGTCTTCCTGATGTGTCACATTACGCACGGCTCTCACTCCAGACCCGGGTTGACTTTAAAATCCTTCTGTTTGTCTCTGAAGCCCTCCACAGTCGGCCATCTTCACATCTGCAACAGACCAGAGCTGTGTAGCTTTCTCTGAATATGCTCCTTGTAAATGGATTCCTCTCCCCGATAAGATCAGAGGTGCCCCAACTTTGGTGAGGCACAACATTTTTATAAAAGCCCCATTCATGCAGAAGCGACCCAGGGAGATGAACACACACAGAAAGAACGTAAAGAAACAAGAAAACAGAAAAATATGCCATGAACAAGAATAATCTAAAAACATGAATGTCTGTGAGGAAACTACAGATCTACAAACAATCTTTCTGATTTGATGCCAAGTCTCTCCTCTTAAAAAATGTTTTATTTACTATTGATATTATTATTATTGGCATTATTATTATTACAATTATCATTATCACAATTTGTATTATTATTATTATTATTATTATTATTATTATTATTGTCATTATTATTATCATTATCATTGTTAATGAGCCGCAGCCGCCCCACTAGCCTAGCCTAACTCGTAAAGTGCCAAATTGCCGTTGTGTCCTTAGGCAAGACACTTCACCAACATTGCCTATAATGAATCTGGTGTGTGTGATTGGTTGCCTCGCTTCTGTCAGTGTGCCCCAGGGCAGCTGTGGCTACAGTAGTAGTTTCGTATAGTGGTAATCTTGTTATTGCATTGTCATTTAACCAGGGAAAATCTCGGAGAGTCTTTGCCAAAAGTCATTCACACCCTTGTCGCCTTGTGCTGAAGTTGTTGCATGAAGTGTGCCATACAAAAACATGTCCTTCCTCCTCCTGCTGCAGAAGTCTGTTTTCCTTCACAAACATAAATCCACAGATCATAAAGTTGCGTTGGAACAATCCCTGCAGCTCTGAGTCGCTGTGAGCCCCATCGGAGCAGCAGCCGGGGCCTCTGTCCTCTGTCTCCAAATAAACGGATAAATTGCAGCATTTGGAAAATATTGACTCTGTGATATTGGACTCACACACAGCTGTGCGTCCACAACACACTGCACAAAGAATTTTAATTTCCATGTTTTCAGACTTGTTAGAGTGACAACCTTCAGGTCTAAATACTCGGCCTTTATCGCTTCAGGTGATATTATATTATTGTATTAAATTAGTATTAGTATTTTAGCCACATTTTGGATACTTTTCTTTTACTTATTGTTAAGTGTTTGTGTGCTCGGGAATAATGTCAAATGAACATGTTTTCTACTTTCAAAACATTTCAATTCTATTTCATTTCAATGCATCTGTGTCTAGCCCTAATTCACAACAGCACTTATCTCAGAGGACTTTAAAAAACGGACGAAAATGTGCCAAAACAGATCAGAGAATCAAACCGTTCAAACACAAGAATTGCAACAATAAAAAACACATAGAGCCATTGGTCCATAAGAGACATCAATCACCATCACATATGTTCAAATATACAGGATAAAAAACAAATGTATTCATAATTCATCCTTCATTCAAACGTTGCTTTATCATTCATGCTTTATAATTATTTTCAATCTTCCTGTGCGAACAAACCTTCAAACACGACTGTATTATTGGTTGGTTCTTTGCATCTTTGAAGCCGTCAGTGTCACGTGGGGAAGTGAAAAAAAAGGGGAACCCAGAATGCAGGACTGACAAAACAAATGTAGTTTAATAAGAATCAAAATCCAGACTGACATAAAAACATCAAATACTTGGCTTGCAGTCACGTGACGCATCAACATCTGTTTCATGAAGAGGTGTCAGGCCAAAACAAATGACTGCTGATATGCAAAGAAAATGCGACTCTTCTTCCGAGTATTTTTGTGATTTTTGGATATTTCCTGAAACTTTGAAGCTACTGTGGTTAAAGTTCTAACTCATCATTCTAACAATATGCAGTATTTTTCCACTGCATGTTTTGGTAATATCAAGGTTGAAGCTTTTGGCACCGCGGCGAATGCTGATTGGAGGACTCCATTCCTCCGCTGTATAATACCACTTACATTCGGTAACGTCTTTGTTGGTCCTGTCTCTACCATCGACAATAAAACATGTCTGAATTGAAGACACGATCCTAGACTGTCATTTTCTTCACTTTAGATTCTATTTCTCAAGATTGTTACATCAAAAAATTAAAATTGTGTTACAGTACAGATCCTAATGCGTTGTCCAAGAATGATTTGATTTGTGAGTTAGAAAACTATTTGCCAGTTCAGTTCTCAGATATCTCAAACTAGAGTTACAATCAAGCTTTTGCTAAACAAAGAAGGCTTGGAAAATCATGGATGCTACTACTGTCTGTGGGTTCAGGAACTCAGAGTTAAGGTGCAAATCCTGCATCGTAAAGAGTAAGTAACGATTGGTATGAACTTGTCATTCTCAACAAAACGATGAACATGTGGCTGTGTTCTTTTCAGGTCAAACATTCCCAGTGTTTATCTAAAACACAACTCATACCTGAAAGTGAATCAAAAAGCAGATGAGGATGTAATAACTGCGCATTGTGACTGCATGGCTGGGTAAATGACTAATCCTTCGAGGTAAAAGCCTTTGCTAGTGAAATGTTAGCGAGCCCTTTCTCTCTGCGTCTTTTCGTAAAGTCCTGAGTGCGAGGCTCTTTGTTAATCTCTTCACGAGGAACCCTAAAGTATCCATTTAAAGGTTTCGCGATTCCATTGGTTAGAACAACCTAAAACAACACATTCAAAAGGAATATTCAGACACGCTGCTCTAGTGAACAACTACACTGCAAAAAATTATCAAATATGAGATAATAATTGCTTGAATTGAGTTGTTTTTATCTTAATTTAAGTTCTTTCTCTTAAAACGAGATTTGCCAATGAGACAAGCAATTTTGACTTGACTCAAGAACTATTGCTTTATTTTCTCGTTGCAAGAGAGAAATGTCTTGTATCTTTTTAAAACAATATATTTTTTCTTGTTCCACTGGCAAATCTTGTTTTAAGGCAGTGAAAATGTGCTCAAATTTAGAAACATTCAGCAAAATTTGAGTATTTTTTGTCTTTAATTCCATCATTTTTTGCAGTGTAGCTCGGCTGACCACCACTTCATATGCGTAAGTAATGAAGCAGACATTACGTTAATTGCAAGTAAAGAATACCCACAGAGACACAGGGGAATCCCATTAGGGCGGGGCTAACCATAGAACTACAAAAGAACAAATATAGAAAAACATAAAAATAAAATCCAAAAACCCACCTTGACAGTGAGTACAGTTGTAGTTGTAGATTTCGTTCTAAAATAACACGTATCTTTTGAGGCGATAAAACAAGGATTGGATAAAACAGTTGACATTTACAGTCTTTTACACACATTACCGTTTGCACATCTTCTGTCGTCTGACTGCTGTGGCTTTACCAAAGGAAAGAGAAGCCGCAGAGTTGGAGTGAGATTAACGCTCCAATCGTCATTCTTTCTAAACGTTTTATATGTTGTTGATATCGGGGGAATGTGGAGTTTGATTAAGGAGCGTGTCCTGTCCTGGCCGTGTGGTGTTAGCTTCAGCGAGACGTGGACGGACAGTTCCACATCATCTGTGCTTTAACACGACTGTGGCCTTTTTAGCGGGAGCGGGACGGTGACATTTGGAGAGGTGCATGCTGGGATTGTTCAACCACGAAACCGACGCAAAAATGTATCAGTGGTTTTTTTTCTTTCATATTTTGAGTTTAAAGCTAAATAAAATATACTACTTCTGTCACTAGTGTTTGTATTAGTGTACTCTTTAAAGAGCATAGACTTATTTATAGCGCAATTTGATTCAAACAACAAGTTGATGAATCAGTATGTGATACATTTTTTCCCTATGTACTTGTATTGTATTCATGTTTCCTCAACACACATTGTGGCCAATAGAGGGCGCTCCAAAGCCCACTTCGGTGATCACTGGGCTATAACCTAAACCTTTCTCTATTCAATAATCACGTTTAATGACCTGTGGGTGCATCGTTGTCATGGAGACGTAAGTTGTATATATTCAATAATCAGGTGTCGTTGTCATGGAGACGTAAGTTGTATATATTCAAACTGCTGCGCGCTCACTTCACTTGCTGTTGGTCTCTGACACTTGTGTTGAACTGTTGACTCTCTTCGTCTCATTTGCGTTTGAGGATAAAGCGGTGGAGTTAACACTGAGGCACTAATACACTCTGCTAAACCAGTTTGTTGACACTTTTCCAGCTCTGAAAACTTCTTTGAACAACACCTTGTGAAGGATGGCTCCCTCCCACTCCCCGGACTTTCTGCCCCTGTTCGTGTTCCCTGGAGGTAATCACTGAAATGATAATAAAACATTCATCTAATAAACCAACATGACGCTAGTAAACAGTTGTGTGGCTGTTTCAATGAGCCACGTGTTTGTGAGAAGAGCTAGCATTAGCATTAGCATGTGCGCTGAGCTACTGTATGAAAGTGCTTCATTACAGAAGCTGGACTTTTCTCTTTTCGTTTGGTAACCTGTAAAAACAGCTGCTGATAATGGCACACGTTGATCAGGAAGGCTGTAAAGTTGTGTTTGTGGGCGTCAGCGTGTATCAGCGTCTTACAAGTTCATGAGCACAGTCACAGCTAGTTGACATGTAGCTAAACATGGAGGCATTAGATGTTGCTGGAGACGCTGTTCACAGGTTTATCTGAATGTTCCTCATTGATGGTGGTAAGAGTGGTGCCTGTACACTGTCAGATGCACTGTAGTGCTAGAGAAGGCCCACTGAGCTCACTGGGATCAGCTAATACCTACACTCAGTCTAGATAATGTACTATATTAAACAATAATAGTCCACTCAAATACTTTTTTTGAGCAGAGAAAATGTCCTTCTCATCCAGACGCCTCTGGTGCTTTCTAGCTCATTTGTCTTCATGATGAAGACAAAACTGTTTGACTGTGTTTGACGTGTGAATTTGACAAAGCAAGAACATAGTTTGTGAGGAAGTTGATGATGTCAATATGTTGCAGCGGTTCGGGACCCCCTGGACGCTCTGGAGGACCCTGAGGAGGACGCAGGTGAGTTGCCGGAAGGTAGGTATTTTGTCATCATGCATGAGCAAGGCTTGGACGAGGCTTCTGATGAAGAGGATGAGGCGTCTGATGAAGAGGCTTCTGATGAAGAAGCTTCTGATGAAGAGGCTTCTGATGAAGAGGCTTCTGATGAAGAGGATGAGGCTTCTGATGAAGAGGCTTCTGATGAAGAGGATGAGGCTTCTGATGAAGAGGCTTCTGATGAAGAGGCTTCTGATGAAGAGGCTTCTGATGAAGAGGATGAGGCTTCTGATGAAGAGGCTTCTGATGAAGAGGATGAGGCTTCTGATGAAGAGGCTTCTGATGAAGAGGATGAGGCTTCTGATGAAGAAGCTTCTGATGAAGAGGCTTCTGATGAAGAGGCTTCTGATGAAGAAGCTTCTGATGAAGAAGCTTCTGATGAAGAGGCTTCTGATGAAGAGGATGAGGCTTCTGATGAAGAAGCTTCTGATGAAGAGGCTTCTGATGAAGAGGATGAGGCTTCTGACGAAGACGACGAGGCTTCTGATGAAGAGGAAGAAGAGGACATGGAGAGTGAAGAGGAAGACCAGGGTATTCCTTCACCCCCCCGTGGGACCCCCCTGCGGACGTGGAGGATCCTGTGGAGGGTCCTCAGCCGCGAGCAGAGACCAGCGAGCCCTCCTCCTGCGCCCTGTCCCGTCTTTGAAGAGGAGCGTCGTCCAGGGGGGTCCAGGCGCCACAGGGATGAAGATGAAGAGGAAGAGCCCATCTCCAAGAGGCCACGCTTCTCCAACTCTGAGGACATCGAGGAGGAGCCCACCCCCTCCACCTCTGCTGGGACGTCCGGGGGCTTCGTCCACTACTTCCAGCAGCGCCACCTGCTCCAAGACTCTGACTCTGACTGAAGCTCAGCCTGAGACTGGAGACAACAGCCTCTGAGGAAGAGGAGGAGAGAAGGCCACGCCTGTTTCTACAGCACTTTGACACATGTGCAGAGGAGGTCACAAAGTGCTTCACAGGGACACACGCTCCACCATCAGCCGCCCATTTCTCCTCTGGACATTTATTTCTTTCTTGATTTATTTATTGGGCAAAATGTTGCCATTAAGCCAAAAAACAAAAAAACAAAAAAAGATTCACCCAGCACAAGGGTTTTCAGCCTTTTGGCAGATGTGTATCCAACATAAACCTTGTATTCATTCATTAGAACACAAAAGGATGAATACTGAGTAGTCACAGTTATAAAGACACTTGTAGATAAAGCCTTTCAGAGGACACTTTGAAAGGCCTGGAGAGCCACTGGTCGCTCCGCACTATAGGTTTAAGACCCTTGTTCTAGGATCAGTAATAGTTTGTTTTAAAAGAGGAGAAGGCAAAGAAAACTATGTAGGACTTCCATAAACGTCCTGACAAGTCTCCAGAGCAGAAGCACATTGAGCATGAGCAGTAAGTCCACAGATGATCCTCACGTGAGCAGAGGTCTCACTCTGTCCTCCATAGTACTCTTTGTCTTCTCCTGTGGGGAGTCGCCCAATAACCAGCCCTTTGAACTTTATGTAAATAAAGTTTGTTTATTGATTTATTGATGGTTGCCGGTGCGATACCCACTGCTTTGATTTGCTTTTTTTAAATCAAAGGACAGGAATAGTATGTAGGAACATTTTAGACACAGATCAACTTTGACAATGTTTTGATTATATTTGAGAACGGATAAATAAGAGCTTACGCTGACTCTAGTGTGGTTTCCTGCATAGTACGCCTGGCCTTGTGTTCACTCTAGAGCAGGGATGCCCAAGCTGGGGCCCGTGGGCCACATTGGTCCCTCTGAGGGTCTAATATGGCCTATGAAGGGGTGAGGACATTGGTCATTAGTCATTCCTTTCGGTGCAACACATAATTATCTTTGGCCCTCTGCCCACCAGTATAGTTTTAGCCGCAGATTGAACGTTTGGCCGCCCTTGCTCTAGAGCTGAGGAGGATCAGCAGGAGAGGAGGTGGAGTGCCATCTACAGAGTCGGTGCTGTGATCCCTCCTCCTTCCAAAGATTCTGCTTTATCCGTTGCTGGGTTGCAAGGGCAACTGTCTAAACACAGACGCCCGGACTTCCCGATCCACACACACTTCCTCCAGCTCATCCGGGGGAATCCCAAGGCCAGCTGAGAGACATAATCCCTACAGTGTGTCCTGGGTCTTCCCCTGGGTCTCCTCCCAGTGGGCCTTGCTCTGAACACCTCAGGGAAGCGTCCAGGAGGCATCTGAAACAGAGCCACCTCATCTGGCTCCTCTTGACGTGTAGAAGCAGCGGCTCTACTCTGAGCTCCCGCCAAGTGACTGAGCTCCTCACCCTCTTTCTAAGGGAGGGACACAGAGGGAACTCATTTCGACCACTTGTACCCTGAGAAACTTGAACTACTCCACTGGAGGAAGGACCTCTGCACCTGGAGAGGCACCTTTTTCTGATCTCACTATAAGACTTGACTTCCCAGTGCATGTTGAAAGTCCTGGTTTGTTTGGAGCCAACAAGACAACATTGTCTGCAAACAGCAGAGATGAAATCCTGTGCTCTCCAAACTATGGTCCCCTACTACGTTACTAAAGTATTTTCATTTTATTCATTACTATTTGTATTTTTTTCTGTTTTATTTCATTTATTTTATTAGTTTTTTGTTTGACATGGACAATGTCGTCAGACATATTTACCAAACTTAACTGATGTTATGCATGCAGACTTTAAGGCTACTTTACAACATTCTGTCCCTGTGGGCTTTTGTACAGTCACTTTAAAACCTTCATGAAAACAATGATAAAGGTACAATGTCTCTTTCATTTCCTCACATACATACATTGTATTTGACAGTATTTAACAGTCTGTCAAAACCATTGACAAAGAGTGAGTCGTAAGTCCATGTGTCCTTGTGTGAATGTACATGTAGAGCCTTGAACAGGGCTTTGTCGGCCGTGGCTTTAGATTCCTCGGCCAAAGGTAAGACATGTGCATTGGTTTGGGCTGAGGACAGAGACGAGGCACTTCCAGCTTTGACAGCACTGAAAAAGACACACACATCCCCACATGAGATAGGAGTTTTTATCAAAGTCATTGTGTCATCATCAAAGATGTCTTCAGATTGTTTCCAGTTTTGTGTTCCAGTTGGAGACAGGAGTCCGCTGCATCATCATGTCCCGGTGAGTCATCTTCAAATAAGCAGTGAACATATGAATGAAAGGCTCCTTCTGCTCCCTCACTTCGCAGATGATGTGTCGCTGATGGAGCTGTCCATGGTATCAACCACACTACTGCAGTGAAGCTTCACTAGAGACCACCCTGATCCTGACCCTACACAGTGAGAGGCCATTCTGACTCTGGACCAATGACATGGACACGTGTCTGGTGAGCTGGACTCTGAGGGTCCATGTAGGATCCACAGTGGAATGCAGACATATTGTTACTTGTGTGAATGAACTTGTTTTCATTACAGGAACTCAAGCTCCGTGTTGGAAAAGACATGGTTTTCTACAACTACAATGACTGCTGTACTTCCAGCTCCAGCCACATATAGTCCAAAGAACACACATCCAAACGTTGGTAAGTCAATATCGGAGATACAGAGTGTTCAGTGTTCATTAGAATGTAAGTGACCCCAAACATGTATTTGACCAAATGTCGGATCTATTCTTGTGAGAGCGACCTGTGGATGCTGCTGTCCACTTCAGGGGAAGAAAGGAACAAGTGCAGCCACAAAGAGACCAGACTCATCCCACGTGAGAGGCCTTCAGTTTGTGTCCTGCTGCTCTTCTGAACTGTGCTCTTAAAACACATTGGTCTTGTTCAGGGAGGAAACCTGAGGGAACAAGATGACAACATTATCATTCTCCTATTCTATTGTGACGTGCAGGCAATGAGGGAGCAGCGTCTACAGTCAGAGCTCTATCAGACTGTTGTGGTGAAGAGGGAGCAGCGTCTACAGTCAGAGCTCTGGATTTACTGCTCTGTGTATGGTCATATCATGAGCTTTGGAAAATGGCCCAAAGGACAAGATAGCAGATACAAGGCTCCAAGTGAGTTTCCTTCTGACTAGAGCCGCTGCTCCTTCGCGTCAAGAAGAACCGTTTGAGGTGAGAGGAGTGGATTTGGCACAGTACTGTTGCAGACTCCGACCAGCAACAATACACTCAATGCTCTTTTCAACTGTCCCTTTGTTGTCAGATGCAGTGGGGCCTCCACCCGTGCTCAGCACCACAGAGAGCCACACCCCCTGCTCCTGACCACAGCCCACCAGTGAACCAGTGTACATAAGATCAGAGCCATGTCTGCTGAGAGCCGCCGGAACAAGGAGGAGCTCCAACAGAGGTGAGAGTGAAGTACCTCCAGCAAATCTGTACGAAGATTTACTACAAGATTTCAACAATACCATTCTTCTGTTTGATTGTGACTGCAGGCGCTGAGGAGCAGTTGGAGCTGTGAACCTAACGGAGAAACTGACCAAAACAAATCTGCAAATGAGAACGCCTGACTGGGACGGTGTGCAGCCGAGGGAGAAGCGACTCCCATGAAACTCAGCCCCTCTGAATACAAGGCCATGGTTCTGGACCGGAGGCAGATGTCTTACCCTCTCCAGGTGGCTGAGAGCTCCTTCCTCCAGCGGTGGAGTTCAAGTGTCTCTGGTCTTGTTCACTGCGAGAGAAGGAGCAGCGTCTGCAGTGATGCTGCCTCTGTATGGGACTGTTGTGGTGAGGAGGCAGCTGAGTCTGGAGCTGGCCTGGAAACGCCTCATCCAGCTGCAGGAGGTTTGTGATGAAGTGTGAAGAGGGGAGTCTGGGCCATTCATGACAGCTGCCTCTGTGACCCGGCCCAGGATAAAGAGGAAGAAATTGGATGGATGTTTCTAGATGAGCCCAAAACAAATGACTGAGGGATGGAGAAAGCTCAACATAAGACTGCGCTGAATAAATCCAAATGTGGTCCAAATAAAAACCAATAATGTTGGATTCAATTTGACTTGTATTTCTTATTTCAGTAATAGTAAGTTTGTGTTGAAGTGCTGTGTTACTTGTGACCAAAAGAGAACAGTCACACACTATTTTATAACAATTGTTCCTGGGGCCTCCTAAAAATATACATTTTTACACCAGATTGTGTAAAAATGACTATTTTCCTTCACTGACTTTTAATAAGTACTATAACTGTTGACTATAACTGGACATAAACAAAAACACGCTAATGCTGAAGACGAAAGACAAGTAAACAGTGTGTTGCAAACGTGTTGCCTTTCTCTGATGGACGAGGAAGCTCAGTTCAGAACCACACCTTGAAAAGGGGACTTTAACTGCCCTTTTAAGATTGTTTGTAAGCAACAGAAAATGTCTGAATTTGAATTTTATTTAGGTTAAGGGATATAACTCCTCACATTTCAAAAAGTAAACATAGATTTATTATAAAAAAATAATGTCAAACGCTGAGTAATTACACTTACACAACTAAAAGCTGTTAAATTGACTGCTCTGGGAGTTCTGGTAAAACCTTACATTGGACTTATTCAACATCACCCTCAGTCTGTGCAGGAGTCTCTCCATGATCTCACACCAAAGCACATCTGTGACATGTTAATGCCATATGAACAAGCTCTGAGGAGCACAGGGACGGGCCTCCTGCTGGGAATCTGAGGAGCACAGGGACGGGCCTCCTGCTGGGAATCTGAGGAGCACAGGGACTGGCCTCCTGCTGGGAATCTGAGGAGGAGGGACGGGCCTCCTGCTGGGAATCTGAGGAGTACAGGGACTGGCCTCCTTCAAATATGCTGGAATTGGAAGAGAAGAAATATAAATATGTATTAACTTTTTAGGTATTAGGTGCTGTGGCACACCCCTTTTTTATTGACTACAATCACATGGAACACTGCCACCTCTGCAGCCTTTATGAAAAATGCAAAAGAGTAAATCTTTCTAAACTTCTACATTATTTTGACCAATCAGGTGATATTGGTTCATTCCCAAAGGCCCACAAGCGTACCACGCCACACAGGTTGAAAAACACTGATCTACAGTCTATATACAGTATAAGGTTGTCTAAGGTTGTATCATAATCAAGTCAAACTCAGAAAATGAGAATATAGAGAATGAAATACATTTATTTCCGTAAAATTTAAAGTGAATATGATGTACACCAAATACCTGCAAAGTGACATTTTTATGCCTTTGTTTGATAAAATGTTGATGATTATGATTCAAAATATTTTAATTTTCCGGGATGTTTTTGGGGGTTTTTACAGTTGTGAGCCTATAATCAACGTTATCAAAAGGCTGCATACTATATATTTCACTTTCCATGCATTATTTTCACATTATTAGTTGAAATCCAGAAGTAAATAGACTTTTGAACAATATTCCAATATTGTTCAATATCCCGAGTTCCACCTGTATACTGTCACAATCCTGACTGTTTTTTCTTTCTTTCAGGAGAATTGCTGATAAATGTACAGGCTCTGGACTGAAGCTTGTCATGTTGAACAAATGCACACGTTTGATGTTTTGCACTGATTGTGAAGTGTCGCCTGCAGTGAGAAAACTCTGGCATTTGGAGCAGAAAGGTGCGACATGCAGCCCACACACAGACCGTCTGAGGAGATCACCGTAACTCACGACCTTTCCATCGCTTATCTGTGAAATAAAGAATCATTCTGCAGTCATGCTTCGTCTGTCCGTGAACATTGACATTTTTCTACTTATTTGTGTTTGAGCTGGACATCAGACCAACACAGATCAGATAATGTGATGTGGTTCTAAAAAGATTTATTTGATTTTATATTAATGTCCGTAAATATGCCCTATTCAATACAATGTCGTTATTGCTAATTTAACCAATTGTTTATTTCCCATTTGCTAAACAGCTAAAAATAACATGTTTTTTGTGGTATTGCATTTTGTAAAACTTGATCTTGTCTCAAACTATAACAGAAATAGACTTGTTTTCTTGTTCCAGTCATTTGAAACTCAAGTAGTTGGATGTACATGGCAAACTGAGTGGACAGTACTCTCGCTTCTCAGAAAGAAAGTCCTGGGTTTGAATCCCAGTCGGAACAGGGTCTTTCTGAGTGGAGTTTGCACGTTCTCCCCGTGTTTGTGTAGGTTTCCTTTATCACTAAAAACATGCACAATAGGTAAAATCCTAACCAAGTAATCCTGGATATGGGTTCCCGGGCGTTGTTACCAAGGCAACCACTGCTCATAAGTGGCATCAGAATGGGTCAAATGCAGAGGACACGTTTCCCTATGGGGACAATAAAGTGCGCATTTACATATTTGCTTTTTCCTTGTGAAAAAATATCAAAATCTGCACAGCTATTTTGCTCCAAGTGTCTTTTATTTACATTGTTATGGTTGTTTCCCTTCATCAGACATGGCGCTCTCAGTAATGTGACATATGTGTGTGTTTTTTGTGGCCCTGAAATGATTTTGAAAATGATGAAGCCAGAATATATCAATAAACATTTATAACAGAAGTAAACGTCCAGATCCGATGGCACAAAGGGAAGAATACATTTCATAATGAAGGAAACATATGTATCATTTTTGGTATTTAGAAAATAAAATGGTACTATTTACTTAATCTTTTAATGTTTAAGAATGTGAATAATGTCTTCACAAGAGAAAATATTTGGTATAACAAGTATGAAGGGAAAAAAAAAAAAAGTTTCCGCCTGTAGTACTCTATGCAACCACCAGAGGGAGAGGTTGGATTTTAAGGCCCTGTCCACACGAAGTCAAGCTCAGGCCTAAACGCAAAAATACTTTATCAATCCAGTGTATCGTCCATACGAGGCCGGCGTTTTGGGGGGGTGTAAACGAACATTTTTGAAACTAGGTCCCAGAGTGGAAAGATTTCAAAACTCCGTATATGCCGCTCCGTGGTTACTGCCTCTCCGCAATGTATCTGAGACGCTTGCGTCATCGCCCCGCCTCTTGTTAAAGCACGCATGCGCCGCACTCAGAAAATAATGACAACAACAATGTAGCTTGTTGGTTTTGTAATCCAGTGTGACCCGAAGCAACAGTTCAACCTCATCGTCCGTCCATACTAATGTAGTACCAGCTCGCCCACTCGCCATGTTGTCTGTTTACAAAATTCCGCGCATGCCCACGGAAGTTTGGGCTTGATCCCGTCATTGCGTCACAGCGCCACCAACAGGTCTGGCATAGTTTCACAGCGTTTTCAGGCGTATTGACTACATTCATATGGACGCACACATTTACTGAGCTAACTCCGTGTTTACAGAAAAAGTTTCTGAAATTATAAGCGTTTTGTCTTCGTGTGGATATAGCCTAAAGCTACCAGCTGCAAACACAGACATTCATTTGTAGAGTACATAATTTCAGCTGGGGAATTGCGAAATGAGACACAGCGGAAGAAAATGGAGGTGATAGGGCGTAAATTGTCAAAACGAATTTATAATTTTAATAAACTATAATTTAATTTTTTGGTTTTTTTTACTGCAGAAAAATAAATGTGGTACAATGACATCATACTATTACAGGACGGAGACAGAGGCTTTCAGACAGAAGGGGCGGAGCTACATGTTTGTATAATTCTAACATGGTTAAATCTAAAATAAATAAAAAGTTTGTAATAGTTTTGATACCTGAAAATAACCAGGTCTCCATTTTAACATACTTTTCTCAAACCACTTTCCCCTCAGAACCCTCCACTTAACATCCACCCTTTCACCCTCTGCCATCTCTTCACACTGCCATGGGCCTGGGACTGCAGCGGAGGCTCCAGACAGTCATAATCCTGAACCATTTGTCCATATTTGGCTGCATCTACTGCTGTGGCTGATACAGAAATAATGTGCGTTTGTGTGGCAGGTGTTTTGCGTGGTTTCGCCTCATCCATCAACTCAAACAAGCGCGAGACAGCCTCAACAAATAACCACAAATAAAACGTATCCAGGAGGAGGAGGAGGAAGAGGGGGGAGAGAGAGAGCGAGAGAGTGGGAGAGGGAGAGAGAGAGAGGAGAGAGATAGAGGGGAAGAGAGAGAGTGAGGAGAGAGAGAGAGAGGGGAAGAGAGAGAGTGAGGAGAGAGAGAGAGAGAGTGAGCAGAGAGAGAGATACAGTGAGGAGGAGAGAGTGAGTGTGAGGGAGAGGGACAGAGAAGAGAGGGAGGAGAGAGAAGAGAGGGAGGGAGAGAGAGAAAGAGAGAGAGGGAAGAGGGAGAGGAAGAGAGAGTAACAAGAGAGAGAGAGAAAGGGAGGGAGACAGTTTTCATGCGACAGAAGCAGATAATTCCTCTGATTCACTGTATTTACTGCTTGTGCTGGAAATGAAGGAAAGATTTGTCAAGAAAAATAATAAGATTCAACATATTCAAAAAGTAGGATTTTATTAAGATTTTTAAATGTATTTTTTTTTCTAGTTTGTGACTTCCTGTTTCTTACAATGGCAATAAAAAACATAATATAATGAACTTGTTTGTACTGGGTGCAGCTCCCCACGACCCAGAAATGGATTAAGGTAAAGAAAATGGATGGATGGAACTTTTTAAGTGTTGCAGGTTAGATGTTTTTCCTTCACATTTCTCAAGTTGTTTTAGCTCCTGACTAAGATTTAAGTGATTTTATGGCTTCTAGTCTTCTATTCATTTAACAATATAACAAAGTATAACAGGCCATGGGTTCTTACACTAAAGTCCAGGCCAGAAAAGTATTGTTGGCCCAATATGGGTCAGAGATGGGCTACAAACATGTGGTCGGCCCATGTGGACTTCGAGTGGGTTTTGGGTGGGTTATATGTGGGGCCCACTTCAGAACCATTGGGAAACCCATGTGGGGCCCACTTTGGTGACATCACTTTATATGTCGAGGTTAAGGCCATACCCAGTCAGGGCCCCCTCAGGGACAAACAGAGACTACAGCGCATTGTGCGCTCTGCAGAGGAAGTGATCGGCCGCAGCCTTCCATCGCTGCAGGACCTGTACGTCGCCCGAGCTCGAGGCCGGGCTGGTCGTATCACAGCCGACCCCTCTCACCCTGCACATGGACTATTCCAACTACTCCCCTCAGGCAGGAGGCTGCGGTCCATCAGGACTAGAACCTCCCGCCACAAGAACAGTTTCTTCCCCTCTGCTGTTGGACTCTTGAACACTTCTTAACCTGTCCCCCCGCCCTTTATAAAGTCACTTTACTGCCCATCATACGTCACTTTACTTCACTGTACTGCTGTCACCTTACATTGTGTGCACCATGTGCACTTGTATATTGTAAATAGTAATTGTAATCGTAATATAGTACATTGTATATAGTAACTGTAGCCGTAATAACTCTATTTTAAATAATTATTTTTTACATTTATTATTTAGAAGTACTTTTTATTAGGAGGCCCCGGGAAGACCTAGGACACGCTGGAGGGACTATGTCTCTCAGCTGGCCTGGGAACGCCTTGGGGTCCCCCCGGATGAGCTGGAGGAAGTGTGTGTGGATAGGGAAGTCTGGGCGTCTCTGCTTAGACTGCTGCCCCTGCGACCCGGCAACGGATGAAGCGGAAGAAAACGGACGGACGGACTTTTTATTATGTCTTCTCTTCCCTTACCTCTCTTTCTGACTGTTGCACTGAGCCAAAGCAATTTCCAAGTCTGTGACTTCCTGTTACTTACATGGCAATAAAAATGATTCTGATTCTGATGCTGATTTGACCCCGCCCCTTCACAGACTCTTCACCCTTCGCTGTAAACATCAATACAACAAAGCAGCAGATATAGCAGCAGGTCATGGTCGATTTATATGTTCATATGTGGCAAAATGTCTGTATGGTATACTGCCATATCAATATCAAAGAAGAGTAAACATTAGGAGATGCATGAAAGTGAATAGATGGAGGAGAAGGAACATTTAAAACACAAGTCAATTTAGTCTAATACATGTTTTTTTTGTCCATTAAAACAATACTGCGTCTTTTTACTAATTCTATGTTATAGAATGTGTAAGAAATAACTGGTGAAACAAGTATGAAGCGTAAATAATGCTATCAGCCTTATGCTACCACCAGAGGGAGCTGTGCATCTATTCCGTCATTTTTCAAATTTGAAAATTACCAGCTGCAAGCACAAACAAGAATAACTAAAAATAATGTAATTTGGCCACAAAAATTGCCAACACTAATTTATAAAAAAAAGCAAAAAAAAAAGGAGTGTGTTGTCATTGTGATTTCCTTTTATTTTATAAATTTCTTTTTCACCCCATGAAGGTTTTGTGACAACCCTTTAATGTGACATGAGTTTCACTACTACTTTCAGGATGATTTTTCTGACATTAAAACGTGTTTATTGTTTAGATTGAACCAAAACTAGACCAAATATAAAGTTAAACACATTATTTTATATTTAACCATTTAATTTCTAAGAACGTGTTGTGTTAAAATGATTGGATAGAAGTAAATTAGTTTGTTTTCCTTGAGAATATGGAGTACGTATGAAGAATTGAAAATCATTTTAGGGCCAGAGTTTGACAAGCTTTGACCGGTTGTGCACATATTTCAGTCTCCTCTCTTCCTCTCCCTCCCTCCCCCTCCCCCTCCGTCTCACAAAGCCCCATCATTACTCTTCATTAGTGTTTTATGAGAGAATTGGAGGAGTTTGGATGCAGAGGCCCCTGTGTCCTACCTGCTGCTCCCTTCACTCAAAATGAACATAATTACAGCTAATCTCTGCACAGGAGCCGCGGGAGATCGAGCCGAAGACTTTGAGAGGAGAAGAAGAAGTTATGGCATGAAGTGCATTTAGTCATAAAGTCAATATTCAATTTTGATAACAATAATAATAATGCATTGGTTTTATATATGGCACTTTTCAGGACACTCAAAGACGCTTCACATGTCATTATTCACTCCATACACTACTGTAGCCACAGATGCCCTGGGGCACACAGACAGAAGCGAGGCAACCAGTATGTGCCATCAGCCCCTCCAACCACCACCAACCATTCACACACACACCAGACTCATTTTAATGTGGGGAAGTGTCTTGACTAAGTACACAACAACAGCTTGGCACTTTACAGCCGCCCCATTGTAGTAGTAGTAGTAGTAGTAGTATTAGTAGTGTTCCCAGAGGTCTCCCATCACATTACTAACCAGGCCCTGCCCTGCACAGCTTCAGAGGTCTGACGGGGGTTTTGCGCATGCAGGTGACGTGGGTGAAGTTACGCATTTGAAAAGCATAAAAAGAAGCTAGCATAACATCCTTAACTTTAGCATTATAAGGAAGTAAAGAAGTATGTATAAAATCTGTCTGTGGCATAATAAAGAAGTAAGTATATGTATTTAAATATATTGAAATTCAAACATTATTTTTCTTATTCTATTGAAATAATGCTTACTATTCAATATATATGTTGCTCTTACCTTTGGGTCCAGCGTTGATGACTTATATTGGGTAAAACAGAGTGAAGTGGCAACAAATGGAACTCAATAAATCCATATTTGCGGAGATTGTTGTGAAAAAGCCGCGGTCTGTATTATGAGAATGAAAAGTCAAACGCACATATGTCTCTCTCTCTGATTGGTCTAATTCTCCTCCGTCCACGTCCTGATTGACCCCGGACTCAGAGTAAACACTGGGCTTTCATTTAGATTAATGTTTAGCCGAGCGTTTCCATTTAGCCGTACAGCAGCTCCGGACCAGAGGCTAAAAGAGGTGTCCGCTCCAAACACATCCGTCCATCGCACTGCAAAAATATACACGTTTGTGCGTCAGAAGTCAGATGTATATGTGTGTATTTATTTGTGCCCTTGTGTGAAAAGAGTCGTTTATTTTTATAATCCATGTTTTTTTTGTCCCGAATGAAGAGCATAGAGGTGGATACATTAGACAATAAAATGTGTTATATTTGGCATACTTAAGAGAGAGCCAGTGCTTGATGCTGATTGGCTGAGAGGTGGTGGTCCTCTCTCTTTCACTTTTCTGTCTGAAAAAGTTTGATTTAGAAAGATAACAAAAAAAGCATGTGAAATGATAGGACCAGACTGTTTTGAGGGTGAGGAATGAGAGACATGGATTTTTTAAATATAGTTATATTCTTGTGGTTTGAAAGTTACGTACCCCAGCTTTAAACGATGGATTTATAAGAAAAAAAAAGTTTCTTACAGCCTTCAGTGTGAGATGTTTTAGCGATTTCAGCCCAAAGAGTCACAGATGAAGGTACACTTGATCCAGGTTTAAGTCAGGTTTGTGGAGATGCAAGCTCACACCCAGGACACACATTTATACATTTGTTAGAAGTAAAATAAAAACAACAATAAAAACAAAACAAAAATGGAACGTTGAACAATGGAGCTGTAGCTTTTTTTCAAGCACAGATATGGCATTATATAGTATTTATTGTGTCATAGCCATATCTTGTTTTAAGGCCGTTAAAATGTTTTCGAATTCGTAAATTTGGATCATTTCTATAACCCTGCAAAAAATGAGAAAATATGACGTAATAATTGTTGAATTCTTTGGTTTTTTTATCTTAATTTGAGCACAGCCTGACTGTCTCAAAACAAGATTTGCCAATGGTACGGAGCCATTTAGGCTATATCCACACGAAGACAAAACGCTTATAATTTCAGAAACTTTTTCTGTAAACACGGAGTTAGCTCAGTAAATGTGTGCGTCCATATGAATGTAGTCAATACGCCTGAAAACGCTGTGAAACTATGCCAGACCTGTTGGTGGCGCTGTGACGCAATGACGGGATCAAGCCCAAACTTCCGTGGGCATGCGCGGAATTTTGTAAACAGACAACATGGCGAGTGGGCGAGCTGGTACTACATTAGTATGGACGGACGATGAGGTTGAACTGTTGCTTCGGGTCACACTGGATTACAAAACCAACAAGCTACATTGTTGTTGTCATTATTTTCTGAGTGCGGCGCATGCGTGCTTTAACAAGAGGCGGGGCGATGACGCAAGCGTCTCAGATACATTGCGGAGAGGCAGTAACCACGGAGCGGCATATACGGAGTTTTGAAATCTTTCCACTCTGGGACCTAGTTTCAAAAATGTTCGTTTACACCCCCCCAAAACGCCGGCCTCGTATGGACGATACACTGGATTGATAAAGTATTTTTGCGTTTAGGCCTGAGCTTGACTTCGTGTGGACAGGGCCTTAATCTTATTTCAAGAACTGTTGCTATATTTTCACATTCCAAGGGAGACATTTTTTGTATATTTTTAAAACAAGATCATTTTGCTTTGTCCCATCGGCAAATCCTGTTTTAAGGCCGTCAGAATGAACTCAAATTAAGAACTAATTTGAGAAAATGTGGGCTTATTTTTAATCACTTTTAGCAGCGTTTATTTTTGTTGTATAGTGTTAAAGCCATAAAACAATATATTATCATTTATTAGTGCAAAAAGTAATAATTTTTTACATTTACTATAAAATTATCCGTTGGGGAGCTACTTTGAACAGGGTGGCAAATATAAATGTAGACCCCTGGTCTACATTTTTATAATCAATTTTAAGTTTGTATTTTTTTTCCTTATAAATAAATTACCTTTTGCAGCGCACCTCTCACTCTTTCTTTCAATCCTTCCATATTTGATTCTGCGTTCATTTGCCTCCATCGCTCTCTCTCTACCAAACAGCTGATGTCACTTTTTCCATTTCGCGCTAATGGCTCCGCAAAAAACACACAAGCCAAGATGGACGAAAGGGATGATCCACACACACACACACACACACACACACACACACACACACACACGCACACACGCGCACAACCACACACACACGCACACACACACACACACACACACGCACACGCACACACACACACGCACACTGGGGCTGAGGATGAAGAGGATGAAGAGGGATGGATGCTAGATGAAAGGCTAAAGGAAGCGTCTTGGAAAAGGTGATGAGGAGGAACAATGGACAGATGAAGAGTAATGGAATCTGAGCTGATGAGAACGAATGAACAAGACACAAAGATGACAAACACTTTAAGACAAAGCATAAAAAAACGTCACGGCCGCTGTATCGGGACGTCCTTACACTTCTGGGCACTTTTGTTTTTGCAGAACTATGGCCTGAAATCAATGAACAAGCACAGAAACTACAAAAAAGTATAACATATGAGGTATTAATTGCTCAAATTGAGTGGTTTTTATGTTAATTTGAGTTCATTCTGACTGTCTTAAAACAAGATTATGATTATGGGAGAGATTTCTTTTTAAAAACTAGGTCATGTTGCTGGTCCCTTTGGCAAATTTGGTTTTAAGGCAGTCAAAATGTGCAAAATTTAGACACATTTTTTGACTCACTTTTTGCAGTCTTATTTGGACTATCGAGTGCACCTGAAGAAAAGCAAGAAAATAAATGCGGCCTACATTCAGGCACGTGTGTGTATAGGCCTTATCGAGAGAGCAGACTTCACTTTTCATCTGTTATCTCTCTGGATGGGACTGTGTGTGTTCAGGAACAGTATAACTTTGTGTATCTACATGGCCTCGTACCAAAGTACAACAACTGAACCCACTGGGACTGGCCTGCTGCTGCCCAAAGTCAAGACTGTAGTCATGAGGATGCAGGATTTCAGATGTACACAGCTAAAATACGGAACAGTCTTCCTGAAAAATGAATGAATGTTGAAAAGACTTTTTAATGCACTGTGATGAAGTCTTGTATGAGGTTTATATCTTGTTTTGTTCAGTACCTTGAGTTTTCTTGTGTATGAAACTAAACATTAATCAATATTTACGGACATTGGTCTTCGGCCCCTTCTGGACTAATGGCACAATTTTTTTCTTTTTTGAAATCATGGCATCTCTTGTGTTTGATTTTAGAAGAAGGTCCTTTATTCTTCCCACAATGGGGAAATTTCAGTTTGATGCATACACATACACTATATATACACAGTACACACATAGACATCAAGGCAAGCAGCGAACTTCACTTCCGCGCTCCTTATAGGCAAAGTGGGTTAAGTGTCTTGCCCAAGGACACAACGACAGCAGACACCAGTGGGAGTCGGTGGAGAAGGTCTCGAGGTGGGCTCGAACCTACGACCTTCAGGCTCAAAGGCCAATGCTCTACCAACTGAGCCACTGTGTTGGCGAAGTCCTTTGAGATAACGCCTGTTGTGATTTAGGACCATAAAAGAATACATTGAATTGAACTGAATTATACAGATACACAAATGCCTTGCCTAACAGTAACAGTATCTGCGAATGTAAATGCACACCTTTTTTATGCTCGGAGGGAACTTTATCGTCTGCATTTGACCCGTCCTGGAACGCCACTCGTGCTTCTGTCAGGAGCAGTGGTCACCCAAGTACAGCAACCGACGCCCACGGATGTGAGGAGCTCCTTTTTCAGGACCAGAACTGGAGGACACGCATTCTACCCTCACCTATTGTACATAGAGACAGACACAGGGAGAACATGCAAACTCAGAAAGAGGCTGGAGATGGAATGGAACCCAGCACCTCGGTGTGAAGAGCCGGTCTTGTCCTGAGGCAGTTTTCCGGCTATATCTAGTTAAACAGTCTTGTGAAGAGTTGCAATTACCTGTAGAAGGCACCTGATTGGTCGGTTGTTACGGGGGCTCACCAGGACCAACACGACAATGAGTGAGTGCGACAAAGATCAGTTATAGAGAGGGGTCCATTTTTTTGTATGTCAATAGAGCCAAAGCAAGTCGGAGCAAAACTACACGCATGAGCACTTCCCCACTAGGCTTCATTGAGCTAGCGGGTTAGCACTGTCCATGTTGAATATAGCATACCTTCTATGGATGTAATCAATATCTTTCATAAATGTATTTTATTGGAGCTTTCCGTAAGTGTGTGAGCAGCTCATCGTGGCTCTTGCAACTTCTGTCTTTTTCTGCACATTCTCCCGTCCACTTCCTGATAGAGCGCCCCCTGCTGTTAGCATGTACAAATCAAAACATTACCTGCATTGCTGTAAAAAAACCTCAGGGATCAAAGCATGTGAAAAAATAAGCCAATTTAGTCTGAAAAACACTGTATAAATGTAACTGCTATTACTTCTAAATTGGAAAATATAATAATAATAGGAATGCACTGCAAAAAATATTGATATATGATAATAATAAATGCTTTATCTGAGTACAGTCTGACATTAGATAATTTTGCTCATTGTCCGTATAACAAATCTTGTATAAGACAGTTAAAATGTGCTCAAATTAAGATATATTTGGCCAAATTTGAGAAATGTTTTCATCACTTTTAGCAGTGTGTAAGCGCAGACTGGTTCGGTGCATAAATCATGACTCTTGAGCTCTTTGTTATAATACTGTATATTTGCATCAGCTCAAATCCAACAGTGACAGACTCAAATCTCCAACTCAACAAATGAAACCAGGGAAATAACATGTTTCTATCTACACAGAGGGTCCCTTTATCCATGAGCCCACCCACCATCACCCACCCCTGCAGCCCACCCCTCAGAACCGCCCCCAAAACATGTCAAATATTATCAACAAATGAACAAAACACGCAGTTATACAACAGAACTGCAACACAAAACTTCTGCAAAAAACCAGGATCACGAAAGCCCGGGACGAAAGACAGAGACTGTTCGGGGAATGGAGAGGAGCGCTTGGTTTGTCTGTCTGTAAGTGCTGCATAAGAGTAATATCAGTAAAATAGTATAGTTTTGACTTTTGGATTTTAGTCGGAAAACTAGAAAAACACTTGAACGCAGTCATAATAATTTTGAACGTTACGTTAGCGCCACCTCCCTTGGGAGATGTGGTGAGGGCCTTCGGAAGCCACTTGCGGATTTAAGGTATCATTATTATTATTGTCATGGGAGCAGAGCTGTATCGGACTGCTGTGGTGAAGATGGAGCAGCGTCTATAGTCAGAGCTGTATCGGACTGCTGTGGTGAAGATGGAGTGTTGTGGTGAAGAGGGAGCAGCGTCTGCAGTCAGAGCTGTATCGGACTGTTGTGGTGAAGAGGGAGCAACGTCTCTAGTGAAAGCTGTATCGGACTGTTGTGGTGAAGAGGGAGCAGCGTCTGTAATGAGAGCTGTATAGGACTGTTGTGGTGAGGAGTGAGCAGCGTCTATAGTCAGAGCTGTATCGGACTGTTGTGGTGAGGAGTGAGCAGCGTCTATAGTCAGAGCTGTATCGGACTGTTTATGGTGAGGAGTGAGCAGCGTCTATAGTCAGAGCTGTATCGGACTGTTGTGGTGAGGAGTGAGCAGCGTCTATAGTCAGAGCTGTATCGGACTGTTTATGGTGAGGAGTGAGCAGCGTCTATAGTCAGAGCTGTATCGGACTGTTCTGGTGAGGAGTGAGCAGCGTCTATAGTCAGAGCTGTATCGGACTGTTTATGGTGAGGAGTGAGCAGCGTCTATAGTCAGAGCTGTATCGGACTGTTCTGGTGAGGAGAGAGTCGAAAGGCAAAGCTCTCGATTTACCAGTTGATCTACGTTCCCTCCCTCACCTCTGGTCATGAGCTTTGGATAATGACCACAGACTGTAAATATTAACGGACGTAGTGACGGCTATTTCCTCCGTTGAAATGTACGTGTGACAAAAAACACAGATTAAAAATGGCAGCAAGTGGCCCCTCCCACTTAAAAAAACACATTTGCCCAAGCATTACTTGACAAAAGCCCCATTAAACGAGTGCCTTCTGAAGTCCACAGCAGCTAAACTAGGCTGGTCCAATAGAAAAAACTCCGCTCAGCCTTGACACACATCTGGGACGTAGTGTTGAGCCGACTTTTGGACCAAGCTGTGAAGCCGTTTTTGAGAGGATGAAAGGTCTCTTATGAATTCACTGGATAATTCTGTTTCTGGGTACGCCACCACCGGCAAAGAGTCAAACCGGATAATGATCTAAACGTGGATACAAGCGGTTGAATTTTTTTTCCTCTGCAGAGTTGCTGGGTGCTATTTTAGAGATAGAGTGATGGGCTCAGTCACACGAGAGGAGCTTGGTTCTCTCTCTTGTTCAGTTGCTGTGATTAGGGAATCTGATTGGGACGCCTCCCTGGGAAGACGCTTCGGGCATGTCCCACCAGGAGGAGACCCAGGCCACACTGGAGGGACTGTGTCTCTCAGCTGGCCTGGAAAACGCCTCGGGATTCCCCCAGATGAGCTGGAGGAAGTGTGTGTGGATCGAGAAGTCTGGGCTTCTCTGCTCAAAATGCGACACAGCAATGGATAAAGCGGAAGAAAATGGATATTATTGTCAGATATGAAAGTACTTCTTAGAACATCTACACCGACACCACATTATTGTTTAAAATAAAAGTATTATCTTCTTTCTAACTGCAAATGGAAAAAAACGTAAATAATGGACATTTTAGATATTATCATTATAACTTTCATGAGCAGAGGAAGTGGGTAATTTTTGACCCTTGAACATGATCTTGAGAGCCATAACTTTCCCGTTTTGTGTTCTGTAAATTCATCTTCAACCTCCTTCAACACGGAGCGTTCTTAGCGGGGGTGCGGCCTATTTGGATGCATCTAAAAACAACCACATATTGATCTTAAACTGCTGCAAACGCTCCACAACTTTCCACGAACAGCGAAAATCCTTTACTTTTTTTTTGTCTGTAGTGAAAGACGGAGAGGGAAAATCAAACGTACTTTAGCATATCCATAACAGTGTTTTAAAACCACTCCATTGTCATAAAAAAAAGGATTGTACAGTCATTATAAACGTTTGCATCGTTTCAGGGTGAACGAGGAGAGGATGTAAAGGTGAAAGATGGAATAAAAGTCAAAATATCTGGTAGATAAATAAACATGGAATGGTGGAGATAGGCTGAATACAACAAAAGAGGAATTTCTCATGCATTCCGACGGTCCTCGTTTTGGAAAATTGGAAAATCAGGACACAAATAGTTCATATTTATTTAACTCTTAACTTTTTTTTGTTATTATTCTTGTCCTGAGCGCATTTGATTGGGTGATTATTGTCCAATCAGAGCCTTTCAGCCGGTGTTGTTGTGAATGTGGCTGAAAGTTGCAGTACAGCGTCCACAAGTTTTTTTTCTCTTCTTTACTAGCAAAGTCAAATTGGATTGGATATTTTTTGTGTCATCCAATCAAAAACAACAGGATGCTAAGGTGTGTTTTTTTTCCCTATTACTTCTCTCAAGTGTGAAGGAGTAGACGAAGAATTGTCAAATTTCTTCCAAAAAATTAACCAAAAAAAGTGGCAAAAAGTCTTCGGAAAGTGTTCCTCAAAAATACATAGGTCCAGGTTTGAGGGCGCGTCTCTTAGTAGTCGTTTTTTTTTTTTTTTTTTTTTACGGTTGGAGCTCCCCACTTCGTCGCCGCGGTGATCCGGGTGCTCGTTTCTGTGGTAATAGTTCAAAAAGGGGGAGGGGCCAAATCAGGAAACAGGAAGTGATGAAGAGGCGAAGTCTCTAGAACATCATGGGAGTTTTCAGGAAGGACCGCGACTCTGCAAAGACGACAAAAAGTTGGGATTAAAATTACTATCAGTTTTTTTATAATGCATCACAACCTTTTATTAGTCTCTCATGACCCTAACTCATGGTGATAAACTACTACAGAAGCCACAGCTGCCCTGGGGCACACAAGCAGAAGCGAGGCAACCAGTATGTGCCACCACCAACCATTCTCACACACATCAGACTCATTCTAGGCGATGTGGCCGAAGTGTCTTGCTTAAGGACACAACAACAGTTTGGCACTTTACAGCCACAGCCGCCCCACTGTGGCCCCTGATGCACCCAGAGGTCTCCCATATTTGACCCTGACAACATTGTTCTTATTTAATGTGTTGTAACATCTTATTTACACAAAGAAAAAAACATTAGTGACAAAACGTAGAAAAGAAAAAAGCACGAGCAATATTGATTAGATTACATAACCTCTACTTTATAATCTTGAATAATCTGTTTAGCATTTTTAGGATTCTGACTGTAGTTTGTTCATTGCTATTCACCCGTTGTCCCATTGTCTGTTTCATGGTACGATGACGGGATCTCTGAGCCTGGCCTCCTCCATCTACACCTGCGGACTGCCCCGCCCGACCCGCCTGGGAGCGCTTCAGTCTTGCACCGGACCTGTCCACGTTCAGCGGCCACTGGTCCACGTTCTGTAGCTAGCTTAGGTCCTAGATCATTAGCCTGTCCGTCCGGAGGAGCGGATCCCTTTCTCATATGGGTCTCCCTCCCTGTGGTTTTCCCTAGTTCTCCCCAAGGTTTCTCACTTTTTCCCACTGGGTTTTTTAAGAGTTTTTCCTTGTCGATGCAGGAGGGTCTTGTTGGACAGTTAGTGTCCAACAGAAAGGATTGGTGATGATCAGGACACTTTAGCATTCTACAACATGTATGGACATTTTCTTCTGTGTGTGCTTTATATTTTTCATGTGTTTTAACTGTTGATTCTCTGACCTGTGTTGGTGATTTCAATGGTTTTGTTAAGTCCTCTGAGATGACTTCTGTTGTGACCTAAGGCTATACAAGAATAAATTGTATTGTATTGTATTGTAATAACTTTAATATTCTATACCGGGGGTCTCCAACCTTTTTCAATCGGAGAGCTACTTTTACACAAACGAAGAGACAGAACTACTCCTTTTTGCAGTTGTAATAAAAATCTATCTAATAACTATTCTATCTATCTATCTATCTAATCTATTCTATCTATCCGGAAAATGGAGAACACATACAAAATACACCATAATACTGTACAACTCTATATTTATACAATAGATACTGTATGTAAGGGCTCAAAAAGTATTAATTCAAGTGTATTTGTTAAATTCTAATACCTTTGGCGAGCTACCAGTGAGGAGCTGGCGAGCTACTGGTGGCTCCCGAGCTACAGGTTGGACACCCCTATTCTATACAATCATATACTTTAATCTATACAATCATATACTTCAAAATACTTCATGTAGCACTAGGGGTAGGTGGACCACTCATCAGGTCACTTGAATGGTTTTGGATTCTCAAAAACGGAGGCATTGTATAGAATTAATTAAAACATTTCAATACATATGTTTTACCCGATACTAAATCAACATTTCGGAAAGTGTTTTAAGGTCATCACACCTCAAAATTTAATAGCATAAAAGATGTGTTTGTAAATGTATTCATGTTGAGAACGATGAGTGGGAGAGACAGGGTGAACTTCCGAGTCTGAGAAGCGCTTTTTTTTAATCGAGCAAAATTAATTTCCTTGACATTCAACCCAAACTAATAAGACGAAAATGTTGTAAGTTGATTATCAGCCTGCGATAGCCCGGCTTCAGCAGTATTCTCTTCCCCCCCCTCTCCCCCCTCTCTCCCCTCTCCTTCCCGGGCCCCTGTGGTGCCGTGGCTCCGGCCCACTCACAAACACGAATAACCCGCTCCTTCTCCCCACGGTGTCATTGTTTTCTGCGGACGTCGGCAAAGCGTTTACATTTGTGCATAACAGCAGCCATAAACCTGCCCTCCGTCCTGCGCTCGCCTCCTTTTGCCCTCTGCTTTTATTATGTGCGGCTTTTTATACGTTCAAAGACTGGATAAAAAAAGATGACAAAGGAGAGCGGAGTGTGGGGCGACCTATTTAAAGTAAACTGGATTATAGGCCGGAGTTTGCACTTTGAGTAATAGTGAATTTTAGTTTTTTGTGATTTTTGATAAGCCTATAGGAGAAAACTAGACTTAAAGCTGGGGAACCTAACTTTAAAAACACAAAAAATGAACTATGTAATAAATTCCATGCTCCCTATGGACCGATGGCTTCAATGTGTTTGTTATTATTGCCTTTCCTGTTTGGTTCTCTGATCTGTTGGTGCATACGTTGCAAATTGGCAACTTTGGAAAGTCCTCAAAGACATCTGCTGTTGTGATTTTAAAGTTTAAGTGAATTGAAAATAGTCTGCAGAGTTATGTTCTAAAAATATCCCGCAGTAAGAGAAATCCTTGAAGTTGCAGCTCCATGTTTTAAGACTGTAAAACATCACACACTTTAGAATGTGAAAACACAACTTAAGTACAAATAAAGGGTGCAATAAGTATCAAGCAAAGTATCCCTTTACTACTACTACCACTACCACTACTACTTCTACTACTACTACTACTACCAGTTGCAAACACACTGATGCAAATGGGAAGATCAAAATGTCACACACGAAACTGATAATGAACAACTGTTTTATCATAGTGGGCAAATGATCATCATACTAATACAGGACTGAGACTGGAGCTTTTTAGACAGAAGGGGCGGAGTCACACGTTCGCGCCAGAAGTTCCTCTGATTAGAGTGGCTGGATCCAAAAACAACTGCAGGTCTGGTCTTTGCTGAGGAACAATGTTGTGCTGTGGTTAAAATCTTAAAAAGTTTGATTTTGCTGAATGTCTCCTATGAATAAACAGCTGTACTGGATCCTCACTTATAACTTCCTTGACACTTTTTTGGAAACATAAAAAAAATCTGGAATTGAAGTTGTTCCGTTAATATTAAAATGTACATACGCAGGTCATTTATTTGTATTAAAGCTGAGGTACCTAACATTCAAACCACACAAACTTGAAACTATGGACTAAAATCCATCTAATCATCATCCTTGCTCTCGAAACAATTTGATTCTAGTTTTGTCATGCATGTACTGTATTTTTGGCCTCTGTCACATCTTTAGATCAGCTTTTTGAGACAGAAAAGTGAAAAAGAGAGGACCACACTCATCAGCCAATCAGCTCTCAGCCCAAAGAGTCAATGGTGTAGCTTTTAAGTATACAAAAGATAACATGTTGTTTTGGTCTGATTTGCTCACAGAATGTTACAAACATACTGCATTATTAATGGAAAAAAAAGTTAGAATAATAAAGCTCTTATGGCATCAATTTCCAAGTGTTTTTCCCTTTTCTCCTCCAGAACAAAGGGCCCTCCGCCTGCCCCTTCTTGCCCTTGCTGTTGTCTCTTTTGTTCCTTCATGCATCGTCCTGTCGCCCTCTGTGTAAAGTATAAACTCTTTATTATTATTTTTACCCAAACCATTCTTCTCGGTGTCCTCTACTGTCCCACCTCGTCCTTTTAGGCCCAGGCTTTGGCTCGTGCTTATAACACACTCCAAAGTTAAAGAACTGCCTGGAATTAGACCAGTGGACAGAGCTAGCATGTATTTGTTTTCAGATCGGGAATATCACTGTTTTTAGTATTTACTGATTTCTGTTGGTTTTTGACTCATATTTGTCCAATAGAGTGCTTTTATTACTACGATTAATACTTTAAATGACATGCTTGGACTGAACCAAAATTAAAGAAAAAGTAGAAAAGACTTGGGCTTGTTAGTGCAGACTGATGGAACCATTCATTCTGTAATTCTTTGACTTTTTTGTTTTGGGTTTTGTCATACTGTAATTGTTTGAACTGCAACATCTGCAGGGCCTCATCCCCGGAGCCTGAAAACCAAAGCACACCGGGCCTCCTTCCATCTCCTCCCTCTTATATCTCCTGCTTCCTCCCTCCTCACTGGCCGGAACCTGCAGACCGGGCCTCCCCCCTACAATCTCCTCCCTCCTATCTCCTCCCTTCTCACCCTCTGTAGCCTGCACACTAGGCCTCCACCCTCCTTCCTCCTCCCTCCTATCTCCTCCCTTCTCACCCTCTGTAGCCTGCACACTGGGCCTCCTCCCTCCTTCCTCCTCCCTCCTATCTCCTCCCTTCTCACCCTCTGAAGTCTGCACACTGGGCCTCCTCCCTCCTTTCCTCCTGTCTCCTTCCTTCTCACCCTCTGAAGCCTACACACCAAGCCTCCTCCCTCCTCCCTGTGTCTCCTCTGTGTTTGTGTGGATGTCGTATGGATCGGGTTGTTGGGTTAAAAATGGCGGTGACCTGCCGGTGCGCGGCTTGTTAAAAGTCGATCAGCCGAGAGGAAATGTCACCAGGTCGAGAATCAGGGGCACATTTTTCACTTCTGTCTTTTTTGCTTCTGCAGTGGCCTCTTTTTACCCAGCGCCCACATCAACTCTACACGGCACAGCTAAAGAAGCACACTATCGCTCCTTTCATGTTTTATAAAGCTTTTTTGTAGGAATAGTAGTTCAGCTCTCATACAAGCACATTTTCCTATTTTGTAATGACAAATATCTTAATGTGTGTGTGTTTGTACAGTACATATACAGGTATGTACAAATGTATAAGAATTGTATTATTAAGAGTTGGTATCTATTTTTGACTATTGTATTATTTGTTATTGCACCATCTGATAAAAACTTAAAAAGACAAGAGCATAAAAGCATTTTGTTGCGTTTTTGTTTGCATTGTAAAAAAAGTAAGACTTCAAGCAGGCATTTCTCCTCTTGAAAATTATAAAGTGTTGAACTAAAGCTGAGCTACGCAAATTAAAAACAAAATAATGAAATAAAATCCAACTAAAAATAGTTCACTGTCACATGTTTAGATACGTCCATAGTGACTCAGAGGCAAGTGGAAAGTCACTTTTGTACTTCAGTATTCTGAAGCACTTGGAGATTCTTATCCATGCATTTGTCTCCAGTAGGTTAGACTACTGCAATGGCCTGCTCACAGGTCTGTCCAAACAGGCTGTAAAACAGCTGCAGTACATTCAAAATGCAGCAGCTCGAGTCCTGACTAGAACCAGGAAGTACGACCATATTAGTCCAGTTCTCAGGTCTCTGCACTGGCTTCCTGTGGCTCAGAGAATAGACTTTAAAACAGCTCTGCTTAAGTCTCTCCATGGCCTCGCACCAAATGATATTAGTTACTATATACTTCTTTTGCCATAACTGTTGAACTTTATGTTGCATAATAGTAACCGAGGATGCTACGTTAGACAACAAGAAGATTTTTGTTATAGCAACAATGATTTGTACTGAACTAAAAAGTAAACCTCTTCCTACGTCCCCACCTCAAGATCTAAGAATCTAACTTTAACAGACTTGACAAAGACACTGTTAATTCTATCCAGCTTCAATCAGTGCCGTCCTATGCCTTGAGGGCCAAATGCGGCCAACTGTCATTTCATGTGGCCCTCTACCTCGCTAACATAACATAGCCATTGAAGCACATTGACAGTGTCATCCAGCCAACTTCAGCCTCACCAATATAGTCATGCTGTACCTCATTAAAAAGCTCAGAAACTTTTGGAATGAAGTCGTCAACTCTATTAGTACGTATATACTGACAATATACTATCAATATGGACGCATCATACTCATTCTTTTAAAAGCCCGGTACAGCCAATCAACACTGTTCGAAAATCCAGGTTGTCTGCCCATGGACAAGTCTGGTGAACTAAAGTGGCCCTCTCACTAGAAACTTTGGACACCCCTGGCTTAAATACTTGTATGAATGCGGTAGTAATTGCACTTCAGCCGATCTAAACGCAAACAGTGAAGTCGTCCCTCTCTCAGGTGAAAAAACCCTTTGGTCGAATGATCCAACAATAAACTAGCGTATTCTCCGGTAATCAGCATTTTCACCCCCACACTCCTCTACTACCTCCCCCCCTCCTTTCTCTGGTCTCTATTGTTAATTAACAGTGTAGTACAGGTCTGAGGGTCCTACTGGGCCAATCAGCAGTAATGGAGTCAGGTGGAGAGTTAGCGCTGGCTTGGCACAATTCTTTCTCACCTCTGAACGCTGATAATGACACAGCCGCCTTCGTAGGATCCATACGCCCACAGGCAAAGGGGCTCCGGACTTATCAGAGGTCCGGAGTTTGTTTTAAACGGTTTTTAATGATGAACGCACGTGATTTTGAATGTTTATGGTGCGTTTGGTGCTCGATGATGAGGAAAGAATAAAAAAAACAATACGGAAAAGTTCAGATAAATAAGTTGAAGCTGGGGTATGTAACTTTTACGCCCCATGCATCCATTTGTCCCAACAGAAAGAGATAAAGAACAAATCAGGCCGCTACATGCCTCGGTCACACCTTTAGATACGTTTTTTGTTTTTGGGCCACCCTCACTCAGCCAATCAGCTCTCAGCACAAACTGTCAATAGTGACTCCCAGGCAGGTGGAAAGTTACTATTGTACTTCAGTATTCTTTCCTGGAATCCACAGTGGTATCTGATCCAAACAACAATCAAATGAAACGGGACAAAAGTAGCGACCTGGATCACAAGAAAACTGGACTAGAAAGAGACAAAGAACAAATCAGGCCGCTACATGCTCACATTATAACAAAACTTAGTCACGTTTCTGTCTGAAAAAGCTGATCTAAAAATGACACAGACCAGAAAAACTGTGATAGAGATAGAACCAAACTGGGAAGAGGGAAGTGCACTAGAGCTGCAACTAACGATTATTTTGTAATCGATTAATCTATCAATTATTTTTACGATTAATCGAGTAATCGCTTGGCTGTGAATTGTGTAGAAAAAAAATATTTTTTGATCACAAAAAGCTAAAGTGGCAACACTCGAGGACGTATTGATGGCGTAAACTTAAAGTAAATGTTTGTAACAGGCTCTTTGTGCTAATTCTTCTATCTGATTGGATGAGACAGACAGATATTCATTAAATTATAAAAACAAAGTCGGTTTTAATCAAAAATACTACATTTTAATGTCATTTTTGCTCTGTTTGAGTCCGTGTGAACCAGAAAACGATTAATCGATTACTAAAATAGTTGTCGACTATTTCAATAATCGATTAGTCGTCGATTAATCGATTAGTTGTTTCAGCCCTAAAGTGCACCAATTGCTGGACTATGAGCCGCTACTTTTTTCAATTTCTTTGATCCCTGAGACCAATGTATGCATCTTCATTTTGTGAGAATGTCCTCTGGTTAAAAAAAAAAAGAAAATTATTATATATAACATTATTTCGACTAAAACTAGAGTTCTAATAAGGATGGGAAGATTTATTGTCAAAATAAATTGGATTAACCAGAGTGTTTTGACCATCACATGACAAGAGTGTAAAAACCCCTTGTCATTAAATGGAACATAAGTTTAAGAAAAACTGCGGAAAAGTACTTTTTATGATCTAGTTAATATGGTAGAGATTTGAAAGTTAGGTCCCCCAGCTTTAACTCTACTGAAACCCTCACTATTGTTTATCACTTAACCCTTGTGCTACCCGTGGGTCAACATTACCCACCACAAATTATTAAAAGTAGAAGAAAAATGCCCTAAATTAGTTTAAAGGGTCTAAAAGATCCATTTCAGCTTGAAAAAAGATATTAAGGGCATTTTTGAATCACTGTGGCGGGTCAATGAGATCCAAGTGTAAAAGAAAGATCTATAGAAGCATTCCCTGGACAAGTTAAAAAGGAGCAAATGTAGGTACCCCAGCTTTAAATGCAACGGTTAAACATTATAAAACTTAATTACAATAAAAGCTGAACTGTCTTAAGTTTTTGTAGTCGATGAATGTTCCTATTATTTTCACTAACATTGGAACGTTTATGAATTCAGCTAAAAAAACTGTTTTTGTGTTGCTTTTTTTACTTAGGAATGTCTTTTCCCCAAACAATAATATTTTATTGTATCACGTCATAATAATTCTAAACATTATGAAAACTGCATTTGAATCTTTATGGAGACGTTATAGAAAATTTGAAAGAAAAAAGCAAAAAAATATTTCTTTAGTTTTTTTGAGAAGGGGCCCCTCACTCCGCTCTCTGCCTAATGTCCCAGTAATCAAAGGGGCCGCGCACCTGGACAACATGTGTCTACAACAACAAGCACAAGACTTTGGTCTACGTTTGGGAGCAATGGTACTCTCCATGTACAGTATGTTCAGTGTTATGTCTTA
Source organism: Knipowitschia caucasica (assembly GCA_964034765.1). Lineage (NCBI taxonomy): Eukaryota > Metazoa > Chordata > Actinopteri > Gobiiformes > Gobiidae > Knipowitschia > Knipowitschia caucasica. The sequence continues at coordinate 12,282,962 of OZ035841.1, read as the reverse complement.
TGAATATTTGTATAGTTCAGACCATGGTCCTATATTGGATATATTTTCTATTCCCTTTAATGATACATAACAGTAAGCATCCATCACCATTCTGTTCATCTATTATACTGCCTTAATTTTTGTTAGAAAACATGTTATCTTGAGTATACTTGTACTAAGGAGCCCTGTGAGTTACTATTTCAGCTAAATTATCTGAGTGAGGGAGGTGAAAAGCTGATTCAAAGATGTGACAAAGGCCGAAAGTACAAAATGGTAAATCCTTCTCAAGGTGCAATTACATTTGAACGACAGGAAAGATCTGATATTTGGGGAAAATTATCATATGAAATAATATACAATCCTGACTTTTATACATATAGATGGTCCGCTTTGGTAAATGGAGCTAACCTGGGGAAAAACCCAGAGGTCATAAACGCTACTAATGGGCGTGTACTTGTATCTATATATATTCATCTTTCATTTCATGCAGTTTGAGGATGGTAGTGATACTGACTTGAAATATGTATTGTGCAGGTTCAAAATAAATACATAAATAAAATAAAATAAATAAATTGATGCCTAGAAAATCAGTTTTGGTGAAACTAAGGAGACTGACATTTTGGAAGTGAGACAGCTCCGCCCCCTGGTGAGCAGGTGGACAACTGTGTGTTGTTGAAGCTCAACTAAGTCCAGCGGCAATAATTCTGAGTAAAAAATATGGATGTGGAGTAGTTGGGCAAAAAGAAATTGAGTTGTTGCAAATCTACAACGCCTTTGAGGGATATAATAGAAGCAAACTTGGAACCTCCACTAGTTACATGTACATGGATTACATCACACATTTACATTTTTTGTGGTTTGAAAATACTCCAGCTTTAAGTCTGGTTAAGTTTGAAAATGTGAGACAGGCTTCTTCTCTGACTATATTCAAATCCAGGTTAAAAACACTCCTGTTTAGCTGTTTACACAAATAAACTTGCCTTTCCCTGACTCTGGGTGGCTTTGTGCATAAATTCTAATTAGACAAATTAACAGCCGCATCTATTTCCTTTGGCAAATACAAAAATCATGTTCCCAGACTTAATTCTGTTCATCCCTGCAGGAGGCCCGGACACCATTCCAGGTATTTAACATCAAAATAAGGTCTTTTTCTCAGAAGTGGGCGATTGGCTTTACCCTGAATGCTGTCAGCGTCCTGCTTGTTCCCATTAAGCTCCAGTGTCTCGTCGGCTCCGTTCGAGTCTGCAACAATGACAGAGAGACAGCGTGAGGCCAATCAAACGCATGCGGAGAAATAAAACTGAAAAACAAGGTCACACACATAGACTGTATATATAGATGAACGACGCTTAACTCGCTAGCTCGATGAAGAGTGATAGAGAAGTGCTCGTGGATGAAGTCTTGCTCCAACTCGCTCTGGCTTACGACTCCAATTGACTTGGATTGGAAAGTAAACTCCTCCAGCCCAGTAACTGTTTATGATTATATTTTTGATATTGATATTGTAAATCCAGATATTGAGCCATAAAGATTGACCAATCAGAAGCCTTCATTCGTGGGGGAGGGGACTCAGCCCTGTGTCTGTCCACGGCTAATGTATGACCACAAGACATTAGCCGTGGACAGACATTTAGATTAACAAGGACAGTATTTTGCAAAAGGGCTTTTTATATCTATCCATGCTACAATCTTACTACATCAAAAACATTCTTATTCTGCTAAAGTCAGAGGTTTTTGTACTTAAATCTCACTTCTTCATCATGCTAAAGTTGGAGATTTTAGATTTCTTCCCTTATTATGCTAAAGATAGAGATTGTATTCTGCTTCTTTGTATGCTAGAGTTATAGATTTTATTTTATTTAAGTATAGAGTTATTAGTCATTTATCTTGTGTTGTGTGCTTCTCATTCCTACTGTTCTGTAACTTGTGATGCAACACTGAAACTTCTCCACTGTGGGACGAATTAAGGATCTTTTAATCTTAATCTTAATCCTACCTGGAGATGCAGTAAACTACCACTGTGGCAAAGTTTGTCTTCATCCATTTCTTAGTGGGGTGTTTTGCGATAATGATATTTCCAATATTTTCTAAGGATATAAGCTAAGAGTACTTAACTCTAAAACTGCAAGACATAACAATACTGTATTTTTTGCACTATTAGTCGCACATAAAAGCCTTTAAATTCAACCATGCGCCTTATAATCTGGTGCATTTAATAATCTGGTGCGCCTTATAGTGTGAAAAATACGACATTTTATATCCATGTATTGGTAACAAGTTCCAAGCTCTCAAAATAGTATTTTTTTGGCCTTTATTCACATCTATAGATCAGCTTTCAGTGAAAAAAAAAACACTTTACAGCCAATCAGTCTGTGTATGTACCAGATCAAATGTTTTCTAGATAAAAACAGCTCTTTTCACAATATGTCACTTTAAGACTCTTTAAGTTTGGACTCACAAGATGAACTTAAAGACAAAGGTACTCCTGCCTGAAAGATTAAGTATGGGGGTGTAGAATATAGAATTTTTTTATATTATTCATTCATGATTTCTTTTTTGGATGTTTCGCTTGTATTTACACAAAAATATTGTATAGTCCCAAAACAGAAAATTTTTCAACAATCATTCTTCAAGACAAATGCACCAATTAAGTTGTATTTTTGTTATTTTTACTGAATTGTATCGAATCGAAGAGAATTGAAAGTCCCCTGTATCTATACGTACTTATAGGCTCTTAAAGACACACAGCCCTATCATAAATTACACAATCATCACAAAACGTTTTTCACCCATTTCCAGTACATATTCTTTTTGTCTGTGTTGATTCTGTCTGTAGTTTGATTATGAGGTGACATTGATGATTATAGTTTCACACTTGGTACCGTTCTTGTTGTTGTGATGCGGCTCCGGAGACGGGGAGGAGGAGGAGGAGTGCTTCAGGACGTCCTCCACGCGCTCACGTCTCTTGGACTCAAACTCTAGCGCCTCCTGCAGCTTCCTCTTGGCCTTTTTCTCTTTCTTCAGACGCTTCTGGATTGAGGCTGGAAGCGGAACACAAGTCATTTTAGACAGATATGCAGTGAGATGGGTTTTTCTTTGGATCTACTGACGGACGACTGATTTACTTTGAAGATTCTTAGGACAATTTCTAGCCCACTAGTTAGCCTTCATGGATGTTGATGGGAATAGTTATTAAGACGGAAAGGAGAGGAAAGCAAGCCACACATAGACTGTAAACATTAACGGACGTAGTGACGCCTATTTCCGCCGTTGAAACTCACCCTAATTTTTTCAAAATGGCAGAAAGTGGCCTCTCCCGCAGGAAAATGTGAAAAAACGCATTTGCGCATGACTTAGTCGGCACGAGCCCCATCCATTTAACGAGTGCAGTCAAAAGTCCACAGTGGCTGAACTAGGCTGGTCCAAAAAATAAATAAAAACTCAAAATACTCAACACAGTGTCATAAGATTGCACTGGATAATTCTGTTTCCGTTTTTCTTTATTTGCGGATCGATTGTTTATAACTCATCTTTTGCATCTGGGTTTTTTTGTGAACTTACTTTTTTCACAAATAAGTATGAAATCTTGTACTGTGATGCCTCTATATCACTGTTCACCCTTCGCTACCTGCACTGTGTGTTTACTCCCGAGATACGGTTACATCACCAATGACTGTCATTGTCATCAGAACCAATTCCTTCGTTGTACTGCATTGGTTTGTCCAGACACAGCATTTATTAAGTCAAAATGATATAGACAAGTATTGGTTGGTTTGAATGAATGTGTGTCACCTCTGCTCTGGAGCTCGGAGGTCAGCTGCCGCTCCAGACTCTCCCTCATCTCTCGCTCCCTGAACAGCTCCATCTTCAGCTCTCGTTTCTCGGCCTGGATCTGTTTGTCCTGAACCCGAGCGTTTTCCACCGCCACCTTCAACAACCCCTGCAGCGCAAATACAAGAGAGACTGAGACTGGGCCTGGGACAGAGAGGCGCTGGATCACATGATGTAGGGTGTAGGGTCAGAGAGTGTTTGCCCGTGTGTGTGTATGTGTACGTGTATGTTTGTGTGTGTGTGTATGTGTGTGTGTGTGTGTGTGTGTGTGTGTGTGTGTATGTGCATGCTTTGTGTTATATGAGTAAGAGGGGGATGGAACCAAACATATTCCAATCTCTTTTGAAAATGCATATTGATAAGAAAACATGTGAAATCCTGTATTTGTTCTTCAATTCTAAATGTGAGTTATAAATAAATAATTACAACTATACCACATAGTAAACACTAAAAAGAATAAGCAGAAGATCAGAATATGGTTCAAAAGTCCATTTACTTCTGTAATTCAACTTAAAATTTGAAAATAATTCATGACCTACTCCTTACACACAGTGTGAGATCAATCAAGTCTGTTGTAATATTGATAATTGGCTCAAGTAAAACATCTACACATTATTAGACTATTTAGAAAATGGACAGTAAGCCATAATCACAAACTTTATAACACATTAAGGCTTGGCATGTAATGAGTTTATATCATATCGGTTTTACATGTTTATGTTTAATTACAGAAATAACTGAACTTTTAAAACATATTCTAATGTTCAGTGTTTGACCTGCCTTAAAGTATCTACATCATTCAGATGGATTCTAAGCAACCTCACTAATTTGTATCTCACGCTGTATCTTTTCTTTTCTTAGATAAGATGCTGGTTTCATTGATAAATATTAGAAGACCATTACCTGTATGTTGGTGAGTAGAGTTTCCACAGACGAGAGTCCGTCGGCGAACAGGAAAGGAGCAGGAAACCCCGGAGGAAGAGTCTGGCCCAGAGACAGCTCCTCTGAAAACACAACAATCACAATCATTCATATAAAAGGTGTTAATCACAGACAATGTCACGGTGTTAACTCATACAAGGCGTTTTGTTTTTCATTTCCCCACAACAGTACGTCTGCATGTCTACGTACATGCAGAAAAAAACACATACAAAATTAAATAGAAATGACTAGGATTGTTTTGTTGTGTCGCATTAAGTTTTTTCAATATTATCCTTTATTTCTCTAATTTACTGGACAAAACATTCACAATCCAAATCAGTTTTTACACAGATGTATGTTTTGCAGAGGAACAAAACATTCAAATAAAGTAGTGGTTCTAGAAAGACATATGTCACAATAATACTAACAAGGACAACATCTGACTCAGAATATAAAAGTAACTGGACAAAGCACAAATAAACTGTTATTTTCAAAAGGTATTGACGACAAGAAACAGCCTCAGCCCCATCTGCAGGAGCCGAGGCAGGACACACATAATACAACCACTTATATCGATGATATTATTGACACGTTGCTTTTGTCGCTCGTAAACTTATTCAAAGTAGAAGGAATAATGACAATTTTATTCAGGTAATAAATCATCTAGTTTTGTCATGATACCTAAATTACAAACTTCCAAAACTAATAAAAAATACTTGACGCTGCTTGCAGTTACTGTATGATCTGGACAATAAGCAGAAGTTTTTTACATAAATGATAATAAAACATTTTAGTGCAATACCGAAAAAGTTCAATACCGATGACTATGGCATGTTATACATGATTGGAAAGTCAAATTTCTCAAGAAAAAAACACAATTTATTCAATTGTTAAAATTAAACCCAGGACACAATTATGAGTGTATTAATTGGTCTCTTTAATCCGGGGCAGGGTCTGGTTAGTACTGTGATGGGAGACCTTTGGGAACACCAGGAATATCATAGGCAAGACACTTAACCCTATTTGCCTAGTATGAGTCTGGTGGGTGTGTGAATGGTTGGTGGTGTAGGAAGGGGCCAATGCCATTGGCCCAATGGCATATACTGGTTGCCTCGAGGCTGTATCATTTGCGCATGCGTTAGATCATGGATCCAGCCTAACACATGGCTGAGAAAATGCGTGGTTCAAAAGTCCACAGCAAAAAAGCTAGACTGGTCAAAAAAAAAACAACAAAAAACTCTCCTCAGCATTGACACACATCTGGAAGTTAGCGTTGAGCCAAGGGCCGACTTTTGGACCAGGTGGTAAAGCTGTTTTTGATAGGAGAACAGGCGCCATAAGAATGTATTCTGTTTCCGGGTACACTACCTCCGGCAAGGAGCCAGATTACAAGCACGTTAGTGCACGTGCTAATGGACCTTTTTGAGCCACGACCCTCCCCCACTAGTTCTGAATTAGATCATAAACTGTTCTCTTTCCTCTTCCTTGTCTAACAATCACCAAGGGGTCAACACAAGTGACAGGAACTGCCAGGTATAGTTGAACATGTTACAAAAATATGGAAACTCATTGTTGAAGCAGTAGCACTTCAGTCCAATTACCGGCAGTTGACTCGGCGCCGCTTGCCTGACCTCTGTGCATGTTAATTGATATTTTTAAGCCTTAAATGCTGCTTTCTCGTGATGTTGTTGGAGATGGAGGATGTTTTGCAGGTGCAGAGGCGACAGAGGGATGATTGAGCTGCTCCTCGTTAGTATTGGAGCCGTGACGTGCATAAGTGAAGGGATTAGACACTGGGGCCAATATAGAGCAAAGCAAGGTGCTAGAGAGAGGTGCAGGAAGGGTAACGTATAGAAACATATGCAATAGCAGCAGCCATGTTGTGAAGGGATGACAAAAATCTTCTTTTATTCAGAAAAATTTCAGATTTTGAATAAATATGTTTATACGTATGTTTAAAAAGACTGATTGTGTATTTCTCAAGTGAAATTACAATCTTTGCAATGACATGGCAGTAATTGCAGCCAGTAAAAGGTGAGATAATAACGTATATCTTTCTCAAAACTTAACAAATTCCTCTGGTGGTAGCATAGGGACAAAAAAAACCTTAAAACAATGAAACTGTAATGGAATAAAACACATATATCTACATGATAAAAACAAAATACATACAAATACCTTTTTGTATTATTGGGATTGGGCCAATAATATACCAATAGTACTTAAGGAGGAAGTGTCTACAACCATGTTTACATAAATTCCTTTGAGATTATTGCTCTTTTGGAAATCCAATATGGCAGCCACTATTCTAAGACGGCAGAATCCATATCTCTCTAGTCCCCTCGCTCTACGGTGGTGCCTTGTCCCTACTTTCACGTCTTCCACTACATTCCTCACGTTTTCTCATTCCTCCCTCTGGATCCGTCTTTTCTTTGGGAGTTAAGTCTGGTGTGAAATTACCCCTGATTAAGATGCACTCTAAAGCACACGCGTACGCACTTCCATTTGTAGCTGTTTGTTTGGGGTGTCACTCCCCGATCGCCAACATTCACTCAATCTGCATCAATCAGGATTATACAGAAAATATTATCTTTTAGTTGTTGCCTTTAGTTATATATTAGCACTTTTATGGACTTCCCTAAAAGCTTGATACCAGTTTGATATAAATAATGTGCTGAATGAGTAATGTTGTGGATTTTTGTTATTTGGTTCTTGGTTTTTATTACCTCAGTTCTCTTCAGGTCTTGTTTTATGCATGACTTTTTTTACTTTCTCACCTGTGTCTCCTGTCACCTGTCTGTGTTCATTTGCTGCTGGTCCATTGTCTTTAGTATATGTCTTAGTCTGTGTCTTTTCCCCCGGTTTGTACTTTATTGAGTTGGATTTTCACTTTGGACATTCAATTCAGTACGTTTGTGTAAACCCTCAGTCGTACAGGGATTAGTCAAAGCAAAGGAAGGTTTCTCACCCATCATCTGTACTTCTTAGTAAGTTTTACCGACGTTTCGTCCTCAATCCAAAGGACTTCTTCCCTGAAGTCCTTTCCCTTCTCACCCTTCTCACCCATCCTCACAGATGATGGGTGAGAAACCTTCTTTTGCTTTGATTCAATTCAGTATTTGATAAATATATGTATTTTTAACATTCCTGCATTTTGGGTCTTTTGTTTTTCAATACATTTGAGAATTGATATTGTTCAAATGTACATTAAAGCTGTGAAATGCTGTGAACAAATAAGACCACAATATGTCTTTTTTCTCTCTCTTTGGGCTGAGAGTGACGAACTAGTTAGATTGATTTAATTACTGAGGTCATTTTGTTGTGGTTTGGAAGTTAGGTACCCCAGCTTTAAAGTAGCATTAAGACACCCAGAGACACCGAAACTGCTGACACTCATGAAGCCAAAATGCTTTTATGACACTGCAGAACAAAAAGGATGTTGTCAGAACTAGGGTTGGGCAATAAATCAAATTTAGGCAATTAATCGGCTTTTGAAAAAAATCGAATTTGTGAAAAATGTGAAAATCTGGAAATCGAATGAAGGATTTTGTGAGAGTTCAAGCAGCACATGAATTATACTTGCAATATCAGCACAGTCTGTACAAGACTTATAAAATACATATTGGGAGAAACAAATTAAAAATTGTTTTGAAACTGGAATATTGAGCGGAAAGATCAACAAATAATTTCAAGGGCAAAGTGACTTGAATGAAAATTGATTTAAATCAAAATCGTCCAAAGCAGGAAATAAAATTGAGATTTTACTTTTTTGCCTTATCGCCCAGCCCTAGTCAGAACCTTCGACTGTATACAGATGGACAATGCTAACCCTCTAGCTCAATGAGGCTCAATAGGGAAGTGCTCATCGCTCCTATTGACATCATTAAGTAACTACTAAAAATGTCTATGGTCAGAGCAAAGGATTTCCTGGCTGTCTGTAAAACGTTCTATTCAAAAAGCTGCGTTCGATCACGTCTAATCAGTGAGGCCGATTTTACCAACATAATAGACTAACCCAGCTCTTTTTTGCAACCCAAACCCCCCCCCTCAATAAAACAGATGATCTAATTACTGACCTTTATGAATACCACAAAAACAAATCTGAATGTGTCTCAGTGTAATGTTTATTTAGAAAACTATCCTCCTCCTGGTGCTGCTCCTGACGTATGGGGCGGATCAGGGCCATAATGACCTCTGTGGGCGTATTCCCTTTGGTCCTGTGCAAACACTTCACTTCTGCTCTCACCCATCACAACGCGACCCAATTTAAGATTTATCCTCGTTTATCACTGCTTTTCTACAAGATTGCAACAACAACAAGCATCATCGGATTCAGTTAAAATGGCTAACAAGCGCAAACTTTAAGGGAGTTAAATTTGTCCAATTTATTTGAAATGAGAGCAGACTTATTTGCTTATTGTCTCTTTATTAGACTGGTTTTAATATGATGGTATAGTTTAAATGTGAACGTTTAGGTCCATAGCTTAGCAGGTGCTTTTGGAAGAATATTGTTTTATTTTTAAAAAGATTGGGTTTTCCTTTTGTTTTTTCTTGTATTAATCAAAAGTTTAACTCAATTTCTTTAGTGAAAATACCAAAGTTGAAGATTGTAGATTGATTAAGATGTATATAACTTAAAAAATTAGATTTCTATCCGTTTTTATGAGTTTTTGCACATAAACTTTTCAATTGTTTTCCATTATTAATAATTGTTTTCTTTCATTTAAGTGGCTAAAGCTTGGGCAGTCCCCTTGTCTTTGCTCAGAAACCAGCAGCACCATTATCAACCCGGAGATCTGCGAGCCCCTATCTATCATCCCATCATTACAGATCAATATCACGAGTTAAAATGCTCAAAAATGCATAAGAATGATTCACTGGTGTCATAGATTATAACCACCGCCGCCCGCCGCACACTACGTCTCTCTTTAAGTAGCTTTTTTTGCTGCGTCTTCCTTTGCCGGACTTTCTGCTCTTATTGATTTGAAAGGTCCTGGATGCTGCTGACGCCTGCAGAGGACTTATGCACAGATGGAGTATTGTTATGGCGCACGAGAGATTGAAAACACACGGCGAGCTTACACGTCCATGCTTTTAGCGGCTGACCCGACTCACCCCTTTTAGCCCCTCCCCCCCCCCATCTCTACTTTACTTATACCCTGCGTGATTGATGCGGCCGCAGACAGCTGATCGATACCCGAACATCCTGCTGTTTTTGTTTTTTGACGAGCTTTGGATAATTTGTAATGCTACGTCGTGGGGTTGTATTTACAGGAACGATAATACGTGTAGATATGAGTCTGTTGTTTCGTTACGTGGAGCTGAGTTTGTACATGTTTTTAGATTAACGTCTTAATTGGTGGAGTGGTCTGAGGGCTACAGGATCGGAAAGATATTTGTAATTGTGGTTTTTTTTAGAGAACTATTGCGATTTCTGTTTTGAAGCTATAGGGTTGTGGTTCCCAATCTGTTCTGGCCTATGCACAGATTGGGAACCACAACCTTATGGACGGGGGACGCGCACCCATTATTGTTATGTGGGAAAAGTGTTTCACGTACCCAGGAGTCAAACTCATTCTGATCCTTATCCACAACTGTTTTTGTTCTCGCTTCCGTCATCACTGTGTGGAGGGAATGGAAAAATATCTGAACGCTCAAAAATTGTAATGCGCTTTGGTGACCTTGGTCCGTAAAATGCGCTATATAAAAAAAACTTTAATTACTTTCTTTAGCTTGCACTGTTAAACCAAAGTATCCATTCATTTTCTCTGATCAAAGTTTTCTAATAACTCCTCATTTGCATATTTTCAGTATATCATAATTTATTGTTTATATGTTTCAGGTGTTTTCTTTCATACCTGCAAATCTTTAAGTTGAGTTTTGGATTTTGAATGAACCAAAACAGGACCAACAGTAAGAAAGTCTGGTAACTGCACCCCTACAGATCAATAATCGTTAAGAATTCAAAGTCCAATGTTTAGAAAATAAATAATTGGTGTGGTTGTTTTCTTGAGAGAGTTGTCTTTAAAATGATGTGTAATATGCTAAAGCCCGTATTATGCTGCTGGTAAAAAATGTTTTTAAAGTATCGCCTGTAATACCGCTGCATATCCCTAGGAGTCCACGTACCACCAGTTTGGAAACACTGAGCTAGGGTCATGTGCAAAGTACACTTGAGGAATTCAAGTTTGAGGCAAGTTCTCCATTAAAATCCACAGTGCTTTGAGATAAGACTGGACTTTTGCAGTAATCCCTGTATTTCTAAACCCTTTGAGTCACTATTTGACACTTTGGGCTGACAACAGATTGGCTCTTTCACTTTTCTGTCTCTAAAATCTGATGTAACAGAGGCCAACATTTGATGCATGTGAAAGTTATGTTCAAACCTTTGTCCTTGGTGATTTTCTTGATGGGTGCAGCCTGGTTGGGCAGAGGGCCATCGTCATTGGACCCAAGACCTGTGGAGGAAAAAGAGCGGAATGTCAATCAATTATATACTTTACATAATACATATTGTTTATGTAAGATTAGGGACTGGGATGAAATAAAATCACTCATAATTAAGTGGATGTTGAAAGTGTGCATGGGCAGGGAAGTGTGGGCGTCTCTGCTCAGACTGCTGCCACCCGGCATGGATAAAGCAGAAGTAAATGGATGAATGGACAGAAGGTTCAATTCAATGTATTTGTGTATAGCCCTAAATCACAACTGCTGTCATCTTGGACGACTTTACACATTTGTCGATTCCTCAACAACCGATCAGAGAATCAAACTGTTCGAACAATAATAACAAACACATAGCAGCAATTGATCCATAGAGAGTGGGATAACCAATGTTCATGAATGTTAATAAGTTTCTATAAATGTTTTTTAAATTTTCTGTGCGGGAGTGTAGCTTAAAGACCTGGCTCAGAGATAATCAAGTCTGAATCATTAAACAGATGTAAAAAATTGTGTGTTGTGGTGTGTTTAGACCCTCCTGCATCAGCAAAGAAAGACTAAACAAATCCCACTTAGAAAAAACTCAGTGAGGAAACCTGAGAAGGATCCACTCCCACAGATAGACAGGCTGTAGATCCAGGACTCAGGCTGGAGACTTATTATACGGGTGCATAGTGTGGCTACTTTAAACGTCAACATTTTTCTATAGTGTTTTTCTGTCTTCTCTGATGTTTTATTGTCTCTAGGTTTTTTCCGCACATACTGTACATTCCAATGTGTTTTTTTTTAACTGTAAATGGGAAACAAACAGCATCTGTGTTATAGCGCCGTATACAGTCCGCCCAGTTTTCTATGCCACTTCTACCGATCAAACGTTGCAAAGATCGCACTCCAATTGATTCAGCGCGAGCAGTAGCACGATAAATCACCGTCTGGCCTCGTGTCCATGTGTTTTCTGCGTGTATGTAAGCACGTGTGGCTGTCCTATTTAGAGCGGTGACCTCTGTGCACAAACATAACTCACTCCACTCACCTTTACGTACACTCAGACAACGTACATTACTAATTAGCTTCAATGCTACATGCGCCGGGAGCCTCGTGACCCATATGGAAAAGACCATCACTTGCATAATTGACGTTATTCAAAATGTTTTACATCCGATGGGCAAGGATACTAAAGCTGCTGGAAACAAAATCATGCTGTTAATTGGAACTGGCAAAAAAATATATATAAAAAAATGTTGAGGCGTCTATTGTTTAATACATGTAAACGGAAAGCATCACAAGCATGAGATTTTTTTTTTATTATTTCAGCAGTCAGCCATTATTTCTTCAGTATTATTTCAGATTTTTTGTGTGTATTTGTATGTTTTATTTCTTTACAAACAGGTCCAGGGCAACAGATTCAAGAACAGATTTATTATGGTGATTACAAAAAATCTGAAAGAAAAATCAGATTCTTGTTTGCAAACCAAATAGACACAATGGTGTTATGTATTAAAGACCTTATGCCAGGTTTAAAAAAAAAAAATGTGGATATCAAAATTGCATGACAATGTCAATCTGAAAGAGATTCCGGCAAAAAAAATCCTATATTTTATAAAAAGAACGTGTTTTTCATGAATTTAAGCTGTCTATGCTCTAACCTGTGTGTGACGTCATAGCGGGTTACGCCCATGCATTGAAAACCATGGATCTATGCCACAGGACTGCCTTTTCTCTCTTCTCTCCACTGATGCCCAACACAATACTGCCCTCTACAGGTGACAATTGCTCACTACACATAAATTGCCCTTTTGAGAGTGAAAATGTGTCTGAGGTGGGATTTGAACCCCAGTGTCCAGATTGGTAGTCCATCGATACAACCACTGGACTATGTCAGTGCCAACGAAGACTCACAATCTAGTATTTATGTCATACTCGTCATACTGAAAAAAAATTAAAATTTTATATCTTTATGTTTGAAGCCTGAAATGTGGCGAAATGTTATAAGGTTCAAGGGGGCCGAATACTTTCGCAAGGCACTGTAGTTATCTTTATCTGTTAGCATTTATTTTAATCATTTGAAGGCGTGGAATAGGAGTACAACAGTTTCTATAGTATTTATAAGTGAGCATTAACTCAACGAAGGCCATGGACTAAAGAACATTAAACCATGGATCAATGACTTGTACGTGTTATTACATTTCCTGTCTTCGAATTGTTTGATCCTCTGTTGGATCGGTTGTTGGCAAATTGACAATTTTGGTGAAGTCATGGCCCTAGCCCTTGCTCGAAATGAAGTACTCATTCATTCAAGTCCTACGGGACAAGTGCTGTTGTGAATCAGAGCCATACAAAAATAAATTGAATAGAACATATAATAGTTAACAAAAGAGTTGAATTTACCGAGTCGTTCTGGGGAGCTGGAGGCCGAGCTGCTGGGCTGAGACTGAAGGGGAGTGTTGTTTTCATCCCCTGATGGAGACAGAGACGGACTGTCGCACACACGCTCCTGAAACACACACAGTCCTGGTTTTGGTCTGGTTCAAATCTTCATCTGACTCTAATATGAGGAACAACTTACTCCCATCACTGTATTCTGTTAACTATTGTGTGGTATTTACTATTAAACCACACTACACATTCTATATATGCAAGGGCATTTTGTTTAGTGCAGAATTATAAAAATGCAGGATTACTAAAACAGGAAGAATAGCTAGGGTTCATGTGACAACACAACATTCCGAAGAGCTATAGTTTAAAATTGTGGTGGTGGGGAACAAAAGTGAGGCTTCTAATTTCTACCAATCCAGATGAAACAAAACCTGTCGTTCCATATCTTCTTTTTCGTATGGCAGGTTTGTGAATCTAACTACTATTACAGTATGTTCTGGGAAAACATTTGGATTGGCACCTGCCGTCCAACTGAACTAGAACTCTACAACATAAACACAACCTATTGACTAACATAAAAGTTTGCGCAAGCCATTGACAAGGAGACACAGTTAAAAGTCAACTAAATGTCAAACCAACGTGCAGTACAAAATGTAAACTGATAAGGGTGCATTGAGTATCTTTGTCCTTTTTGCACCTTAATGACGGGGGCGCGGTGGACGTGCGTGTGGATCTGTTGTGCCGCGGCGGCCATGTTGGCGAAGGTGCTGAGGTGGTTCATCTGAGACATCGCCATGGCAACAGACGCTGGCGGCAACCCCATGGGCAAGAGCGGGTGAGGCATCATCATGAACGGCAGCTCCAGTCCTGCAGTGAAGAAGTTTCAACATTAAGCCCAGTTGCAGTAAGCTAAGTTTATTTAAAATTGAAATTCTTTAATGTTTCTTTGCGAACATTGTATTTAACTACATGTCACTTCTTAAATTGAGAAGATACATTCAAGTATTGTTGGATCAAAGTTGTATACCCAAAAAACACTACTGCAATAAAAACAATAAAAAAAAAAAATATATGAAAAGTTAGTGTATTTGAATTTGTCACACAGCATTTCATCGTAAGCCTTTCAAACTTCAAAAAGTGTATCATCATATACATTGAAATACAGTTAAAACAGCGCAATTCAATTCTTCTGTGTCTGTTTCCTACAAAATTGTTACATATAGATAAGTTTATTGAAGTGTGAGAACCCTAAAGTGCATAACAACTAACAACAGTCACAAAAAGCCACAGTTGCCCTGGGGCACACTGGTGGAAGCGGGAGCACCGCACGGATTGGCGTTTCATACAATAGACTGTACAACCTGCTAGCTCAATCAGAGAAAAGTGCTCCAACTCCGTAACCGTTTGTGTCACACTCACCATTTTGGGCTTAAAAATCTATGGTTAAGCACCCTCTATGATCCTGATGCAATATTAATATCGTTTTTTTTTTCTGATCCATAATGATTGCCCAATCACATGCCTTGAAACAAATGCCCATATAAGATATTTGCCTCGAAAACTATCCAATATGGCTGCTCTTCCAAGCGACGTCTGGATTCAGCAAACACTACATGTGACAACTACTGTCTATGCTTCGGACCCTGCGACCACCACCAACCATTCACTCGCTCCTTTGTTTTAGTGCTAGGAAAAACAAAGCACCCAGAGGAAACCTACACAGACATAGAGAGAACATGCAAACAAAAGCAAGGAAAGAGATCTAACCAATTTTTAACCAAGAACAGGATAGACAGGGGTCAGTCTGCTGATGTGATTGTGTCTATGAACTCAAGTTAACCCTGGGGCCGTTCATCAAACACCACAAACGAGGAGCGAGCGGAGCAAAAAGAAAAGAAACCTGGAGGTCAAGGGTCAGAGGGGAGGGAGGTGAAAGGAAAAGGTCAGTGTCTCATTCAAAGCTTTTCCTCGACAGAATCTCTCACTCTGTCACAACCACTTTATCTAATCAGCACTAAAGAGGAGGAGAGGTGTCAAAATCACATTAGACCAGAGCCTTTCCTTTTTCAGTATTTTGTTCTGAGCCTTTTAGCAAACCCAGTGTTTTCTAGCTTTGAAGATGTAAGGCTGTTTTTGCCAATGAACTTATCAATGGTGATGATAATACAGCACTTTCTGTCTGCGGCACGGCTTTTAACAGGAACCAAAAAGAAAAAGTAATTTACCACCCGCGCTGAGGTCCGAAAACTGGGGGGGC
Source organism: Knipowitschia caucasica (assembly GCA_964034765.1). Classification (NCBI taxonomy): domain Eukaryota; kingdom Metazoa; phylum Chordata; class Actinopteri; order Gobiiformes; family Gobiidae; genus Knipowitschia; species Knipowitschia caucasica. Next base: position 12,267,157 of record OZ035841.1, on the reverse strand, counting down.
AGGGCCTTCTCTATGGCTTGAGTGTTTGAAGTCTCGTCTTAAAGGTATATATCATAGATTTTCCCAAATTTTAGGGAAGAACCGCCCTCTCCACTTTTTGAATACAACTCTCTGGTCTTATTTGACAAGCATGTATCACCAGAATGATTGACAGTTAGGAGGACCAATAGTCTTGATGATCCTCCCACAAGTAGAAAATCCTCCTATATACTTTTAAGAACCACTTTTATTCTCTGGCCTTTAACTCCGTGTGAGATGTGTGGCCCTCTCCGTTTTATGTATTTTATTTGTTTGTACATGATAACACACATTAATATCTTATCGGTTTATATTTCTATTCATTCTGATGCTGTATTAGACTGATTATCATAGACCAGTTGCACCAAAGACTTAAATATAGACCACTTTCCTCCACTGTCCTGTTCATTGGTATTTCAATGTTTAGTTAAAAACCTGCGATTATTTAGTAATAGATAAAAAATGCATTATCTTTTTAGCATGATTAGTCGTCAATGATACTGTATCTTAATGTTAGGAATAGACCTCTGCCTGTTTTGTTTGAGAAAGCAAATCTTGGAATGTCACTATTCCCCAATGGACAAGAAGAGTTTTAAAAATATACCGCACGCGTGGGATGCTTTGGTCTTTTATTTGAAAATTCACAACAATTTCAATCATTCAATTTCCATGGAGCTGAATCGCAAAAATGTTTGAAATCTGTAAAAAAAAAAAAAAAGAAACAAAAAAAAGGTTGTAGTTGATAGGTTTCATCTCAAAAAACAAATGTTCTCTGTTATTTTGAATAAATGGAACAACAGCAGAAATGAGAATATATGAATGAGTATTATGAAGTGAATCACACATTTTGAATTTCTTTTCATAAATACAGTTTCTACATTTTTTACATGTTACAAGGTTGCTTCTTCTGACAGCAGTCCATTGAGTCGTGCGCAATCCTTTGAGCTCCATAGTTTTCTTTATTTGACCCATTCACCAGGGTTTCTGTCCCCTGCTCTAAATCTACATCTAGGAAAATATAAGCAAGAGATTTGGTATTTTTGGTCAAAGGAATTGTAACAAGAAGGATAGTCATATGTAGAAAAAAAGTGCCATTATTAATTCTTCTCAGATGAGATGAACAAAACCAGACAAGGCGCGAAAACCACAGGGGTCGAGTAGCATTAACCTTTATCTCATCCATTAAACCCAGTTCTGTCACGGCTCTATAAGCTCCGCCTGAATCTGGGATCTTAACCTCCCGCTCGACAACCTTACCCTTTTCCACTTTTATGTCTGATCTAAAGATTCAACGGAGGCCAACACATGTCATGCCAAATGTGTCAGTAAAATGTATCTCATCTTATGCATGTAAACGTAACAACTGTTTTGAGAGCGAGGGACTAAAGGGGTTTTATTACAGAGTTACATCTTCTGTGAAAGTTAGGTTCCTCAGCTTTAAAGAGCCACAGACCACATGCTGAGGACTGAGGTCTGAGTTGGTCTTAGGGGGTTGCACTTTGGTCTCACTCAGCTCTTAGGGAGTTTCTCCATGATGTGCAGAAGAAATTATGTTCAACTTTTGGGGAATGATGATTAAAGTAAGGACATAAAGTAGTCCTGTAGGGAAAAGCTCTGGCAAACTAGCATTAGCTTTACACTTTGTATGTGTCGTGTAAACTTCCCAAGTTTATTAAGCACATCTTTCGACAGTCAAGTTTCACGTTGACTACTGTTTGCAATTATGGACATGAGTCAAATGTATACAAAATTACATTGAATTGATTTGTTCTCGTTGAAAGGGAGCCAGACTGTGGAACTATCTCCTCACTGGACTCAAACTAAAGACTCATAAAAACAATTTGAATAGAGAGCTCAAACAGTGGCTAAGATCTGGCCAGAGTGGTTCTCATGTGTAAAATGTGTCTGTTTTAAATGCATTTTAATCTATTGTTAACTTAAAAGCCCCCTGGTGTTGAAAATTAGACTAACACCAGTTTGTCCCATGCAAATTATTACGTCCATATTCAATAAACAAATGAAGACATACAAGAATAAAAAGAAACCCATCCTGATCCTGGTCTAGGCCTGTTTTTGTAACGGCAAAGTTTAGGCTCGGGCTGTGAGTGCAGCTCAATTACTGAAAAACGGGATGAAAAATAATTACAAAATTGCTCAAGTTTGGCATTTTTTTCTTAATTTGAGCACATGTTCACTGCCTTAAAATAAGATTGGTCAATGGGAGAAACAAAAATGATCTGTTTTTCATGAGGATACAAGAAATATCTGCCTTGCAATGAAAAAATAAAGCAACAGTTCTTGAATTAAGACTATATTTCTTGTCTCACTGGCAAAACTTGCTCAAATGAACCTAAAAACCACTTGATTAAAGCAGTTCTTACCTTATATTGCATCTATTTTTGCAGTGATGTAGTTAAATAATCGACCCAAGCTGCAATTTCTCTTTGCAAGACAATATTTCCACTTGGATGAAGTTGTCAAGCGGCTACGCAACATGTGGAGAAAACAAGCGTGAATCCTTATTACAGTCAGAATAAAGATGGAGTCACTCTTTTGCACAAGAGACATGAAGAGTTATGCAATGTCACCGAGACATGGCTGAGTTTAAAATGAGTTATTATATTTAAAGTGTTTTTATTTTCTATTTGATGTGTGTGGAGGCTTCATTTAAACAAAGGCAATACCATTTCAAGAGCAACAGTCTCAAAGAATCATCCAAACAGAATAGACACTTCATCTCTCTCTTCACGAATAAATAAAAACAAAATGGCCGACGCTGCTTTCAATCCAATGAAACAATAACACTGATTGCTCTTGTTGCGTTGGAATAATCAGTTTGAGTGTCAGGAGCCGCGCGCAGTGACAAACGTGCGGCAGCGAAGCGTTTGTCCGGCTCCTCCTCGCGTGGAGACAAGTGTTGATGAATGAAAGTGATTTTGCAGAGTGTCCAGTGTCTAATCCTGGCCGTGTTAATACAGGAGATGGAGGCAGATTAAATGGTGTGCCACATTAATAACATGTGATGCCAAAAACACACTTTGGGACAAAAGGAATTACTGAAAAGTGAAAATGAGGTTCAAATCGGTTCAAAACGTATGCTGACTTAAGCCTGTGCGGTAATGCAGATGTACTGTGTGTGTGTGTGTGTGTGGCATTTTTGTATTATGTAAATGTGTGAATAATCAAACCATATTATTATTCCGCAGAAAATTTAAATCCGAGAGGATGAGTTCGCGGATACAAGCGGTCAAAATTAGTTTCCTCTGTAGAGTGGCTGGGCGCTCCCTTCCTCACGGGAGGAGCTCGGAGTAGAGCCGCTGCTTCTCCACGTCGAGAGGAGCCTGTTGCGGTGGTTCTGGGATCTCTTCCAATCAGCTCTCAGAATGTAATCTTAAAAAAAACTGAGAGGTGATTAGCTGAGTGAGGGCTCAAACTCTCTTCTTGCTGAAAACGTTTATCCAAGTCAAAAATTAATGAATGCACTGTAAAAAGTGATGGACAATAAGTCAAAAAATGTTCAAATATGGCAAAATGTATCTTAATTCTAGCATTACTTTTCTCTGCCATTACACAAGATTTCGCAATGGGACAAGACAAATTATCTTGTCTTAAAAAGATACAAGAAATGTAAATCCATCCGTGTATTTTCTTCCGCTTTATCCGTTGCCTGGTCGCGGGGGCAGAGATGCCCGGACTTCCCTGTCCACACATAACTCCTCCAAAACTTGTTTTAAGACAGCCAGAGTGTTGTCCGATCAAGATAAAAACCACTTGATTCAATTGTTAACCCATATTGTATAATTTTTTTGAGAGTATGTGAGAACGTTATTTTTAGTGATTTGACAGTTAGGTACTCCAGCTTCAATATGTATCGTCCTAAAGTAAAACTATTAGACAATGATAGTATCTCAGGTTCTAAAACATGAAATGCCAGAGGTGTTTGAGATCATGTTTGAAATCCAGGTACCCCAGCTTTAACTCTACTCACTGTTTGCCAGAAGCTGCTGCTGCTGTATCTGTTGTTGATTGACAGGTGTGAGGGCCGTCCCCCTGCCTCCTCCAGCGGCTCCTCCCCCTCCCGTAGGCCCCGCCCCCTGCCCCGCTCCTCCGGCCGGGGTCCCGCTGAGGGCCGCAGGACTCGTCAAGCGTTCCTTCTCCCACGAACACTCACTCCCACCTGCACAAACAGAGCCGCAGCCACAACTCAACTTGTGCAGCCTGATTTCACAACCACAGCCTTCGAGGAGCAAGACAAAATTGTGGATTTAATTTTAAAAAATGGAGATATGTCTCAAAGCATGCCCTGTCTGTGGACCCCCCCCTGTTGGACGAGGAAAACTGAAAACATCATAATAACATATTTTACATATATTGAAATTTGACTGTACATTCAGTCATAGCGATTAATAATTCCTATTCTATGATTTAATCTTTTTATTAGACTGATATTACATTATCCACTTGAGGCAATCACAAATTCTTAAACTCACATAGGTGCAGCATGCTTAACACCACATCTTCAACCAGACGTGTCCAAACTAACAATTGCAGCCATAAACAAAAGTTCACAGTATCATCCAGCCAACTTCAGATCCCCCAATATATACATATATATATATTCTAAAGCTCAGAATAGTCCAAACCCAGTCCAAACAGATTTACTGTGTGTGTGTGGTGAAACTAAAGTGGCCCTCTAACAAAAAACGTTTCATCTGAACACATTGCAAAAGGTCCTCTATCCTTTCAATATGAAGTGGCATGAATATTATATGATATAGTATATATGTGCAATACCAGGGTCAATGCAATAACGGGATATATACCCAATAAAGTGGACTAAAACATTAAGGACTGAGGCCTGAGTGAAAATGTGAGCTATGTACATAAATACATGGATGAATATCATACCATAACGCTAATGTGTTGTGACAATTAACAACAGCAAACAGAAGAAACACTGCAGAAACTGATTTAATATAAGCTTGAATCAACTAGTTTTATATTGATTCAAGTCTGTTTTGATTGTGACAATGGAACAAGACACATTTCTTATTTCAAGGCCAGTAGCAGTATTTTCTCAGACATTTTTGCTTCGTGTTCAAGACCAACAACTGTGAGAAAAACAAGATAAATGTAATAAAATTTAAATTGCATGTTTAAAAAATGTTTTAAGTCAAATGAGCAGGTTCCTTTAGGCAAAACCAAAAACTATTTAAAAAGCTTTCTGTTGAATTTAAGCAATGACTTATTTAAGCTGTTTTCAAATTGTAAACTGAAAGATAAACAAAAAGTCCAGGACAGGAATCTGAACCTCCCACGGAACAACACCTGGAAATAAGTGTAAGAATCCCGATATTTGTAGATACAATACAATACAATTTATTTATTGTATAGCCCTAAATCACAACAGCCGTCATCTCAGAGGACTTCACAAAACCATTGAAATCACCAACACAGATCAGAGGATCATCAGTTAAGACACAAAAAGAATCATTCATAAGATCATTCAAAGCTTGGTGACTCTTTTAATGTAATGATTTGATTGTATTTTTACAGCACTGTCAATAACAAACAGAACAGAAATATAATATATCTATTATGTCAATACAAACCGGAAAGAAGGAGAGAGTTGTCAAATTGTCACGAGTGGATCTAGAATATGCAGTTTATAGTTAGACCAGGGAGACACAGCAGGTATAGAACCCTCTCTCTCTCTATCCCTCTCTCTGTCTCTCTCTCTCCCTCTCTCTCTCTCTTCCCTGCGCGCCGTGGCTCATCCATCTTCATCTGCGCGCGTTAGTTAGCATTAGCGCGTGTCTGTCTCGATTACAGAGCAGCTGTGGTTCGTTTGCTCCAGAGAGGGCGCAGTGTAAACAGACGGGCAGGTGTCCTCTATCCACCTCTCCAACTCCTTTAACAGCTAATCCTTTCCTCCTCTTCTCATCATTCACAAATTGTATTCAATTTTTCAACTCATTTTTTTTTTTCCTTCCAAAAAATACACAAATAATAATAATAATACAAATACTAGTCGAGATAACGGGTTGAAATTAAGCTTAAACGTGACGTACGCAAGCATGTGCATCATTTTCTTGGACATTCCAGTGTTTACTAAAAGATATAGGACGGATTTGTTTAGTGGTAGTAGTAGTAGCAGTGGTAGTAGTAGTAGTAGTAGTAGACATGTGTGTGGCTGGTGTACCGCGGAAGTCGCCGGCTCCTACAGCCAGAGCCCTGTTTGCCCTCAGGTCGTGATCCCAGTGGGTTGGGGTACCTAGTAAATCTGACGAAGGAAAACTGGACCACATTTCTTGAAGCACTGTAGGCACATCCCTAAGCTCATTCAAAAGAGCTCAGTGAGTTTTTTTTGGCAGGTGAGGCTACTTTTAAAGAGGCCAAGTCCTGCAGTACCCGGGCCTCCCCCAGATCGCTCCCCTTCTTCTGGGTCACATCCCCAGGACCTTGCACCTGTAAGTCCACCTGCTCAGGGAAGTGAGGCGGGATTCTTTGACAATAAGACCAGGCCAGAGTCAATCTGGAGGCATAGCTTTTTTTCTCACTTGATAACTCTGGGCAAGGATATATTTTTTAACAAGAAAAGTGGTAGTAGTCGTGGTATTCGTAGGTAGTGAACCCCATCAAACCAACCCTCCTCCAATGTGGTGCACTATAGGTATCAGGCTGTACTCTTAGACAAGGCAAGGTTTATTCGTAAAAAAAGTTCATACGAAAGGCAACTTTAAGGGCTTTAAAAACAATAAAAAACGGGGAGATGGTGGTAGTCTGTGCAGATTCAGATTCAGATTCATTTTATTTGCCATGTGCAGTATAAAAACTGCGTTGGAATACATTTTCAAAAAAACGGTTCTCTGTGTGCACCAACAGAATAAAGAGCACAATACGATGTAGTATATAAAATACACATACACATACACTGAGCATAAATAAAAACAGCTGACACTGTGGCACCGATCGTCAACAAAACCGATATGTGCAGAGGGCCGTGTCTTGGTAGGTTTGCAGTTGTACCAAGTGAGAGTTTTTTATTTTTATTTTATTTTTCATGTATAATTTTGCTTTCACATCCCATTTTGTCTAACCCTTTGAGGTGGCCTTTCACAAAGAATAGGAAAATAAGAACTTCATGTTTTTGGTTGTGACGTGACAATAAGTATTGAAGTTGAAAAGGCCTGAAAAAACAGTAACACAATTGCAGCGTCCCTTTTCTGTTATGAATCTGGGCTAGTCTTCCCTTCTCTTTTTTATCCACTGTCACTTAAAACTCCTCTCTCTATGTATATGATGCCGCATCATTGTATCCTTTACTCCAAACACCGCCCATTTCCACAATACAGACACAAATAGCAATAGAGAAATTCAACGTCTATAAAATCACACTCACAAAAATCACTATCGACTTACAGCCATCAAACGGACTCGCCCTCCAGATCTGTTTTCTGTCTTTTGTGTGCAGTAGTTTCCCAGGGTTTGCCCAAGTGTACGTTACAATTCTAAACAGGTCGAGGATCTTCAATGGGACTTCAATTAAAGCAGGGGTACCTAACTTTCCACCCCCAGTAAGCTAATGTTGTTTGTTCCAACAGAAAGAGACTTGTAAAAGTAAAACCTGCTGTTTTCATCTTATCAGAAAACATGTTATCTTTCCTATACATGTAAGAATGAGCCCCATGAGAGCTGATTGGGTGAAAGTGGTGCTCTCTTCTTCATTTTTCTGTCTGAAAAAAGTTGATTTTACAATACAATGGTACCTCGGTTAAGATAAGATAAGAGAGACTTTATTGATCTCACACAGGGGAAATGTAAAATAGAAAGATAGAATCACTCATTTGTGCAAAAAACAGTGTGCAAACGTGTTAAAAGAAAAAAACAAATAGTCTGTTCAGGATATAAGAGAAGGTCCTACGTCCTCGTCCCACAATGGGGATATTTCAGTTTGATGCATACACATAGGCAAGCAGCGAACATTCACTTCCACCCTCCTAATTGGCAAAGAGGTTTAAGTGTCTTGCCCAAGGACACAACGGCAGCAGACATCAGTGGGAGTCAGTGGAGAAGGTCTCGTGGTGGGCTCAAACCCACAACCATCGGCCTCAAAGGCCGATGGTCTACCAACTGAGCCACTGTCACCCCTGTACATATATTATGGCAATTAAAGAAACAGTGGCAATAGTAGTGCAGGTTTTTAGTCCAAGTTATTGCAAGGTTATGTTCAAAAAAATTACCTGCAATAAGCTACATTTGCGAAGTTGCAGTTGTATGTTTAAAGGTTATGAAATCCCTCTTCACACACTTTATGCACTTTTCTAACCACCTGAACTCATCGCTGCTGAAGTGCAATGGCAGAGATATCATACAAAAACTGGTTTGTTGTAGGTCTGAGCGCTACTGCAGCTTTCAAAAGCTGTGCATACACTGTAAAATAGGGCTGGGCAATAAATCGAATTTAGGCAATTAATCGGCTTTTGAAAAAATCGTGAAATCGAATGAAGGATATTTTGAGAGTTCCAGCAGCACATGAATTATACTTGCAATATCAGCACAGTCTGTACAAGACTGTATTGGGGGAAACAAAATCAAAATGGTTTTGAAACCTGATTATTGAGCGGAAAGATCTAAAAATATTTTTACGGGCAAACTTTAATGAAAATCGATTTAAAATCAAAATTGTCCAAAGCAGGAAATAAAATCAAGATTTTACTTTTTTGCCATATTGCCCAGCCCTACTGTAAAATACAGGCGGACGCAGGACTGTGCACACAAAAGCCACACAAGTTTTCCTCTGACTTAGACAGATAACGGTAACTGTCTATATACTGTACTAGCGGTTATAGGATGGTGTGGGACGATACTCTACACAAGGTACATAAGAAGCACACTGTCAATCTATAAGTCATTATTATACGGCTCCTCACAGCAGCAGTAGAATGCTCCATTGATTTGAATGTAATTTCAAAACGTTCTACCGGTCATTATTTTCTATAACGGACCTCTCAAAACAATAATGACCGCTGCCCATGGCAACGCACTCTCTGCTTGTCTTTCAAATGCGTGGATAACTCCGCAAGTAGTTCCGGCCACTCCGGAGCTAGCCACGCTCAATCAACACACTTAAATGTTAATCGGAGAATACTTATACATATACATTCTTCACACACGTGCACGGAAGTTTTCAGAATTTTCTGGTCTTGTCTTCATGACAAAAATACTATTTCTCTGCGTCAAAAAGCGATCGTGAAAAACCCGGAAGTAGTTCTGGCCGCTCAATAAACGCAAATGCCAATCAATCAACGCAATGAAATGTTAATCGGAGAGTAATTTATACATATCCAGTCTTAATACAAGTGCACGGAAGTTTTCAGAATTTTCCGTTTACGTTTTCATGACAAAAACACTGATGTAATGCGAGAAAAGGCGATCCCGAAAAACCCGGAAGTAGATACCGGCACATTTTAAGATACCGGCACATTTTCGGACACATTTGCAGAGGATCGAATTATGGATTTAGGTTAGGTTTATGTATGGGTCACTCACCGCTGATGTTCAGAATTCTTTGTTCAGTTTTCATGCAGTTCCAGAGAGTTCTAGTTTGGAAGTTGCCAGCCTAACTGTTGCCTGCGGTTGCCGAGCAACGGGAAAACTTTTTGGGACTACTTTATTTGTTGTCATTAAATAAACTTTTGGCATTCATAAAAGTGATCTGAAGTTTATTTTGTGTGTTAAGTTGGTACAAAGCAGTATAATAAGCGGGATAATGTATAGCCTACAGGTCATTATCGGAAAATAAGTACCTTCAGGGCGGAAGCAGACCCCTCCGCTGCGCGTCGGGGTCCGCTTCGCCCTGTCGGTACTTATTTTCCGATAATGACCTGTAGGCTATACATTATCCCTTACATATTGTGGAAGTAAATTCAACAATAAATTAGGGATGTAAAAAACTATGAATTTTCATGACCGACCACCGAGCCTCATTAACCGGTTAACCGCGTAGTTTAAAATAGTCCACGTTCTTTGAAATAACAGCCAAATAACGGTCGATAACGATATATATTGAGTTTTTTTTTTTTTTACCTAAATAAATATATTTGTCGTGTGGGCTAACCAACCTTAGCAGCCTTGTTTACAGTCACGGGGCGATGAGGCTGGAGGAATATGTTCACACTGTGTCCCTCGTTGTTAGTCCTGGTTTAATCCTGGTTTTTTATTCCTGGTTTAGCTCCTGGTTTAGCTGTTTGAGGGTCTTGCGTCCCCGTGACCGCTCCGTGCGGCTCTCTGTGCCGCACTTGCTTCCCGAGGAAAAAGTTAATCTCTTGCTTTCGCCGAATACATTGTGTCTGTCCACTGCCTCTGCCGCCGCACATGTTATTCCGCGCACGTACGTGCATAACCATTGACACGGCATTGAAACACGAGCTATAGATCCATGGACGCTACGCATGCTGCGGTTGTTGTTGTTTTTGCATTTCCCAGAAAGTTTTGCGGTTCCTGCTCGGCTGTTATTGGTCGAGAAGCCTCTGCCTACATCCCCCACAATGCCATGCACTTATGAGTCGGCTTTACTTCAGGTGTTTTCTTCCTGTTTTTCCTGACGGAGTTAAGTTAAACTATCGAACATTCTATCGACCCCATTCTCTATTGATATCGAACACATGTCTATCGCGATATATATCGTTATCGTTTTATCGCCCAGCCCTATAATAAATAATGCACATTTTTTTCCATACACTAACAAAAATCTGAAAAAAAAAAATACAGTAAAATCACACAGTTCACCAACTCCACATTGTACTGGTTTGTAACTCCTCCACCTTTCAGAACTCGACTAGAAGAAAAGCCTGTAATAAATAAAACAATAAATAAAAAATGTGCCTAAGTCAATAGTGGGCATTTGTTTTCTTGCGTTGCCAGGTCAGCTGTAGAAGAGCAGACATTCGTGCACACTTTTAGGTCCTATTCTTTTGCTCTCTATGTGCTTTTTGTTTTGTGGCTTGTTAATAATTGAAAAGTGCAAACAGAGCAGAGATGGAGTGGATTCAGAGTGGGGATAAAGGCGGAACAGCTTTGTTTGAATGTCACCTACAGGAAACACAGTTCACAGAAATAGTATGGGAATGTATACGCCTCGTCCCATCACTGCAATCACAAATGTACCTATGGCATTTTGAAAGAAAGTCAGCCATTAAATTTAGGACGTGATTATTGTAAGATTTTACTTTTTAGCAAGGGTTCCCAACGTGGAGCCCGCCAGATCGGTTTTGGCTTCAGTCAGATCCCCATTTTCAGACAGAAAAATGACTCAGCCAATCAGCACTTGAGGCTTATTCTTACATGTATAGCAAGATTATATGTTTGTCTGTTAAGATGAAGACAGAATGTTGAGGTTTGATTTGTTCACTACATGTTATTTTTTACGACTCTTTATATCGGAGCAAGTCTGTAATTCATTGGGGAGGGGGGGAGTTGGGTACCTCTCCTTTAATTGAAGTCCTATTGAAGATTTTAGGTAGAATACCACGTTTTCTGCTCAATGGAAAAAGCTCAAAGTTTGCGGCTCCAAAAACAGTGGATTATTAATTGATCATTATTATTATTATCATTAATATTTTGAGATGTGCATGTTTTGAGAGAGTGACATGTGACCAACTTGACCGATCAACGCATGCGGCAGCCAAGAGTAGGACAAAAGTTATCGATTACAAATACGACTAAAATCCCCACCAAATCTGAACGTCACGAAACAGACTTGTGGACGAGTTAATTTTGTTTACATTCACATATTATTTCTCAACAATTCTTTAAGAAATTGCCACTGTTTAGGAATTTGAACTTTCCCATAGAGTTGTATTGGAACCTGCTCTAAAACTGAAAGAAAATTTTAGCACATGACCGCATCCTATTCATGGATCTATTATATTAACTGGATAGGGTATTACTAGCTTGGAGCTGAAGGACCCATGTGCTTGGGGGATTCTCGCGGTACTGCAGACTAAACCAGACTACATTCATGTGGGCTACCCAGAAACTTTCCCCAAAGAACTCAATGTGAACTAAAACAGCCCGACCTCAGCTGACAGAGAACCTACAGCTTTCATAAAGGTCGGATTTTGTGGGGATTTTAGCGTCCCTTGTCATCCTGAACTTTTTTTCTTCTTAAATCCTTCGGTTTTCTTTACTGCACACTTTACTGCCACCAACTCTGCCCGTCTGGCTCCCGCCCTAAATCCCGCTCGGATGAGCAGCTCTGATTAGTCAGAGCCCAGCCGAGCCCCTCTGTGCACATGCATGAGACCCACACACGCGTATTTGGCGCAACGCATCATGGGAGATCATCCACTGCGCAGAATCGGGTGGACCAGACGATGCCCAAATACAGTCGAGTTTCCCATGGATCTTTGCGAGTTCCAGGTGAGTTACGGTAATCTTTCAGCACCCATGCCAGCACAAAGCGCCACTGAGCACAAACCATTCATTTGAATACAGCGCCATCTTGGATCGCCGGGGCTTGATCCTATTGAAGAGAAGCTAAAGCTAGCATACCCTATCCAGATAATATAATAGTTCCATGGTTCTTCTCCAGAGGAAGAGCAAAGTATTTTTTTGCTTCACAACACTTCACTTTGTAAATCTTGGGAAAGACAAGGAACAATAAACAATACCTTTTTTCCTTTTGTTTGTCTTGGTTGTGTTTTGTAACAATTAGGTTTTGTGCGGGATATGTACCATGCTTCTAACCACTGTGGTAACTGACTAACGGACAAACCAATGAACCACATCGTCCTTTGATCCTTTGCAAAGACAAAACACATTTTCTGATTCAGCAGATGAGTTAATTAGTGCTCAAACTCTCATCTCTGGGACTTGTTTCTTTTCTCTTATTGACTGAGCCGGTTCACTCCCTCAAAGGGCCTTTTCTGGAGATCATTGCACTGAAGTTAAATATTAAAAAGTCAACAGTGATCTCAAGACCGGACATGTTCTCAAGGAGCAGATTTAAACAAACAGAAAACCAAGAGGAACGCAAACAAATGTGGGAATAAAACGGAAATGAAAACTTGGCCAAACAAGTGATGCAATAGAATCTCAAACACCCGGGCAGAGAAGACCAAACTTTAAATGTTGGGGAAATGTGACCTATCAAAAACCATATTAAGTAAACTTATAATCAGGGGTGCACATAACAATTTTCAGTGAGGTACTCAGATGAGCATCAGGAGATTGTGTTTGGCACTCAACTCATTTGTTGCATGGTTCTTAATCGAGATTTTATACTTCTTTTTTATGTTAAACTTTAGATCGGCTCATATAATCTACTCTCAGCCCCAAAAACGCAATTGATGAATCACAGGGTAGGAAAAAAAACGACACAAAAAACCCTGGCCTGCTGGGGTTTGTTCACATTTCACTTTTGGGCACAACCAACATGCGTTATTAATGCAAGGAAAAATGTAGGTACCCCAGCTTTAATTTAGTGAGTTTAGGTTGAGCATCGGGGGAGACATGGACACTCCCTGAGGCTTCATAAACCAGCTCTGTTTATGAACAGGTGGCTGAGTAGATAGCACTCTCGCTACTCAGCAAGAAGATCCTGGGTTCGAATCCTGGTTGGAACAGGGCCTTTCTGAGTGGAGTTTGCATGCATTCCCCTTGTCTACGTAGGTTTCCTCCAGGTACTCCGGTTTCCCCTACCTCCAAAAACATATACAATAAGTCTGGCATCTCTGTGTGGAGTGAGAGGGCAAAAACCCACAATTGTAAACTGCTTTGTGACTCTGGTCTGTGAAAGGTGCTATACTGTATTCAAAAAAATTACTTACTCTGTTTCTTGCAGAGGTGTATTTGTCCATGTGTAACAGTTATGTGCACCCCAGCTTATAATCCCTTATTATTATTAGACAGAGAATTCTATTTACAAGGAGCATAGTAATAATAATGCATTGGTTTTATATAGCGCTTTTTGGACACTCAAAGACGCTTCACATGTGTTATCATAATTCTTTCACTCCATACACGGTGGTGATAAACTACTACTGTAGCCACAGCTGCCCTGGGACACACTGACAGAAGCGAGGCAATCAGTATGTGCCATCGGCCCTTCCGACCACCACCAACCATTCACACACACACCAGACTCATTCTAGGCAATGGGGGTGAAGTGTCTTGCCTAAGGACACAACGACAGCAGACAGTGGGTGACGATGGTGAAAGTCTTGAAGTGGGTTTGAACCCACAACCTTCTGGCTCAAAGGCCAATGCTCTAGACGGCTCTACTGTCAGTATACCTAGTATACATGTGCACCTGTGTTGTGGCTCATACGTGCTTTTTTAAAAGAAAAACATAACTCAAATTGTTGTTACCAAAGGAAAGCTTTTGTTTCTTCTGCGCTGAACTGGAAACTGAAAAGGTATTGCGGTGAGTGCAGATGTGACGTCTATACAGTATCAGAGTGTTTATATTTGTGACAGACCTCAGATCAGTTTAAGTCTGTGGAATCGCATTTCAGCTCCTCTCGTTTCATTTGAGCCTCATTTAATCTTCCCTCCGGTCATTTACCAGACAGAGCTGGAAATATATACACCAGCAGGTCTCCATAGTAACTCGATACGTTTAAAAATAATACGTATATTTGTTTAACATTATCTTGATTTTACAACTTTTTCCCCTTCTTTTTTCTTCTACTTTATAAGAATCTGGGAAGCAGAGGCAGCGGTCTTGGACATTAGTGCATTTTTAAGGTAATTTTACTTGTCACTGTCACAAAAAAAGACCATAAACAACAGAACTAAGTAATATTCAGCCATTTGCCAATATCTTTGAAATCAGCCTTTGCTCATTCAAACTTTAAGGCCAATATATGCTAATGCTAATCTTAAAAAAAAAATATATAATTATTTTAATTGTTTATGGCTCAACTTTCGCATATCTTTTTTCACATTATGGAGGTCTATTGAATCAATCACTACTTTTATTGATTATGGGTATGAATATTCTTTTTGACCTTTTTTTATTATTTCAAACACAAAAACCCCCATCAAAAAACAAACAGGATACAAAAGAAACAAGGAATATATAATTTTGAAAAGGAGTTGGAGCAGAGGGGTTGAAACAGAACTGGCCTAAAGTTAAAGGGGAAGTACTGTTGACAGATTTACATAAAATAGCATGTTGAATTCATTGTTTCTGTCTTGAGAGAAGATTTAAAATGAGGAATAACATGCCCTGGGTGACTTTCGACCATATCGGAAGTAGATATGTTTCAATAGATTAAAAAACATCAGTCTGATCCGTAATCAGGCTCAAACCCGTGGTGATAGTGGGCTCTCAGTGCGTCCCGTGTGAAGTTACCGGTGTTGGAGTGGAGATCCTCGTTGTCCGACTCGTTGCCGTTCTGTAAACTCATCATCATCTTCATCTTCTGCAGCTTCTGGAGTTCGGCCATCGCTGCTGCCGTCAGACCTGGACCAGACCGAGAGAAGCGACCAATCAGAAAACACCAACAGAAGGATTGTATAATTACACTTTTTGATGCACTGTGGCTATTTATGATTTTAATCCCATGTTTTAAGGTTTTTAATTACTTGTGTGATTTTATTTTATTTGTTTTTAGTATTTCTTGTGATCTTAATGTTGGTTTTTAAATTGTATTTTTGTATGTTTATGATTCATGCCTGACGTGATATGGGTTGTGAGGCGCTTTGTGTTGCCTTGAAAGGCGCTCTACAAATAAAAGTTTGTCCTAATATCAAAGCTGGGTTACCCAATTTTCAAACCGCAAAACAAATGAAGTATAAACTACTTAATAAAATCCATCTTCCTAGTTCCTCGCTCTCAAGACAAGTTTAGTTCCAGTGTTCACATCCATGTATTGTTGACCTTGCTTGCATCTTTACCCCTTAACCCCTCACCCCCCAAAGAGTCAAATACTGAGTCAAAGGGTAGTTTCTTTTCTAACATGTTTTCTAATAAGATGTTGAGGTCTGATTTGTTCACAACTTGGATATAACTTTCACAATTCTCAAAACAGAAGCAATATTTATGAGAAAAGTTGTATTTTTGAGTTAGGTACCCCTGCTATAATTGACCTGGATTCCTGATTATGATTGAATAATACAATAATTTCACTTATTTAATCTAATTTTACATATATATATTGTAAACACTGTGAGGGAGAGGTACTAAAGACACATGCTGCTTGTCGCTGGCTTTGTTCCTCACTTATTCTTATTTTTGGCACAGCCCTATCTGACAGAATATATCAGATATCTTTAGTGTCTGAACTCTGAACATCGTAAAGCGCTTTGGGTGAGCTTGGTCTGTCAAAATGTGCTATATAAATACATATTACTTACTTACTTTCTACCAAATAAGTGCAATTCATAGGTTGTCTTCTGCATGGCTTGACCAACTAACTTCTGCAACGACCCTATAAGCAATACAATTTAAAAAAGTAAAAATAAGGAGTTCCATGCAGTCTTTACTATTAATATTGTTATATTTTTTGTCAAGTTTTTTTTTTTTAAAATTAAGAATGCCAAGTTTTGATATAATCTGACCTGTCATCTATTTAATATCTCTTGGTCACTTGAACAGAACATGTGGCTGTGTTTCCTTATTAAACCTTACGGCTTAAGTGAAGCTATGTTTAACCCTATCTAATATTACTATTTTACTCCATCTTCAAAGAAATTCTTGGTCGCAGAAATTAATTACTCCTTTCTTGGACCCGGGGTGACACTTGAAAAGGTCGAGTTCAGATTTTGGCCATTTTGGATTTTCTCATCCATCAATCCATCAGCGTTATATTAAATTCCTGCCCTCCTCTCGCTGCGGCGTCCATCTTGTTTTCTTTGTAGACAAGTGTAGCCAGTGTGTAATGGGCATTCCTTCGGGCCCTGAACCGTGACCAGGGCGAAGCCTCCTTCACTTTAAACATGTACAGTATCTCTCACAGACTGCACACAGCCCAACAAGCATTCACACAGACAGTTACGGTATCGGTGGGCTCTACTAGGTCTTATCCGAGTCTTTGTTTGAACTGATAGGACCAATTTACTGGGCTTCAGTCCCTCTGTCGTCTGGATTCAGCCCCATCTGAGTTGCCATTTAATTTACTGTTTGGTAGTACTGTTTTTCTATGTGGTCCATGAATGTTTACATGTCCTTTAGTCTGACCCATTACAAAGAATGATAGATACAGCGCTTTCACAGACATAATCAAATGTTTCAACTTCCTGTTTCATGCAACATTTTTAGGACAGATTTGTTTTAAAATGAGAGCATGTTTTATGTTGAATTGTGAATCGTTATGAATGAACCCTCCGTCATCCTGAAAGGCAGGGATGGTCACAAAGTCACTTTACATTTGTGTGCACGATTCGGATTAACACAGTAGAGAATGTTGTACTGAAGTTACTACTGTAGCCGCACACACAGAACTAGATGTGCTAATTTTCACCATTGTTCCCTTGACCCCCATCAGTGATCCAGACCAGAATCTAGGCAGTGCGGATGTCTTGTCAAAGGACACTTTTGCAGCAGCCCTCCGGTGCACATGGTTTTACCCACAAGGCCCTTCATTGCTCAACTGCATGTGTTCTGACGGGTCAGGCTTTGACATGAGATTTATTGAGTCCTGTTTGGATCAGAGTTTCCATTTTCAGACAGTAACCATGTAAATAAGAGTCAAACCATGTGACTCAGGCCCCCACAAAAAAAGATCCAAATAGAGACACGATGAGAGTCAAAAATGAGCAGCCAAATAATATCTCCAAATTGCATCATCTGTTAGAAGGTCTCCCACTTGTATTTGAATCTCCAAACGTCTGAACTAAAAAGCCTTCGCTCCTGATGAATGGGGGCCGCGTAGAGACCCCTCGTGCACGCTCCTGGAGACGTGCACGTGAGGGTTAACTCTCACTCTGCTGCCTCCGCTCAATACCAGTCACTTCCAGGTCAGCGGACAAAAGCAGGAGTCTCCGTGATGAAAGCGAGCGGCTGGTATTGTGTCTGTGTAAAACAGTTAGCCTGAGGGCGACCACCACACCGAGGCCTTAAATCACCGCGACAACACATGAGAAAGTGTGTCAGTGTTTACAAATGCACGACTGGAGGATATGGAGGAGGTATAAGACGATTGAGAGAGCTTTTAGCCATTGTGAGTGAAAGTGGTGAGAAATCAGAGTATAGTGGGGAAGTGAAATGTGAATTGAAAATATATAGTGCATATGTTTGTGTGTAAAATATGGTTCATAAACTGATTTGGAAATGTATCCTCTAGGAGTCAGAATAATGTAAGTAAAGAAAGAGGAATGATCAGAAGAATCAATAGAAACTAAATGCTGTAGTCGTGGATATAGGAAATCTCCCAAATTATAATAAAATAAAGACAAATCAGCGGTTTTGATTTAGGGCTATAATAAAAAATAAAAAAAAAAAATAATAATAATAATTTTATGCTAACTATGAAGCACTTTGTAAACATTGTTTATACAAAATAAATATATATTATTAATATTATATATTGTATTTCTAATTGGTTAAATAAATTATTTTTTCTTCTTTTTTTTCTTTTTACATCTTAGTTACTTCATTATTTTCCACTTTTCTATTGTTTTATATATATGTTTATCATTATCATGTTGTGAACAGACAGGTATGCTACTACAGGTATCACAATATGTTACTTTTTTATCCCAGACATTACTTTGATGTTAGAATAGTATCAAAACTAGACATAAGTATTGAGAGGAAATGCATAAATAATACATAAATACATTACATATCATTATCATTTCCACTTGTATTCCCATTATTCAAGTTATTAAAATAATAATCCTAAAAACCTCACAGATGCACTTTGATTGGCCCCATAAATATCAACGAGACTCCATTCTTCACATTCAAATGTGAAACCCTCCACTCAGCGAAACAGGACTGTCCCATATCCCTCCTGTACAGTACACTACATTTCAATTGACTGTACATAAAGCAGTGGAACTAAATGTTGCGCAGCGCCTTGTTTTGTGGAGAAAGAAACAAAGAGAAAGAGGTCTGAGCGTGGCCCCAGGCGCGAGCAGCAGACGTATTGTTCAAGTCCACAGAGACCCGAGGAAACCAGGCCAAAGGAACAGGACTGGCACCAGAGTCACAACAACAACCAACAAACTGGACACAACACGCTCCAAAAGCCCAGTATACAACTACACAACACTGGGACAACATTAGAACTGAGGCTGCGTTCATATGGCTGGTCTGGTTCACTTCAACTGGACCAATTCTAGGTCATTTGGGGGGGGAAAAAAGTATTTCTTTGCGGATGTAAAACCACCAAACAAGTGGCAAGGCAAGTTTATTCTGTATGTATACAGTTCATACACAAGGCAACTCAAAGTGCTGAACAAAACCAGAGAGATACAGATAGATAGATTGAAAAACAGATTGAAAAACAGATAGATAGAGAGATAGAGAGCTAGAGATACAGTGCTATAGAGATAGATAAATACAGAGATAGAGAGCTAGAGATACAGAGAGAGAGAGATAGAGAGAGAGAGATACAGAGATACATAGATTGATAGATACAGAGATAGATAGATGCAGAGATGGAGAGATAGAGATAGTTAGAGAGATAGATAGATTGATAGATACAGAGATAGAGAGATACAGAGATAGAGAGATAGATAGATACAGAGATAGAGAGTGATACAGAGATATACTGTAGAGAGAGAGAGATACAGAGATAGAGAGATAGAGAGAGAGATACAGAGATGGAGAGACAGATAGAGAGATAGAGATACATAGATAGAGAGATAGATGCAGAGATAGAGAGATATATGGAGAGATAGAGAGCGAGAGAGAGATACAGAGATAGATATTAATCAACGAGGCATTAAAAGAAGTGAAAACAAAATCCTTCAGTTGTATGCACAGTTAAACTGAACAGTTTTCAACCTGGATTTGAAGATTGTCTTATAGAGGAGAAGCCTGTCTCAAATTTTCAGGAAGACTGTTACCGATTCTACTGTACATGCGGATATCTGAAAAGCTGCCTCTCCATGTGTAGTCCTGACTCCGGGCAGAAGCAGGAGGCCAGTCCCTGTGCTCCAAACATCCCACTAGTCACAGAAGTCAGCTTACAATCTGTTGAACCAGATTTTTGCTCCATGTGAAACATTGAAACTTGTTTTAATCAGTTTTAGAATATTTTAAAACATAAATAAATAAAATCTCTAGTAGTAGTAGTAGTAGTGAAAACACTGTGTTAAGGGAATTTTTTTAATTCAATTGATTTGAATGGGGGCTCTGGGAGTTCAAGTAGTTTTAAATTTCTCGGAGTTAACGTGTGTCAAACCAAACATGTGTTGATCTTGTTTTGTTCAGCACTCAGATTCCATCCCACACAGTCCAGGCCTATTACGCTCTCTACATTTGTCATTGCCGTCGGCCTCCACATAATTCCCCGTTTCTAAAATAAACTCTTGTTATTAGGCCGTTATCCGTCTGCGGTCAAACGGCTGCTGTACCTTTGACACAGCGGCGCTTCACGGCTAAACGCCCGCTCCGCCTCGCTGCAGCTAAAGACGATCGATTCCTGTCGCCGTCCATCTGACCAATCAAACGGCTCGGATCGATGCGTAACCCACGGTAACGCCGCACCCCGCCTCCCGTCGCTAATGGAGACCGCGGACCTTGGGAATCGGGCGCTGATGGATGATTGACAGACGCGGGCGGAGGAGGAGGAGGGTCCAGGGGGAATGAACCGGACACTGTTTATGCATCTGCTTTGGTCTCACACCAGCGTTTACAGCGTTTAAGATGGAAGAATGAGAAACTTCAGGGAGAAATGGACTAGTTAATCTTTCACAGTATAATGTCAGGCAACATCAGCTTATAGACACAGCAGAAGACTCAAAATATACAGTTTGAAAAGAGAAAAAGAGAGAATGAATGGAAACAGATCTTATTGATCCAAACCTGAATGAATAGACCCATGTTATAATGTTTTCTCCACATGACTAACAAGACACACAAACATTACACAGAAGTTATACTTCTGTGTAAGGAAATGTATCCTTTGCATTTGACCCATTATTCTAAAGAGCAGACAGATCTCCAGATGTTGATGCTCTTGGTCAAGACCAGAGCTGGAGGATTCTACCTATAAAAATGTTTTTAGTGATTTGGGAAACCAGAGTACATGCAAACTCCACACAAAAGTGGTGTGACTTGGATTCCAATCCAGGACGTTCTTGCTGAGAAGCGAGAGGACTAACCACTCAACTACTGCCCGAGTGATATTTCTCTTATCTTAAATTAAAGGCAAAAAAAATAGAAAGTGAAGTTAAATGAATTATAATGCAGCCATTTTTATCAACACAATTTCAAAAACACAAAAGATTAACAAGACCATGTTCTCAGCCCTACTCTTTTTATTTTACTTTTTAAATGAGAAAAAAAAAATCCAAGAAGTACATTAAACAAATTCTTATGATCTTTCTACTTTTACTTAAAACATACAATTTCCGTATGGGGCAATACCTGTCCAAGTGCAGACGTAGACTTTTGCATATTAGGCCACGGTTCGCTGTCACCGGACAACAGAGGCATTGATCTAATGTGGCTAATTATTACCAACCAAACGCTCTAATATGACATGTTGTGGCAATGCTTTGAATACTCTTTTTGTGGGACATTTGGATACTGGAAATTCTATCATTTATTTCCTGTCAACTGGTCAAAGTCTGCGCACGTTGGTACGTTTCCAGGTGAATTATTCAAATATATATTGCTGAATAGAGCTGGACACACAGACATTTCCTCGTCCAAAGCACCAGCACTTTAGTCGCTGCACCGACTCCCATTAGAACAACAACTAAAAGGCCTTGAAGCAGTTCTTCAGAGTGAGTGGTGCTAACGACAAATTAAGCATTAATATTGCACTATTTTTGACCTAAGGTTACAGCTCATATTTACCTCTGTATTGCACCTGCAGGTTTTTGACTCTATTGCACAAAACATGAATGGATCAAAGCGGTGCAACTTGTTTGAAAGTTGTCTTGGCGTGTCTTTCTTACATTATTGCCTGGCACTATGGTCTTTTGTGTGTGAATCCTCATTTTCTGAAGAACAAATGTTTCAACCAGGGTCAAATTTAAAGTTTAAATAATAGGAGTCATAATAGAGTCAATGACGACGTATTATTAAAGGAGGATTTTCCCAAATTTTGGGATTTTTTGTTAACAAAATTCTTATTTGTCGAGCATGTATCACCAGAATGATTGACAATTAGGAGGACCAATAGTTTTGATGAACCACCCGGTAGTAGATTAGAGAAAATCCTCCTATACCTTTAATTATTATTTGTGGTCATTAAACAAATGATAATGAGACTGTTTACTTTGTCATTTCATGTTTTAAAATGTGAAATACTATCTTAAGTAGAGAAGTATGAAATGTTTTCTGCCTGTAACTTCCCATGCTACCACTAGAGGGACAAATAGATTTATTTTTATTTTTATTTCAAAATTTTAAACATGCATATGCAAGAAAAGTCATACCCATTTGAAAGAAGTTGGAACTTGGGTTTCCGAGATCGCAATAACGCAGCATGAGAAAGAAGCTTTACAAAAGAAGGAGTCGATGTATTTGTACATGACATCAGAGTGGATGGATCCAAAAACAACTCCAGGTCTGTTTTTGATGGAGAAAAATGTTATAAAATGTTTAATATCTGGAAGTGGAACAAGACTGTTTTTGTTTTAGTTTTTAGACAAATTGTTTAATTATTCTGCTTCCTTGCGTTACTTCTGACCCTCAAGGCAACAACATATACAGATGAAATGACTCCAGAACGATTTCTATACAACAACCTGGCTTCCAAAGAATAATTCCTGTCATTTGACGCATCTGTTATTCTTTTTTTGTTTTACTTGTTTGTTTCTTCTATGTCAGACAGTTGTAAGATATTGACGTTACTACAGGTGATGACTGAATCGACAAGTTTTACATTCAATTTCTGCAAAACCAGCAAAAAAAGGTTATTTGTTCTTGTATGACCAGTGAGATTTTGGTCATTCCAGAATCAAAAACCTCTTGATGACCACATGGGTGCAGCTGCAGAGATGTGAACTCGTGCCTCTCGCGTCGGACACCATTTTGCCGGTGAATTTGCGTTAATATTTCATGTTCTCCACCTCTTTGATGGAGTGCTCACTTAGACGACCAGTGACACTTTGAATAAAACAAATGCAGGAATCGCTCTTTGTGATCTGGATTTAGAACACACACAATGTTCCGCTGTTGTTCACTTCACAAATGGATTCTATACAGATTTAGCAAATTCAGTCCCGCGCTTCTTCACTTAACTCGTCCATCTCCAGCTCCATTTGAGAGACGAGGGCGGAGGCCATTTTGAGCTCACGGTTTTTTTACAGTGTGGTCACTACGGTTGCGTGCATATCCAGAGTGCGCTAAACAACCTAACTCAATATAATAATCTGCTTTGTGCATAAATAACATGTTTTTGCCCTGAAACCCAGAAAAGGGAGCTACCTTTGTGCAGTGAATCTGAATAAAAAAACATTGTGTATGAAGTAATCGCTTCATATTTACACTTTTTTCCAAATGGAGTTGTTATTTTCATTTTGAAACAAACTCAACATAAAAAAATGGCATTGCAATCACATGTTTTGCCAAAGTCGAGCAGCTCTAGGACTAACAAACTTCAGGGAAACGGTTTAATAGCATTAGATCTAAAACTTTGCATCTCATTTGCATTGATCAGTTGATTATGAGACACGTTTTTGCTCTCAAATGATGTTCCCTCCACTTCAAAGCTGCAGGTGTCTAATATTTCCCTGGCTGATTCTTACCACATGTGCTTCAATTAAAGATTAGACATTGTATTTCATCTGTATCCTATTTTTTCTGTAGCCACATTTTTACCAGTGGAGTGAAGGGCATGTATTGCTGCTTGCAGATGCAAACTGGTTCATAGCGCAAGCTTGCCCCATATTGGTGGAATATGTTATGTATTACTTGTTTAAGTCTAGGAAACTTTTCTTCTTCACAGAAAACACATAATGTATATATACAGGAAGTCTGAGATCAGCTTTGCATTGGATATTTAACAGTCATTACTCTATCTAAGACCTGAACATACTGTATCTGGCCCAAAAAAAAAAACAATACATGGATTTACAAAGCACTCGTGAAAACAAAACGGTTGAGCTGTTTGAATTTATGTA
The DNA here is from genome assembly GCA_964034765.1 of Knipowitschia caucasica. Taxonomy (NCBI): domain Eukaryota; kingdom Metazoa; phylum Chordata; class Actinopteri; order Gobiiformes; family Gobiidae; genus Knipowitschia; species Knipowitschia caucasica. The sequence continues at coordinate 12,242,881 of OZ035841.1, read as the reverse complement.
TTTATTTTCTTTTTAGTATAAAGTATTAGTATATGCTTATGTTGTGTTCTTCTATAACTTGTAATGCCGCACTGAACTATCCCCACTGTAGGACTGCCAAAGTATTTCTTAATCTTTATCTAAATGTACTATAAGCGTTGCTCGGAGATGCATTCAAGAGCACAGGGAAAAGCCAAACTTCTCATAGAAATGCAGGTATTTGGACGGATGGAGGAGACTCTTAGTGTCTGTGATCAGTCCCTCTGCTCGTGATTTGCAAGATAGCAATTTTATTCTCAATTACAATTACTAAGTTTGTGCAATCAGGGAAAGTTATCAGACGAAACCACGAACCCCCCGTTTCTGTGCTAACTCGTCAGACCTGTTTGATAATCCCAATGACTTGAAAGCATTTTTTCTCCAAGTACTCCAACTTCTTATACTTTGCAAAATAAAATAAAAACGAACCAATTTATTCCCAAACAGTGCAGCTTCATCTATCTCTGTCTGCTCCCGTTTGGCAGGTACTTACACATGATAACTCCACAATGTGAGTCGGATAATAAAATCGTACAACCCTAAACATTTTGGTTGACGGCGGCCGCTCTATACCCAGCGGTCTCTTATTCACCTTAATGCAAATGGAGTTAATAGAACATTCAGATCCGTTGTATGAGAGGTTTATGTGAAGAGGGAAGAGGCCCTTGAAGCTGAAGTACATTATGGGGTCTACACGGCTCATTATGTGAAGTTCTATTATGAAACGCAGCGAGCTTGGACTTTGGTCGAATCTCTCTGAGCTCTGCAGGTGCACGGCCTCTCAGCACAAGTGTCCTCTTTTCACGCAGGCTCTTCATCTGTAACCTGCACCAATGCTCTCCAAAAACACCCCAGAGAGGGAAGGGGAGGGACTCGCTACGGAGTCGTTCATTTGCTCTAAAATACCCATAATAGTCAAAGCTTTTAACAAAAACACTTGTTACAACATTTTTCTCTTTGTCAATTGTTTCAGCTATGTGTGGTATGTGTGATGTTTTTAGCCCAAAATCATCACCAGACTCTGCATTTATGCCATGAATATCTGTATTACTGGATTACTAACTGAAATGACTGAAATAGTTAGGACTGTATTCCCATTTAGTATTTATGTATACACAATTTCAAGTTCTATATGCATAGCAACAAATCTTAACAAGTTGGACGTTGGATGTAGAAATAACTCCATTGGTTTTGATTTTTTTTATGGGTGGCACGGTGGCTGAGCGGATGGCACTCTCGCTTCTCAGCAAGAAGGTCGTTGGTTCGAATCCCGGACAGAACAGGGCCTTTCTGAGTGGAGGTCTGGCATGGGCCTCCTGTACTGGCGACCCCGCTCCCATCTCTGTGTGGAGTGAGAGGTCAAATGCCCATAATTGTAAAGCGCTTTGTGACTCTGGTCTGTGAAAGGTGGTATATAAATAAATGTTACTTACTTACTTGTAATGCAGTATGTTTCCTTTAACACATTATGTGACTGTATGATATGTATTCATATCAATGCACAATGCTAACCCCCTAGCCGTATGAAGCCCAATAAGGAAGTGCTAACGGACACAGTTTGGCTCATACACCATCAGACACCTTCATTTGCCTGCAATACTTCCTCTTTAAATGTGCACTTGACCCATCCTGCAAATGCCACTATGGGGTTGGTCAGGGAACCCATCTTCAGATGTTGAGATTGGGCTTGGTCAGGATTTACATGTAGTGCATGTTTTTAGTGGTAAGGGAAACAGGAGGAGCAGGAAGAAACCTATGCAGACACAGGGAGAACATGCAAACACCACTCAGAAAGGTCCTGATCCGACTGGGATTCAAACCCAGGACCTTCTTGCTGAGAAGCCGGAGTGCTATCCACTCTGCCCCATCTTTCCCTAGCAACAGACATAGCAACACATCTGCCCCTGTTATGGCACAAAGCTTACCCCCTTGGAACAAATGCCCATATAAGGAAATTGGCTCCAGCTAGCTTATGCTCAAATCGGCTTCCTCTGCATTCGACAAACACAAAGGTGAGGTCAGATCTGAGTCAGTCCATGCCTCGCTTAAGTTAGTAAGTTAAACACATAGATTGGTATATGAAGGAAACAGAACCAGCTTTTGGAGGTCATTTCAAACCGATTATTGTCATAGATATCAAAGCTAGTGTTGGAGGTTTGAGATAAGTCTGTTCTTTGCCGTGACATCTGTGTGAACAGGGCAGAGTGTGTGACACAAGGAACTCCATTCAACACAAAGTGAAAAAGTGAATTATCAAGTCAAATGAGCTGCAGCCTCCCACACTCACACACTCCCCCAAACAGTCTGCCCCGCCGCCTTTACTACCATCTTTACTATGTCCAGACAGTCTAGTCTTGGTTTTGTTAAATTTCATGTTTATTTGAATGTCTATGAGTGCGTTTTGTGAATTAGTAAAGCTGAGGTACCCATTTTTCAAACCACCAAAACAAAATTGATGAAATACAAACTATCTATATTGAGTTTTTTGCTGCTCCACAGTTTGATTTTATCACTACTTCCAGACGATTATGGCTTCTATCACATCTTCAGATCAGCTTTTTCAGACAGAAAATCGAAAAAGACAGGACCACCCTCTCTCAGCCAATCAACTCTGAGCCGAAAGTGTCAAATTGTGACTCACAGGGCTCGTTCTTAATTATGAAAATGATTAAAGGTTTTCTAAAACAATAAAAGACAGAATTTTGTGGCATTTGTTGTATATTTTACTTTAAAAAAACCTGTTCTTGAGTTAACACAATAGGAACTCGAACTGCAAAAAATCCTAACCCTACATGTAACCCCATGTAATCCTTTTAGTTCTGTGTTGTTTTAACCCTGTGATTAGTGTCTGTCTACCATGCCCCCCATCGGTGTGGCGCCCTCCACATTGTAAACAACAGCGGTCTCCATGGCAGCGGTCTCCATGGATGCCATACTGTAATGTGTGTGAGATTGAGCAGTAGCAGATGACACTACATTTCTATCCTCGTTTAAGGTCTTTATTCTTTAGTATTTTCTTTTTCCCAAAGGTGATTCTCAAATGAATGGTTAACAGCGATCTAAAACACAGGACAAAATATGTGCATTGAAAACTTCATGAATTAAAATATCAGAAAACAGATTCAAGATGTAAAATGTAAACTAGAAACTGTGCATGCCCTTGTGAGTAACTGCATAATGTTAGATTAGTTTAAAATGAGTTTAAAACGTGTGGCATAGGCAGATCCAAGCAGTTCCACTCCCTCGTCACAATATGTGTTAAAAAATGACAAGATTCATATTTTACTCAAAACACTGAATCTAATGTGAAGTTGCATAATCAATCACGTGTTATATCCCTTGTCATCAACTGTAAAAACCTAAACTTTTCCCTCGAGCATCAAACAGAAGATTGCGGATCGGAGCTATGTCCTGTATGTCTCACACATGTTTTATTACCACAACACCTGACACTGCCGCACAAGGACACACAGAATGGCTGCACTACTACAGGAAACCACACAAAAAACAGTGACTGGTGTGAAGAATATTTTCCTGAATTACACTGTCCACAACAGCCTCCACCAATCAGATTCCAGGACAGTGTCAGCCTCCCAGCCAAAGCTCGGGGCATAAATCTGCTCCAACACAACCTCACTGACATTTGAAAGTCTATGTTGATCTGCATTTCAGTTGATAAAAAGACTGGATTTGGGAAAGTAAAGCAGCCTTTTGGATCAGTAAATACTGTTTCAAACATTTTAACAAAACTGTTAATACAGTAGTTGATGAATGGGGCAAATTGTACGTTCCATTCGTTCCGCTCATAATTTTAGCACAAATAAATATAAAAGTAATAATATATAGCAGCCGTCCTCCTGTGGACTCACCACCTGCAGAGGGTCAGTGAGGGGCTGGTGTTCTGAGACTTGGGTGGCATCTCTGATTGCCACCCCCCTGACCCAGAAATGGATTAAAGGGTAGAAAATGGATGGATGGATAATATATAGCATTGTCACACATTGTTATTCTTTCACTCCTCATTATTCTTTCACCATCACCACTCCATGGTGGTGATAAACTACAACTGTAGCCACAGCTGCCCTTGGGCAGACTGACAGAAGCGAGGCAACAGTATGTGCTATCGGCCTCCTCCGAAAAATATGGCACAATTAGCTACAAGCTCCATTATTTGAACTTTTGTATAAAATACTTTTTACTGAGAAGGCACTACACAGTAACAATCAACATGATTTTAAAATGTATTTAAAATATAAAAACTGTCTATAGTCAAACACCCAAAGTCACAACTGTGATCGCAGCAAAATAGGGTTTCACAAAGTATACATTTGTGGTGTATGAATACTTATGCATACTTATTACATAATAACATACTTTAGCTTTCACTTTCACAGTTTTTTTCCTTTGTTTTTGTCTTTCAGAAACGTATAATATTTTGTTTGTTGTTGCAACATGACAAAAATGTGCAATGTGCACACTAACCCTATAGTATAATGTATTCCATAAGACTACTGAGGTCTTACCAGTGTGCGACAGCAGGTTGGGGGACAGCAGGCCGGGCAGACCAGGGTGAAGCAGGCGTGGGCCCTCCTGAAGCCCAGCCGCGGAGCACCGCTTGGGGGGACGGCCCGGGCGAGAGCTGGGGAAGAACCAGAAAAACAGTCAATATATTGGGCAATAAGTTGAAAGACTTTATAGTTTACCAAGTTTAGGAACATTCACCAAAGTAAGTACTGTATCTTGGTTTACTATACTGTCCGTGGTTATTTATGACACTTGAGATCTCACAGCTAAAAGGAAGACATTTTGATTTAAAGTCGGCAGTAAAACTATAACCACTAATGACTTTATCTACGCATATTAAAGCTGGAGTACCTAACTTTCAAACAACAGAAGCACAGAAAAGTGTCAGTTTGCAAGAGCTTGTAAGCCAATTATTAACATTATGACAAAAAAAAGCTAGATATATTTCACTTTGTGTGTAAAAAGTCAGTCATACACTCAGTATGTTCACTCGCAAGTATATAGAAGCAAGACTTTTGAACAACTTTTTCCGGGTTTCCCCAGTATATAGAATCCCACCCAAACCTCGGTCCGAAAAGGGCCTTTCTGAGGGGTTTGCATGTTCTCCCTGTGTCTGCCTAAGTTTCCTCCGTGTGCTCAGTTTTTCCCTCCAACTCAGTACATTGGGTTTCTTTCTGTATTCAGATTCAGATAAATTTATTTGCCATTTGCAGTAAAATCACATTGGAATACATTTGCAAAGTCCCAAGCGTGCACAAGACAAGTCCATAAATAAAAGAAACAAAACAGTAGACAATTGGCACTGTGAAATTAATCGACTAAAACAATTTCAATACAAAAGCAAGATCATTAAAGTGCTCAGTTTAAACAGCAAAAGGAGATCTTCGGCCAGATGGAAGAAGCTGGAACATGGCTTTTCCAGGGTGGATGCATAAAGAACCTCAAGAACAGGAAGCTCACAGCTCACAGTCCTCTTTGCAGAGCGGAACACCTTATTTCTTAATTATGCTACATATATAAACTTGCCTTTGCATTGACACTACCGCTCATGCACAATAGGTTAAATCCTCCAGCCCCGGTCCTAATCAAGAGCATCAATAATGAAGGATGGATCAAATGCATTTCGCTACAATAACGGCAATAACGTATGAAGTGAGTATCGCAACTTATAATCGGTGATGGAAAAATACTTGCAACTTTGGTCACGACTACATTAAGTGGTTTTGTGCGGAGGGTCTGAGGGGAAACAAGGTGAGAAACATCGATCTAAACAGCCAGCGGGATGTTTTAAGCCAATCACATGAGAAGCAGCACAGTTCTGACCCACTGCAGCGAGGCTATAATGTGCTTAATTGGGGGCTGAGTTCTGGAACGTGATTGGAGGAGAGCTGCAGGTGGCTTTCAGCGAGTGTCACGGAGGAACGGAGTAGCGTCTGTTCTCTTCACACCTCCCGGAGCAGCAGGACCTGACGCTTCTTAAAATATACACAACTTTCCTCTTCTTTTTTTTTTTTTGAAGCTTTTTTCACTTATGGAGAGAAATTGTGAGGTGTAAAGGACACACACGCTGACCACGGAGGACAGGACTCAAGGAAGACGACGTAGAAAGTAGTGCAGTCATGACATTTACAGAAATATTACTCAATATTTGACACTGATTTTGGACAGCGTTAATGAAATAGGAAGAAGGAGATTATTGTTGTGGGTTGGTCAATATTGACTCATTGACTGCCATTGACGTATTTGTCTTAGACCCTCTATTCGACTGGGGATTACAGGAAAATAAAAATAGCTAAAAACAAACTTATTTTTGCTGATCAAAGTAGACAATCAAGTCTTTCAAAATCTGGTTTCACATTTTACATAATAATAATAAATAATATTCTAGGGGTCTTGAGAATCAGTGAAATTATGAAAAATGGCTGGCAGTCAATTAGTTAAAATGGTAGCTACAGCATTATATGTGTAAGACCAAATAAAAAGCAAATGTATTAGCAAATTGAATTAAAAAATAATCCATGTCTGTTTCAACTCCTAAAAACAGCATATTTCCCATTTCAGCTACATGAAAAATGTGTTTAAAAGTGTTTCCCCTAGCTTTCAAACTAAAAAAAAAATTGAATAAAAACTTAAAGCTCAAAAGCCTCAAAATAGTCTGGAATCGCCAGTTCTAGGTCTCTGTCAAATCTTTAGATCTGTTTTTCAGCCAGAAAAGAGACAAAGAGAGGACCACCTTCTCTCAGCCAATCAGTTCTCAGCCCAAAGAGTCAAATACTGACTCCTCTTTCTTATAAATATGTAAAATAGAATGTTGTCATTTATTCTGATGAAGACAGTATGTGGTTGGCTGATTTGTTTCACTTCTTTACAAATATATGAAAAAAGTTAGGTACTCTAGCTTTAAAACGTTGCGATTTCGATCTGAACAAAGCAGATCTGAAGATGCGACAGAGGTCAGAAATACGCATGTGAAAACTTCATTCATAGAAGCAAGCTGTTGAGCGAGGGACTTGTTTAACGACTTTTACAACATAATTACATGGTTTGAGGTTTGAAAGTCAGGTACCCAAGCTTTAATCACTTTATATTAATTTAGCTCATCTCTTCCTAGAAAACAAGCCTCATCAATCTGCATCATGTCTTTTTAAATATACACAATGTTTTCCTTAATTAGTAACAGACTTTACGTATTCAGAATGGTCTTGAGTAACTGTATTCTCTGACAGTTATTACTTTAAAATATAGTATATAGATTACAGTTACTTTCTGAAAATCACGGGAATGCATATTTTTCCACATTACGTTTTTTAAGGTTAAAAAGAAGAAAATAAAATATGGGGTTTACTTAAAGTTGAGATTGCAGCTGTTGAACCACCGTGAATTAATTTAACAAAAAATAAACAACAAACTATTGAATAATTACAGAATATGCCTAATTTATTTAAACATGTATTGAGGTTGTGGTTTTAAATACTTTGAAAATTACCTTTTATAAGTTGTGTAAATAAACATTAATTTACAATACATATAAATATTATAAAAATATCGATTACGTATAACTACAAGTATTTTAAGTATCCGGAATACAGCTACTATTTTTTTCCAAATTAACAGAATACTCTACAAAATACATTTTAGGTATTCTGGAACGGAATACTTTTTCATAGTATTCTCCCCAACACGGTTCTTAATGTAAATATGTTTGGCGCACGTATACATTTGTGGAGGATAGTGTTGTGTTGCGTCCCTTCACTTCTCTGTCTTTCTCTTTCTTTCTTTCTCTTTCTCTCTCTCTCTCTGCGTCTCTAGGTGTAAATGACTTTGGACGCCCATCTGTTCGCTCGCCCCCTGCAGAGAAATGGCCTGTATGCACACACCTCTCCCTCTCTGCTGTTACTGTAATTCCAGGTTTTCCTCCTGCCAACGTGCACATGCATAATACAGGAGGACCGGACAGCAGAACCCCCAAAACATACTGCCCAAACACGCAAACTGTTAGCTTGGCAAGCGCGACCAGTTTTCTACTCTGAACAACAATTTTAGACAGGAATTTCACACTTTAACGAAACACAAATCCATGATACAAACCCATTACAGGCCGGGATAATATCACAATAGGATTTCATTTCGGGATCAAGTTTACAGTCAGATGTGTAATGCCAAAAAAAAGCACAATACATCCCCTTTCAGACAATCTCATTTTTACTAAGTGGCCTTTTAGTCATTTTTATACAGCACTACTTCACAAAAGCAGTGGTCTTGAAGGACTTTATAAAGTTGTCAATTCCTCAACAACAGATCAGAGAATCAAACCATTCGAACACAGAAATGCAACAATAACAAACACATAGGAGCCATTTGTCCATAGGGAGCGGCACGACCAATGTCCATAAATGTTCATAAATGTCTCGGATCATCATCATAAGGAAGGACTAAAGCTGTATTTTTATTATAGCTTTGTCAGTATTACATACATGAAACATTCTTGGATTCTTTGCAATAGGGAATTTTTATTTTCTTCTTTTTCTTTATTGATTTTCAACGAATAGATCTGAGCTGCGTAGAGTTAAATAACATTAACAATAGACATTGTCGACAAACTGACAATTCCACTGGTTTGTAATCGTTTGTATAGAGGATAACTGGGGGTATCAGGGTTTTGTGTTAGTAACATATTTTAGCAAAGATTCTCTTAAAGCTGGGGTACCTAAGTTTTTTGATTGATTGATCTCAATAGTGTAAAAGGAGAAAAAGTTGTGAACAAATCATAAAAACAAGTTATCTTTTGCATACTTGTAAGAAAGCTGATGGGCTGAGTGAGCGTGGTCTCTTTTTTCACTTTTCTGTCTTAAAAAGCGTATTTAACAATGTGACAAGAGCCATAAGACGAATGCATGTGAAAACTAGTTATATAACCAATCTGTTTTGAGAGAAAGAAACTAGTTTGATTTCATTGCCTAGCTCACATTTCTGTGGTTTGGAAGTTACGTACCTCAGTTGTAACGTGCATTTTTTTTTTCTTTATCATAAGAATATTTCCTTCACCCACTCTCTCAGCGACCATTGTACGCTGTGGTATACTATGGACACATGCAGGTAGAAGGCTGCGGTGATGACAGTGTGTCCATTGTCTCAGAGTCAGTGAAGCAGGCGCGGACATGCACCTGTTCACTCTATAAGGCACAAACTCAATATTAAACCCCAACGTTCAAAGAGAGGCCACCGTCCCAAGAGCAAAAAAAAAAGTCTAAATACATATAGAAGTTCTGGGTCTGGCCTCAGTTGGAGTATGGGGACTGGTTTGAGTTGGGGTCTAGGATTGTCCTAGTGTAGAGCTGGGACTGGCCTGCGTTGGGGTCTGGGATTGGCCCGGGCTGGGATCTGAGACTGGCCCTAGTATTCAACATTCTCCAATGTTGTATAACTGTATCCATTAAAAAAAGAGAAAAAAGTTCTTGTAAAGTTTTTGTAAAAGTGACAAATAAATATTGACCTCCGTATGTCCTATTTATTCATTATTAATTCATTCATTGCAAAATTTATTATTGAACAATAAGCCGATAGAGTCCTTACAGCGACAGAACACTGGCTACATTTGTCTTGTTAAACTAAATAAATACAGTATTGATCTTGTACTTCCCCTATAATCAGAAGAGGTTTATGATTAACTTGTATTTTGCATTTGGCACTCATAGTTTGGACACTCCTGCTTCATTGACTGTATATAGAGTATATGGACCAGGTTAAGCCCAACAGGAAAGTGCTCATGGACAAAGTCTCCTACTGACTTACGCTGAAAAATAATCGCTCAGTTACAGCTTGTGTCACAATCACCATTACGGCCTGTGGTTTAGCGCTCCCTACGATCCTGGGGTTTATACATGCGTTTTGAAATGGTCTTTGTATATCCAGGTATATCCAGCCATATCAGTATCGACCAATCAGATGTCTTCATTTACAGGGGAAACTCCAGCTTTCCTTAGCAACTAGCTTAGCAACTTGGCTTCAGCTAGCTAATTTTCAAAATGGCTTCTTACGCATTAAGGCTAACACTGTGGTGACATTACTACACAGTCAGAACATCCAGGTAAATTCCAGGACTCCCTTGAAAATGAGGCTCTTAATCTCAATGGGACTTTCCTGGTTAAATAACGGTTAAAAAAAACAAAAAAATCCAGCCATATAATTATCAACCAATCAGACGTCTTCTTTTAGAGGGGAAACTTGAGCTTGCCTTAGCAACAGTCTTAGCAGTTGCTAAGTGGCTCCAGCTAGCTTATTTTAACATTCTTGCGCATCAAGGCTAACACTATGGTGAGGTCAGAACTCTGTCAGCCTCAAAGTCTATGATATGGCTACAACTTCATCTCGTTTGTCAAATTCAAAACAAATTACTAATAAAGAACGCATCAGCTTGTAATATATCGTCGTGATTGTTTTAACAATTGAGTTTTCCATCACAAACATTCCAGGAGTCATACACAAAGGCTTCAAGTTTGGATGTTTTTTATTCCTGAGAGGTGAATCCGAGTTCATTTGGAGTGGCGGGCGTCTCATGTTCAGTTCATGTTCAGTTTGTCTCCATGTTCCTTCTCTCTTTTCACACGTACAGCATCACACCAGGAGGCTTTTACACCCGCGGTCCCCAGCCTCTCCCAGTGGGACCTGCTCCGGCTGCGGCAGAGTGGGCCACCAGAAAGACCAAGCTTTCAATTCAACGTATTCTTGTATAGCTCTAAATCACAACAGCGGTTATTTCGGAGGCCTTTACAAAACCGTAGAATTTGCCGACACAGATTAGAGAATCAAAAAGTTCAAACAATCAATCAGTTAGTGTATCTTCTGTCAAAACAAAGAAATGGTCTAAAAGCAAGAAAAACCTCACTCAGTTTCTGCCGATTTGAGCATATTTTGAAAGTTTGTAATTGGAAAAAGTATGTATTCTGATACCAAATCTTCTCCATAATTACTATAAACTATAGTAATTATAGTTATAATTACCACAAGATTTTTTCATTTCTGCACAAAATTCTATTATAGCTATAAACTTCAAAATACATGTATTTTTATTTTGCATTCATTGTTGTTATAAACCTGTCAGGAGTTAGCATGAGAATATTTTTGTATCGTCCAGTATCATTATATATCCACCCTTCCGTGTGTGTGTATGCATGTTTGTGTGCGTGCGTGTGTGCACTTGTTTTCAACTCCTGGTGGGTTCCATAACCTGAGATTCCACTCACGTCATGGGGACTGGTTTTACGTGGTGGGGCCCGAACACCGGACCCCACTGGTCCAAGCTTAATAATCAATGGGTAATGCTTTTCTAACGGTCCTTATGCAGTCTCTGTAAAAAATATGGAAAGGACCCCTGGAGGTTTACTTTCCTGAAAAAAGTGTGTTATGTGTCGGAACCCTGGTGGTGGGTTGCGGGATATCAAGGAGGGGCACACTGGGGCAATTTCAGTCCAGCAGGCTGGAGCCAATCATGGAGCAGCACAACAGAGGAAATCAGGTGTCAGGCTAGAAAAAGGTGCAAGTGTGTGGTTCATTAGGCTGCAAGAAATCATGGAGGAGCACACTGAAGCGCACGCTTACAAACCACTGGTAAGTGCTGACTACAAGTCATGACTTCAAATTGTTATATAGAATGATTACAAATTATTTGTTGTTTGTGCAGCTTAGTCAAGAGTCCCTAATTGATGAAGTCGACTCAGATTCTGACAATTTAACTGTCAAGAAGAAACCTGTAAAAAAGTATGGAAAAAGAAAAATCAAAAACACTTTTCTTCAAGACTCGGAAAGTGACGAACCAAAGGCAAATAAGATTGTTATCATGCAGCTGCAAAAGAAGAAAAATGGGGGGCGAGTATACAGCAAGAGACACTTCTGCCTCTACTGTTCAATGTCCTGCCACAAAATGTCCCGTCATTTGACTAGAAAACATGGAAATGAAAGTGACGTAGCCAGAGCATTGGCTCTACCTGTGAAATCTAAAGCACGTAAACTTCAGTTTGATTTGATCAGGAATAGTGGAAACCGTGAGCACAATTTTGAGGTTTTAAAGGCCGGCATTGGAACTTTAGTCCCAGCTAAACAGCCAAATTGCCCAGTTAAATCCAGTGAGTTTTTGCACTGTATAGACTGTGGGGCATTGCTTAAGCGAAAGTCGCTGTGGAGGCATGTGGCCAGGTGCCGGCTTTCACAGAAAGATGCCCAGGCTAAACCAGGTAGAAGTAGGGTCCAGTCCCTCTGCTCCCTAGCCCAGCCTGTACCGGAGGGCATCAGCAAAAAGCTGTGGTCTTTAATTTCGGCAATGCATCAGGATGAGGTCACGGGTGTTGTCAAAGCAGAAAAGGGGATTCTGAGACTCGGAGAGCACCTGTACTTAAAACACGGGCATGATAAGACAAAGCATGATTACATTAGGCAGAAAATGAGAGAAGTCGGTAGGTTAATTAACGAAGCAAAAACCGCAGGGAAACTGAAAACAATTAAGGATTTCTTTATTCCTTCCAACTTTAACCATGTGATTGATGCAGTCAGGTCTGTGGCTGGATATGATGAGGAAACAAATCAATACAAGACTCCATCCTTGGCCCTCAAACTCGGCCATAGCCTCAGAAAGCTAGCAGATATTCTTGAATGTGACTCAAAAATGGAGCATTGTGTTGATGAACTATTTATTAAAAACCTCCAACGAAGCCGGCTGCTTTTTGAGAAGAGGTGGGACGTCTGTGTTTCTTCTGCTGCCCTACAGACCCTCCGGCAAGCCAAGTGGAACACTCCGGACCTGCTCCCTCTGACTGAGGACGTTAGAGCCATGCATGCACATATTGAGGTATGTCGACCTGAATATGTGCAAACCCTAATAAGTGAGCCAACGTCTAAGCATTGGTCTAAACTGGCAGTTTTGACTCTTTGTGAGGTCATCATTTTCAATCGAAGAAGGGAAGGTGAGGTTTCAAAGATGCCACTGACAGCCTTTACCTTAAGAAGTAAGACTGGGATCCATTCTGACATTGCTCTGGGACTGTCCCAACTTGAGAAAAAGCTGTGTCAGCATTTTCAACGCATTGAAATTAAAGGGAAAAGAAGTCGGAAAGTGCCGGTTCTTTTGACTCCTGAAATGATTGCTTCGATGGAGGTGCTGGTGGAGAACAGAAGGGCCTGTTCCATCTCTGACCATAACCCATACTTCTTTTCCCGCCCGGGCGCAGACACCCACATCAGGGGATCAGACTCCCTACGCCAGGTAGCCAAAGAATGTGGTGCGGTGCATCCAGAGATGCTATCCTCAACCAAACTTAGAAAGCACATAGCTACTATGTCTACAGTTCTCAATATGAAAGAGAATGAGATGGACATACTTGCCAACTTCCTCGGCCATGACATTCGCATCCACAGGCAATATTACAGACTACCAGAGGGGACACTGGAGCTGGCCAAAATCAGCAAAGTGTTGATGGCCATGGAGCAGGGAAGAGTGACGGAATTCGAAGGAAAGAGCCTCGACCAGATACAAATTGAGCCTGAAGGTAATTCTTGATATTATTAAAATATGTATGATTTTTTTCCCCTAAAGGCCACTTGTATTTTTATTTTCTGTGCGACAGGGAGAGCAGTAGAGATCCTCTCACAAACGGACGGGCTAAAAGAAACTTCAAGCGGAGAACCTTCAACCATTCATCCAGATGCACCCCATGGTAGTGGCAGTGCCCCTTCTGGTAAGTGTACCAGGTGGGGGATTACAGCCAGGCTGCTTGGTCCTCACCCTGGGAGTGTATATTGCTAATATATTTTTATTTCTCTCCCTAGAACGTGTAAGAAAGCCATGGTCTGCATCTGAGGTGAAGGCTGTGGAGAAGACCATGACACCTTTCATACAGACTGGAAAGGTCCCTGGGAAGTCTCACTGCCTGGCCTGCATTAATGCCTCACCAGATGACCTTAGACATCGGACATGGAGTGGCATTAAATTCTATGTCAAAAATAGAATCACTGCAATTCGAAAACAAAATCTAAAATAAAATTCCTTTAAAATAGTTGTTTGGTTTCTATTGACTGTTTTGTATTACTTAAAGTCTTGGTAAAAAAAGATTATGTCTATGGGTCCCATTCTGAACGGCCCTGTCAAAGGGACCCACCAGGTAACAAAAACGTGTATGTGTGTGTGTGTGCGTGTGTGTATGTGTGGTTCAAGATAGTCAGATAGCCATTTGTCAACATTACAACATGCAAATGATTTGATAGGTGGTTCTTATCTGCAGATTTGAACAGGAAGTAAATGAACCTGTTTCTATCATGAAGCTAATCAAACTGCATACAATATCACAACACAACCTTATGTGTGGTACAGTTTCAAACCCTAAAAGAGAATTTGTCTTCATGAACGCAAACTATTCTTGCTTTCTGAACGCTAAAACGTCCTCAAAAAGTGAAACTAAAACAACAGAGGTCGACGGGTGACTTGCCACTGAGCTAAAATGTGCAACTTTGAGATAATTTCTATTTAGCGGCTGGAATTAGCTTATTTTTATGGCTCTGTAAAAGGTCAAAGTTGGCGTGTTGAAAGTGGGCCAAGACCGGAGCGGGCCGCGGTGTAATAAATGACGACTGTATATTGTGTAAATGTTGTATATGGGATGGTGATCTTTTGTTCTGGGGGCATCGGAGGAGGGGAGGGGGCCGTGACGAGGATTAATGCGCGACATATGGCAACCCAACGGGAGCGGCTCCATTAGCGCCAACAAAGAAGTGCGATAATGAGACCAGTGTATCGTATGTCTGCCTCGGTCCGAAAACTCGTGACTCCGGAACTGTGCGCTGTACTGACATAATGTTGTAGATATAACCAAAACATGAAGCGAAGAGCAACAACTGAAAATGTAAAAAAAATGTATTTACAGTAAGAACGTGCATTGCAAAGATTGTGTTTGTATAACAGAATTGAAATGGTGTGAAATGTCCGCAGTATGATATTGGATTAAAGCTTGGGTACTTAACTTCTAATGGGCCATTAATAATACATACAATGCAAAAAGTGATGAAAAATATGTCAAAAAAATTCTCAAAATTTGCAAAATTTATCTTAATTTGAGAACTTTACGACGGCCTTAAAACAAGATTTCCCAATGGGACAAGTGAAATTATCTTGTTTTAAAACGATACAACAAATGTCTCCCTTAGAATGATAAAATAAAGCAACAGACAAATGGCTTTGTCCTATTGACAGATCTTGTTTTAAGACATTCAGAATGTCCTCAAAAAAAGATAAAAAACCACTTGCTTCAAGCAGTTATTACCTCATCCATCCATCCATCCATTTTCTTCCCCTTAATCCATTTCTGGGTCGGGGGGGTGACCAGAGATGCCACCCAGTACACAGAGCACCAGCCCCTCACTGATCCTCCTGCAGGTGATGAGTCCACAGGAGCCTTGATCTTTCAGCAGGGGCTTCAGGCAAAGTGGGGTTAAGTGTCTTGCCCAAGGACACAACAACAGCAGTCATCAGTGGGAGTCATGAAGTAGGCCTCGTGGTGGGCTCGAACCCACAACCTTCAGGCTCAAAGGCCAATGCTTTACCAACTGAGCCACTGTCGCCCCTATTACCTCAATATGTTTTTTTTTTTTTTTTGCAGTGTATGAGCCAACAGAAAGAAAAAAGATTATCCTTGTGTTGTGAGCACATTAGCCCATAACATGCTGCCGTCCTCTTAACATGTGATAGTTTGCATACTTGTAAGAAAGAGCCCTGTGAGTCACTCTTCATTGAGCTGAGAGCTGATTGGCCGACTGAGGGTGGTCCTCTCTTTTTCTGACTGAACAAATGTATCTAAAGATGTGCCAGAGGCTAAAACTAGTAATAGAATTAAAATGTTTTGAATCCAAGGAGTGAGACAGATTTTATTTATAGTTATATAGTGTGTGGCGCCACCTATGTGCAAACCCGTGATATTGTCCAACCCCTGAAGCTAAGCAGGGCAGGGCCTGGTAAATACTGTGATGGGAAACCTCTGGAGACTCAGTGGGGCGGCTGCCAAAGTGTCACTGTGTCTTTAAGCAAAACGCTTGTCCACTGAGTCTGGTGTTTGCATGAATGCTTGGGGAGGCCGATAGCACAAACTGGCTGTCTTGCTTATGTCAGTCTTCTCCGGGGCAGCTGTGGCTACAGTAGAAACTTAGCATCAGTGTGAATGAAGTGAGTCCCAGAGTGAAACCTGATAGACAGAAACTATATTGATCCCCCATAGAAAAATCTGGATATAGTCATAACCTTGTTTACAACTAGGTGCTTTTATTTTAAATTAGCTAAAAATGACACTGCCAAATCTTACTATATCACTGATTATGAAAAAATAGAAAAATAAATGAAATATGTCACAGTGGATTTGCATTAGGGAGAGGCAGGCTATCACAGCACTGGCAACTTGAATGCAGGAAATGTGATCGTACAAAGATAATAACCGCTCAAAACAGGCGTCACCCTAATTGCTACTTTGAAGGAAAAACAATTACAACATATAGTGAGTAAAAACTGAGTGATTTTGCATAATATCTCTAGTTTAGATACAGGCGACTGTAATTTACCATGATCCATAAATGTCACCGCGCTGTCCCACCTTGAGGTCAGAGCATGCCGCTACCATGACGACACTTGATCTATTCCTGTCACTTCATGGTCAGCAACATAAAAACAAGAGCGAGCAGGAGCTAACGGGCTAACGCTAACAAATAAGAGTGAATGTGTGTAATCAATAGAACGGCTAACGACACCGTGTGATTTAAAGCCAAGAGCTGTGCGTCGCAAGACCCATCGACAACACAATAAGAAGCTACCTCAAATAAATAACTCCCTTTTCTGTCTTTGTATTTAGTTCTTAAAGTCTATACAACTAAAATTAGCATACAGAGATTTTTAGATGTAAAATAGAAAACTTAAAGCTGGGTCGCACAACTTGTAAACCGCAAAAAAATTTAACAATACAATACATTTTTTTATTTATTGTATACAATACACTGGTGCTTTTTTGACATCTGAAAATCTCTGTATGCAAATTTTAGTTTAACTGTGTGTGTGTGTGTGTGTGTTTATGTGTATGTATATAATATGTGCGTATGTGTGTATGTTTATTTTCCTCTTCTTCTTTTCTTTTTGTGATTTTATTATTTTTTTCAATATAATTATTCTGATTTACTTCTTTATGGTAGCTTATATTTGAGAGTTGGTTTTGAACAAGATATTTTAATGCAATTCTTTGTTTTTGTATGCTGAAAAAACAAATTAAAATTAAAGCCGCAAGCGGCGTCGAACGGCCCTCGCCGCACCGCGCAACTCCCCGCACCGCGCGCACCACCCCGTGCCAAGCCACCCCGCACCACGGCGCCCTGCACCACGCTGTCCCAAATCACGCCGCCCCGCACCAAGCCGCCCCGCACCAAGCCGCAACGCGCCGCACCACACCGTACCACGCAGCACCGCGCAGGAGGTGGCGCCGCCGTGTGATGATTTGTTCCCGTAGCCATAGAAGAAGTTAGTCAAATTGTAATAAATATGATAAGTAGAGCTGGTTTGGCTCCCCATGTAAACTTTGAATCAGTCTTTAGGGGGCGCTAATGGGCCAATTTCAAATATTTCACTTTCACCTGACCTAAACCCTGGAATTGAACAATGGATTCAAGTTTAATGCAAATCAATCTTTGTTTGTGCACACGGGAAAAAATTTAATGTTGTCAAAAACGGCCAAAAAAAACCTCACATTTTGCCGCTCCGCTGCTCAAATAGCGTTTCACTGATCAAAAATCCCTGAGGTAATTTTGATGGTACATGTGTTTAGACAATGTGGAGTGATATGGAGGCCAATCGGTAAAACGGCCGAGGAGGAGTCGCTTTCCAACCGACATGTATGAAAATGATTGCGGATAATTTTTCCATTTTGCAGTGAAATTTATGGGCCTCCTGTTTGTCAGAGGGCAGAGCCATGGTAACATTTCGGTCGTATCTTGACTTGAGGAACATGTGTACCGAATTTCATGGCTCTACGACAAACTTGACCTCTGAAACTCCCATTGGCTGTTGTAGGTGGCGCTGTTCTGGCATTTTTTGAGTCCCATAAAAATAAACACCCAAATATCAAATTTTTCACCAGGTGTGATGTTTGGGCAAAATTTTACAACTGTTCATGCATGTTCAGGGGGTGAAATTAAGGCTCAAAGTGCAGAATTTGACATCTCTCGAGCAAAAACAATAGGCCCTTTCCCCGTTCGGGGCTCGGGCCTAAATATGGTTAAAAAGAAAAACAATGCAGAGAAATCCATTTCAATAGTTTGTGGATCTTTTGTTTGGTTGTATCACTGGTTGTTCACATGCATGTACAGTACTTTTTGGCTTCAATCACATTTTAAAATAGCTTTTTCAGCCAGAAAAGTTAAAAAAAGAGAGCACCACCCTCACTCGGCCAATCAGCTCTCAGCCCAAGTTTCAAAAGGTGACTCGCAGGACTCTTTCTTACAAGTATGCAAGAGATAGAATGCTTTATGATTAGATAGAGACAGCAGTTCGTGACAAGTGAGGTACCCAAGCTCTAAAGGAAATGTTTCCATAAGATAAAGGCAGATTATCTTGTTCAACCCTATTCCTTCGTACAGAATGCCTAACTGTTAAAACAAACCCTATGAAAACGATACTAAAACTGAATTATCTATAATCGATTATATGCAGTGGAAGCACCAAGGCCATTAATACACGTTTGTGTGTCTTACCAAAATCACTATTGACCCTTGACCGATATGGATTAAGGACAACAGAGACACTGCGGAGGAACACATTATATGGTAAATAAGAGTGTAATTTTTCCTGATTTCTGATGACATTTCAGGAGGCCATTTTCCGCTTCACTGACACCTCCATCCTTTCATAACTCTTCATGAATCTACAAAAAGTCTGCATTTGAACCAGCGACTACAGCGCTTGAAAAGAACCCGCAACTAAAAATCATTCTCATTGATAAGTTACGGCTTTTTTTATGAATGTTGAAAAAAGTTTGATCTTCTACAATGAACCTTTACAAGTTCAGTGAGGAAATTAACATAACAAAAATATTGAATTATAATTGTGTCCTTTTGGTCATTACCAAAAAGCTCATGTTCAAACATAGCTTTGCCTATTTACTATTGACTCCCTGTACACATAAATATATTTGCCTTTGACCAGTTTTCCAGTCCAGCTCAAAATAAAATACAAAAACTGTCAATATCAAAATGAAGGTCACTTAAAGCGCAGTAGTTTCATAAATAACTTTTAGTACACACGTTATTCAATTTTTGAGTAGTTTGAAATGTGGGTGGAATTTAAAAAAGTAGAACATTATATATTTTGCACAGGAATGTATCAAAAAGTAAAAGATGGGGAGGAGAAAAAATAAATAAAAAATAAATATGAGCTGAGCTTGGTTTTCCTCGGGAAAAGAGTTGCTAGTTACCATAGCACTGTTTACTTGCCAGCAGTTGGCATTTTATATATTATAATATATTTTCCAGTTTTAGCATCAAGTAAAAGAGGATTAAAGAATAAAATTGAATTATTAAAGTCAATTATAACGTTTTTGAATTGAATTGAGTTGAGTTACATTTATAAATATTATCAATTTTATTTTTGCTGCAACGGGACACCTGAATTTCTCCAACGGGCATCAATAAAGTATCCATCTATCTTTTATATTAAGGATCTGATCACTATGGAAACCAATTGAATGTTTTAAAATGCTAATAAAGTTGTCCTTTATATGTCTTACTAGTGGCACCGTTCTGATTGACTTTACTTTGCTATACTGCTTTCATACACATATATATTCGGTCGAGTTTTTCTTCTTTGACCTTTCACACATCACCTCCTGCTGTTTTATTTACAAAACATATTTTATAATTTCCGCTGAAAGATTGGACGTGCCATTTCTCCCCATCCCTGTTGACGTTTTATGAAGTCATTTTCTGCTTCAGTGTCACTGTTGTCTGCGATACATCCATCTCGCTTTGGCCTCTCCACGTTTTAAAAAGATGACACCTCGACGCCTCCTCTCTCCTCCCCTCGCCTCCTTTCCTAATCCCTCCCTCCTCATAAATCCTGTCACTCGGACTTTGCCGCGTATCATTCTTTGTTTGTGACTTTATTTGATGTTTGCGGGGAAAAAGACAATCTATTCTTTTTAAGGAGGCACCGGAGAAATGAGAAAGGAGAGGTCGAGACTTTTTACTGGTTTAGCCATCATCGTGAGGACTTTCATGTGATAAATGTGTGCTAGACGTGTTTCCGCATCCTGATTTCTGGTTCTTTCAAGGATTTGGATATGCCTGATATGTTAGAATACAAAATATAAACAATGAAGTGTGTGTGTCTCTTTGTTTTGTGTTCGTTGAAGCTGAACCTAAATATGTTCATAAAGGACAATTTAATTAATGCAATCAAGTCTGACGATGATTTATGGGCTTAACACAGGCCTTCAGATTGTTCACTGTGATTTCAGAATTTGAGAAATACAAACGAATTTCACTAAATACAACTCCAGGTATGTGTTTTGTGGGAATGGTAAAAGGTAAAAATATTTTTTTCGTCTAATTGTATGAAGCTCTTCCATTTGAAAAAACAAAATGCACACTTTTAAAGCAACCAATACTGTTTTATTCATAATCACTACGAGCACTTCCTGCAAAAAAAAAAACAAACAGCTGGTTTTGGTCACATGGTCAAATTGAGACAGCAGTGCCCCACCCCCGCCCCCCGTGGCAGTTAGGGGAGTGATGGAAAATATACACATGTTTGGAGAAATATGGATATTTTCTAATTGGATACAGTGTTGATTGTGTATTAAGTTATGTGTTTATATTCCGGAGGATCACAATTATTTTTTTCATATTTAATTCATGTTTTTAATATATTAATATGTTGTAATAATCACACACACACACACACATTGCAGAGAGAGGCTAGAGCCCAAAGATTTTTCAACATCAATCTTTATGCATCAATAATATCATATTTTTGGTATAAAGGGGCAGAGCATTTGGTAAGAGGCCAAAAGGGCGAGAGTAGCTCAGTTGGTAGAGCATTGGCCTTAGGGCCTGAAGGTTGTGGGTTCAAGCCCACCTCAAGACCTACTTCATGACTTCCACTGATGACTGCTGTCGTTGTGTCCTTGGGCAAGACACTTAACCCCACTTTGCCTGAAGCTCCCACTGAAAGATCTCAGTTCCAGTGGACTGACCACCTGCAGGAGGATCAGTGAGGGGCTGGTGCTTTGTGTACTGGGTGCAGCTCTGACTGCCACCCCCGACCCAGAAATGGATTAAGGGGAAGAAAACTGAAGGATGGATGAATCTATTCTGAATACATCTATTATAAAGTCTGTAAAGGTGCTATATAAATAAACAGTACTTACTTACATGAATAAATAAATAAATACATACATGCAAAAACCTAAATACGGATAAATAGAACATAAATAGAACAAAATAATTAAAACATACAAAAATCAATACCAGCGGCGACTCTAGTGGTACTGCTAACCACAACCATGTGTAAATGAATAATGCAGTATAAACCACTTTTGGTGTCATAAAATGCACTATAAAAACGCCATGCTTACTTACTTACTAAATCATAGTAATGAAAGGTACAAAGTGAATTTATGAGGGGAAAGATGATGAGATTAGAGTCGTCCGGATACAAGGAGGACGAACAAAAACAAACACAAAGAAAGCGTGAAACAGTGATAAGTTACAGTTGTCACACCGGCAGACGCAAATGTATTTATCAAAATCTACAAGTTGTAATGTTGTGTCATTGCGCCGGCTCTCACAAATCATGACTTCTTCTTCTTTCTCCACGCGAGGCTTTCTATAGACAAACAGATAAATGCGCTCTCCACTTCCCCAGCTTTGATTGGCCAGATGAATGACTACTATATTGTGCCGCTACTGCCTTTTTCCCATCTAACAAAAAGGAGAGGAATCTTGCTTTTATTTCTTCAACACAAATGGGGGAAAAAAAGAAAAAAACAAATGGATGGACAGAGAGGTGCGCGAGGTAGCCGATAATACTCATCGATTCTCTAAAGGAAGTGGAGCGGGAATAATAAAGGCGAAAGAGGGCCTCCTTGACACGTTGAGTGCAGTGCTAGCATTGATTTGACGGATGACACCAACCGCGGCACACGGTTCACTCCTGTTCCTGTTGTTTATTGTAATTTCTGTGTATCCACGACGACGGGACGAATGCTGCAAATGTATCAGATCTGACTGGTTTTCATTCATAACAGACGTGTTGAGAAATGGCCACAGCTAATGCTACTGCTGCTGCTAAAAGACTGCTGATTGTACTGCTGCTGCTGTTGCTACAACTACTACTACTACTGCTGATACTACTACTACTGATGCCACTGATACAGCTAGTACTGCTACTACTGATACTACTACTGCTGATTCTACAACTATGAATACTACTGCTGCTACTACTGTGACTACTGCTGCTACTAATGATACTACTACTACAGATACAACCACTGCTGCTACTGATACTACAACTGTTGATATTACTACTGCTGCTACTGATACTACTACTGCTACATCCAAAAAAAGTTAGTTTTCCACAAGTTTCAGTTTTGTTCTTAACCTTTACTCACTTTTAATAAGTGGTGAAACATAACAGGTTGAGCAAAAGGCTAAATGTGTTGCTATAGTAACTAGCACTAGAACCCCTCAAATTCCCAATAAAAGTTGTTTCAATAAAAAAATTACAGAAATAAAGCACAAACAACAAAAGTCACAAAGTTATGAGGTCCAAAATTGTAAAGCTGAGTATTTAGACTTTACTTTTATGTTTTTTTAATGTATTTTTGTCTTTTGTTTGGAAGAACTTCGAGGTTTCTCAGAATTGTAAGCTCCATTATAAATAAGATATTATATTATGATAATTCTTTCACTCAGACTGACAGAAGCGAGCCAACAGTCCCTCCGACCGCCACCAATCATCCACACACACACACACACACACCAGACTCATTCTAGGAAATGTGAGTGCAGTTGTCTTGCCTAAGGACACAACAGCAGTTTGGCACTTTACAGCAGGCGCCCCACTGTGGCACCTGCAGTGAACCAAATTATAGATTATAGATAAAAATGAGACTAGGGCTGTCAGTCATTGGTTGTATCTTTGATAAAAACTAGAGTCGATAAACCTAATCCCATTCGAAACCGGGTCTTTCTGAGTGGAGTTTGCATGTTCTCCCCGCGTCTGTGTAGGTTTCCTTCAGGTGCTACGGTTTCCCCTACAACTGAAAACATGCAAAATAGGTTAAATCCTCCAGCTGTGGTTGTCCTGACCAAGCCGAGCATCAACATCTGGGGATGGGTCCCTGGGCGCTGTACTACTGCGACCACTACTACTGATTGACGCCCTATTGGCATCAGGATGGGTCAAATGCAGAGGATAACTTGCCCTAGGAGAATATATAAAGTGCACCTTTACCTAGTCGACCAAAATATGCACATCTATAAAAACTAGAACTCCCAGAGCAGTCAATTACGGCTTTTAGTTTTGTAAGTGTAAATACTTATCTTGTAAAATTGGTGTCTTTGCGATTTACCAAATTGCAGCCACTAAAATAGCGAGTTACATTCGGATGTGCTGGACGGTGCAGCTCTAAAGTAGACGATTAAAAGATAAAGTTTGCCTGAATAATAAAGCTAATGTTTAGTATTATTGCGTCCCAGATAATATCACATATCTGTGGTCTGTGTGATCCTCTTCTCTCCAGAGGAACAGGTGTGCGGCGCGACCCGAGACAAAAACACTCGTGCATTTTTAACCAGCGCATTAAATATTAAACACGGCACACTGAGCTACGGCTAACGCACACACACACACACACACACACACACACACATATACACACGAGCGCTGAGCAGACAACTTGTCCAGGTCGATGGGCTAACGCGGCTCTCAGCGTCATTACCTTGCTCTCCAGGCATGCCCCGCACACGGGCCCCTCGCATGTGAGCGTTTAAGAGCCACAAGTAAAACAAGCGGTCCCCGTCGCACTCTGTCTGCACCTTTTCTTCTGTTTTCTCTCTCACCTTTCTCTATGATGTGGTCGCGATACACAAAAGAGCAAACTCTATTTTGATACTAAACATGACATATTGTGGCCTGTTTCAGGGCTGTAATTAACACTAGAAGTCCCAGAGCAGTCTATTTGACGGCTTTTAGTTTTTAAAGTGTAATTATTCAGCGTTTGTAACTTTTTCTGTTTCTTTGTGTAGTTTCATTCTATAACATTATTTTCTTTTGAAATTATCTTTTGTTTTTTAAATGTGAGGAGTTCAGCCTTTTACTCTATTTGTTTGTCAAATTCAAATGTTGCCTTTCTTTCTTTCTTTCTTTTCATGACAGGCCTTTTTACAAGATTCTGGGTCCTGGACTGGTCTGGATTGGTTCTGGTTCAGCTTGGTTTCCACCAGAGAAGAGCAAGTGCTGGTTACCAAAGCAATGCACGGTTTACTTGCTAGCTGTTAGCCTTTGGTCTCAATCATTAGCCTCTTAACAAACGGTTTCATTCTCTAAAGTTATATTCTCCAGTTTTAGCACTTCGTTAAATTTAATTAATCTGGTGAAAACCATTTTTGGGGCAATTTCTCAGAATTCCATTGGTTTGAATGAGAGCAGTCAAAATGACAGCTCTGAGGGTTCTAGTGGTTTCATACTTGTGAGAGTCCTAGTGTCAAGGATTATTTTGATAATTGATTAGTTGGATGATGATCATTCTTTCAATTAATACATTGATTGATTAGAAAGTCTGTATAACTGTTTGCCCAAAATTGATGTAATTTCAATCTTAGTTTTTGCATTGATTCAACTTTGCATTTCCACTTTTTCTATTTCACAACATTCCGGCCTTCCCTCCTCTCACCTCTCGCTCTCCCCCCTCTCTAATATCAGACAGGGGCCAGGGTAACAGGGCCCGACTTTGATGTCCCCCAAAGCAAACCATAACAAGAGGAAGTTTTCAATGCAGTGCCGCAAGAAGGAATGTCACATGGGGGACACCGTAGGGAGCGAAGACAGAGCGGCCAGATCAAAGAAGGGGACCGTACATTACATCCGTTTAAATGAGAGGAGATTGTAGCATTTTAGGGATTTATCTTTTAATCCAATTTGTGGATTCAGAAGAGTAAAGACAATGCTTGTTTATAATAGTCTGTTTCTCTGTTTTTCCACACAGTTTTTGAGTTTTTCTTGCCGATGCAGGAATGATGGGGACCGGGTCAGATCCGGTACATGTATGGACAATTGGGATATCTATGGCTTAATTTAAAAAAAAAAAACATAGCATAAATATAGAGGTTTGACTTATTTTAAGCATATATAAGCTTTTTGTTTTGTTTCAGTTATAATTGCCTTACTTAGATTCAAGAATTTATTTGCCATTTGCAGTAAAACCACATTGGAAAAACTGTGCAAGACTACCCCCAGTGCGCACCAAATAAAAGTCACGCATCTTGTGTTGTGTGCTCCTCATTTTTACTGTTCTGGAACAACTAGAAAACATTGTTAACATTAACTTTTGCATTTAAGAAAGAGTTCTCGGTGAGTCACTATTTGACACTTTGGGCTGAAAGCTGATTGGCTGAGTGAGCGAGGACGCAAATACATGGAGCAAGGAACTAGTGACACTGATTTTATATAATCGTTGCCTATTTGCTATAGCTCAAATTAATTGTATTTGAGCTAATTAGCATCTAGATTCGCCACTAGTTTTGGTATTGTTTAACATCTTATTTTCAATACTCTCGACAACCCTAATTCATTATGTGATAATGCTGCTAATGTACAGATGCTAACATACTTCTGCTAATGTACAGATGCTAACATACTTCTGCTAATGTACAGATGCTAACATACTTCTGCTAATGTACAGATGCTAACATACTTCTGCTAATGTACAGATGCTAACATACTTCTGCTAATGTACAGATGCTAACATACTTCTGCTAATGTACAGATGCTAACATACTGCTGCTAATGTACAGATGCTAACATACTTCTGCTAATCTACAGATGCTAACATACTTCTGCTAATGTACAGATGCTAACATACTTCTGCTAATGTACAGATGCTAACATACTGCTGCTAATGTACAGATGCTAACATATAACATAACTACACATTGCTTGCACTAGAATACACAGTACTTTATACTTGCCTCTTCCTTTGCCAAATATTCTTTTTTAAATTAAAATAATTTTCAAGATAGAGATTTTTTACTTGTTATTGATGCTAGAGTTAGAGATTTGTTCTATTTTAATTAGCATACTGTTCACTTATCTTGTGCCGTGTGCTCCTCTTGCCGACTGTTCTATAACTTGTGATGCAACACTGAAATTTCCTCACTGTGGGACGAATAAAGGCTTTCTTAATCTTAATCTTAAATGTTGAATATCTAATGTGCTGTTGGCAAATCGTCAATTTGTGACGTCGTTCGAGGTGACTGCTGCTTGGATTCAATTCAATGTATTATTGCATAGCCCCGGACCACAACAGCAGTCGTCTCGGTGGACTTCACAAAATTGTCACACAACACAGGAAATGCAATAATAAAAACAAAAAAACACACAGGAGCCATTGGTCCACAGGGTTCTGGGTAATAAAATAGTAACCGAGCCTGCATTTGAAAGGACAAGCAGCATTTTGAAGTGTTTTAAAGTCCATGCGATAGCTATACACTGCAGAAAATAATAAAATACAGTACATTCTGACTGTATTAAAACAATATTTGCCAATGGAACAAAGCCATTTAGTCCCGTTTCAAGAATTGTTGCTTTATTTTCTCATTACTCACAACTATTATTATCATTTTGCTTGTGAAAATAGGCTCAAATTAAGATGTTTTACTTATTTCTGCAGCGTATATTTTTTCAGCGTATTTTTTGGTAGCCTTTTGACATGCCTGACCCCCAAACCCTGCTCCTGGTCCCACAATATGAGCAAAACAAAATAAGTAAAACCAAACTAGTGACACACACACACAATATTTACCATCTATCCCCCTTCGAGAAACGACACAGGCAGAACGTGCAAACCCCACACAAAATGACGTGCATCTCCCTGGCACTTTAGCGCGTGTGTACAGTTTTATTGGCCCTCTCCTGCTCCCCATAAACATGAATGGGAATAATGGTACTCCCGTCAATGTATGGAGCTACAAATTGCGCGGCGAAGGTTAGGCGCGATTTTCTCGTCGTGCGGATCGATGTCTCGCCGCTGCTCGATGGAGTTAATTCTGCACCTCTCTGGGCCTTCCTCCTCCTCCTCCTCTTCCTCCTCCTCCTCTTCCTCCTCCGCTGGTGCAGTTAAGTCAGTGTAATGTAAATGATGTGCCATCGATTGCCACTGACAGTGCAAGGACGCTCACCTTTCTGCTCCACTCCCTCCTAGCCCCTCGTGTCCTAGCTCCTCGTTTGTCTCCTAGGTCCTCCTCTCCTTCTGCTGATGGCGGACGAGCTGGGTTTTAATGTTTAAAGACATTTTGTGAGTATGACTTTTAAATGGTATTAAAGATGTTTTGTATTTTAAAGCACATTCCACACCTGTGTTCACTGCAAAAAGTGATGAAAAATATGCTCAAAACTGGCAACATGTATCTTAATTTTTAGTTAAAACCACGGAAAAGATATATATATTTGATTCCATATTATAGAACAGTGTTTCCGAAAGTGAGTTCTGGAGCCCCCGGTAAGGATTTTAAGCATATCTACAAATAATTACAGATTATTTGCAAAAACAAATATTTGAAAAGTTGTTCTTTACAAAGTCGTTTTTTTGAAAATCCAACTGTAATTTAGTGCCATACAAATACATTTTCACCCTTCTTGAGTATTTTTTGTTTCCAAATGTACGACCAAAATTAAATATTTTTTAAGAATGTAGCTAGAGGAATACAACTGGACACAATTTCAAAACAACTTCTCTGTTAATGCACTCCTCAAACATTCTGTATCTCTGAACAACATAGACATTTCAACGTTTAATTGTGTCTTTTCATGTATTTTGGTGTAAATTGAAAAAGGGAAAACATATTATTCATGCATTTTAATGTTTGGGGGACACATAGACAGCGTTCGGTTAGTATGAGAGGCCTAGACTTTGGGAACTGATTACAATTTTGCGATGAGTTTGTTGATATTCTGTTCATTTAAATAGTCCACTCCAAATATGTTTCGAGTCAAATTTAAAATGTCATGAAAGTTCCATTTGAAACAGCGACATATGAAGCGAATACCTCATACAACACCAAAAATGCAAGACGGTCAAATGTGTGGAATAAGCCAATAAATGCTAGAATGCAGTAGTTCGTATGTTTTCTCACTTTCTTCCAGTGAGACCTTGAGCGTTGATTTGACAGTTCATAAAAGCCAATGATGAAAAAGCCATGTCTCATTTGGAATAAAACCTGAAAACAAGACAAAGATTCTCAACAATTCAAGATAAACTCAAATTAAGACATTTTACTGGATTCAAGTGATGTTTTACCGATCAAGGACTTTTACTCGCAAACTTTCTGCTTTGCTCGCCCCAAAATATTCGATTTAGATTGCGATTAATCGTGAAGCCCAAGTCAGATTTACTAAAAAGAGTCTGAGTTTAATCTGAGCTTAATGTATCGTTCAGAAGGTTTTCAGTTCTAAACGGTGAAGGACGAGGTCTTCAGTCTCCCAATCTCAGATATTTTGGTATTGATCTGACCATGAATGGCTTTTAGTCCATATGGCTTTCTCCTCTTCGCTCCTGGGCCTTCTTTTCCCACCTCTCTCCTCCTCTTTCCTCCTCCCCTCTCTCCTCATCCCCTTTCCTTCCTGCTCCTCTCTTCACTCACCTCCTCCTCCTCTCTCCCCTTCCCCTCCCCTCTCCACTCCTCTCCTCTCATCCCCTCTCCTTCCTCCTCCTCCTCTCTTCACTCATCTCCTCTCTCCTCTCCCCTCCTCTTTCCTCCTCCCCTCTCCAATCCTCTCCTTCTCTTTCCTCCTCCCATCTCTTTCTTTTTCCCCTCGCCTCCTCTCCTCTCCTCTTCTTTCCTCCTCCCCTCTCCTTCTCTCTCCTCCTTCCACCTCCCCTCTCCTTCTCTCTCCTCCTTCCACCTCCCCTCTCCTTCTCTCTCCTCCTTCCACCTCCCCTCTCCTTCTCTCTCCTCCTTCCACCTCCCCTCTCCTTCTCTCTCCTCTTTCCACCTCCCCTCTCCTCTCTCTCTCCTCCTCCTCCTCCTCCCTCTCCTTCTCTCTCCTCCTTCCACCTCCTCTCCTTCTCTCCTCCTCCTTCCTCCTCCCCTCTCCTTCTCTCTCCTCCTTCCACCTCCTCTCCTTCTCTCTCCTCCTTCCACCTCCCCTCTCCTTCTCTCTCCTCCTTCCACCTCCCCTCTCCTTCTCTCTCCTCCTTCCACCTCCCCTCTCCTTCTCTCTCCTCCTTCCACCTCCCCTCTCCTCCCTCTCATCTCTCAGCACAGCCTCCCTCTCCCTCGCTCCTGTCCCTCTGCACTCATCACTTATGTCTCTCTTTGCTGGTGCGGCCATTGTTCTTCTGAAGCATCTGTTCTGTCGCTCCCCCTCTCCTCTCTCCTCTTTCCCTCTCTCCTCCCCCTCTCCTCCTCCTCTCCTCCTCCTCTGAGTTTGTCCATCATTTATCCAGCACACACTTGATTTTCAGCCCATCATACTCTCCAGGCCGCTGTGCATTCCCCCGCTGCTGTCCATCTTAAAACTCTCGCTGTAGACCATCCCAACTTTCTCAAGTAAAGCTGCGCGGCTTTGATAGTTCTAGATGGTGTAGTCATTCTTAAAGCTGGGGTACCTAACTTTTTTTTTCCTTCACTCATTTGGTTTGTTCCATGAGAGAGTGTTGTGAAAAGGGATAATTTGTGAACATTTAAGACCTCAACATGCTTTCTTCATCTAATCAGAAAAGGTCCTGGGTTCCCCGGGCGGAACAGGGGCCTTTCTGAGTGGAGTTAGCATGTTCTTCCTGTGTCTGCGTAGGTTTCCTCCGGGTGCTCCGGTTTCCCCTACCACTAAAAACATGCACAATAGGTGTGAATGGATGGTGTTGATTGGGAGCTTGAATGCGCCAGTGTGTTCGACAACTCGCTTCTGTCATCACCGTGTGTGGAATGATTGAAACAATATCTGAACTCTGAACATTGTAAAGCGCTTTGGATGACCTTGGTCGGTAAAATGCGCTATATAACAAAAAATTACGTACTATTTTATTCTTTGGGCTGAAAGCTGATTGGCTGTCTGAACAAGCGGATCTCAAGATGTGACAGAAGGCAAAGAGACAAGATAGTGCCGCAGACGATTGCTGTGGTTCTATGGTACGCAAAGATTAAACATTTTAAAATAAATAATGTATGCATGCTTTTTATCTTTTTGTTGTTGTTTGTATGATATACCAGAGCAAATCCTAGTTTGAGACTTCCTGTGACTGCAAAGGCTATTTAAAGATTTCTGTTTCTGAGATACACATAGTGTTTTAAAAGCGATGAACTAGTAATGCAAGACTAGACAGAAAATAGAGAAACATTACCGTATGTTCTCTTACTACCCTATTTTTTCCAGTGATCCTTGTATTTCTACGTCTCTCTAAACCCAGTGCTAGCCAGATTTATATCATATGCAAAAATATCACTTGCTGTTTGCAGGGGAAATATATGGCGACAGATCATAGATAATAACCGCCAACTGCGTGTAACTCCCTAATTTACCACCAGAGGGAGGAGCTTGTCTTTTTTGAACGGAAAATTACCGGCAGAGCGTAAAGCCATGCGACGGTAAAGATCGTCACTTCACCTGAGAAATGATTCAGGGGCACTATCTGTATTCTTGGATCATGAAAACAGCTCTGAGTGTGATGTCATAGTGGGGCAATGACATCATACAAAGGTTGAAGACAGGACTTTTTGGTGCCAGAAGTTTCCAATATTTAACATTTATTTAAATTTTTTATTGCCATTGTGAGCAACAGTAAGTGACAAACTAAGAAATCGCTTTGGCTCTTGGTGCAAACAAGTGATAATAGTAAAAATAGAATAAGTACGCATGTATACAAAGAAATATCAAAAATCGACACTACATTTCTTAAAGCATATTGTCCGACACATTTGTGATCGTTGACAGGCCTCGCGCGCCTCTAATAAATGTCACTTTTCTGCAGACTTTCCTTGTCCTCTCCTCCTTTCTCTGGCTGTTGTCGAGCGTCCTCCTTCTCCAAACAGAGGACAGACACAATCCAATAAAGAGCCGCGAACAGCTGGAGAGAGAGGGAAGTGTGCCCACGTCCGAGAAGCGCAGTGTCAGCGAAAAACGCAGCCCATGACACCCAATGTCACCCAGGAACGAGGAGACAGCGGGGGAAGATGGAGGAGAGAAAAGAGACCTGAGGAGGAGTGAGGCCGATCCATCACAAATATGGATTTAAGAAGGATTGGAAGGGAGATTATCATACTAAATATATCAATGCGTCACAATAAAAGCTCTTGTCTTGATTCTTTGTAATGCATTATTTATCGTCTAAGGGTTTTTCAGTGGATGGATTCCTTGATTTTACTGGTTTCTATGTATTTTTGACTATGAGAATTTAACAAAAATTAAAGTATTGGGTTCTTCTATACCAGACAATATAAGGTATAATAACATAATTCTACTAAGACACAATGAATCTTCCAAAAATTGTAAATTTCTGCTTTGTGAGATCAATAAAGTATATGTTATATTATCTATTATGAGAATGTAGTATGGGGTGACTCAAACAACTCTGGAAAATGTGCATGATATCAATCTATCTATACACCATCACCACACAATCACAATCCTCTGTTTGTGCTGCTTTTAACATTGTATTTTAACTGTATATTTACTAAATGTAGTTATTATCGAGTAGCTGGAAAGGTGACTAAGAAAAAAGATATATATTATTACCATCAATCTATCCATTGGTCTAAGCATGCATTAGTTTTCTCACAAATTATTAAGTTGATCTTGAACATGATTACAAGTTTTTTGGGCTGAAACAATCAAACAAACAATTGAATAGATAAAATTCAATAATAAAAATAAAAGCTAGGATTGCTATCATTTTGTCTTATAAAACTTAAAACCTATTATTGTAGTTGATAAAACTGAGGCAAGAAAACTATGTGGAAAGAAAAATTGTAGACATAAAATACACTTTCAAATATTTCAATAGTTCATTTATTTTTGTACTTTAACTTCAATAGATCAAATAGACTTAAATACATAAAACGTGACATATGCCCATTCTTTGTTTGTTATAATTTGATGATTTGTTATAAATTATTTCTGAGATGATCTATTATGGGTTTACAACATTATAACAAAAACTGACTCACTTATATGTCACACTTTGCAAGTTATGACTCAATATTCTAATTATCCAGGTTTCATTGGCAGGAAAATAGGTTGTCAAAAGTATGAAAAATCAGATTCTTACCACTTCTAAAACTATATTTGTATCAGGGGTTATAGAATGAAACTGATATTTACAACTATTGAATAAAGGATGATTATCTAAAGAAGTGTGTATGTTTTTGTAACAGTAATGGACTTTTTCCTTTTGATCAAATAGAGTTAAAAATGCGGCGATGGTGACGATTGAGGTGTAAAGATGGGACAGAGACAGTGATCAAAGGAGGATGGAGTGAGGAGGTGGGAGACATATGGAGGCGACTCAGGGGAGCACTGAGGCACCAACCACTGGAACACATTTATCAAGGAAATCATACGAACCCACGACGTTATGCAGCTGAAAATAACGTAACCCTAAACCGACAGATAATGAGATATATGTTTCAATACGTAATCATCAATGAGAATGAGCTACTGTCATGCACATACTGTACCATTGTCACTGTTCAATCTCAGAGCACCAAACCAGACTGTTAGATTGAGTAGAGAATGATAAGTACAATGTGTAATTGTGCATTCATAACACGGTAGTGAATCTTTTATTTCTTCTTAACAGAAAAAAATGGTTACACTATGGGTTAAAAGTCTAGATTTCAGGAAAACCTGTATAAACTTTATATTTAAAGAAGAAAAAAAACCATTGAAATGTAAAACGTGATAAATAAATGGGTGGGAACCTCAGGGTACCTCAGGGTGCCTCACGATACGATACGCAATACAAAGCTCACGATAACGATTCAAAGCTCACAATAACGATTATATCACGATAACCATTATATCATGATAACCATTATATCACGATATGATGATTATCGATATATTGGTCAGAAATATACCATATGCCAATTTTTGGCATATATAAAAGAAAAATGCTAAGTGAAAAAATACACTTTATTTCATGATAAATGGAATGGGGATGCGTAATGTAGTCATATACTAAGTATTGATACGTATTTTTTTATTTTTTTAATGAAATAAATTACAAATATATATATATATATTTTTTTTTTTCAAAATCGATACTTACATATTGATAATCGATCGCGGGAGAAAGTATCATGATATATCGTTATACCGATATATTGTAACACTCCTAGTGGGAACAGTGCGATGGGGCGATGCATGAAGTTACTATGTGTATACTGTATATGACATTGTGCATATACACATACACATTTGTTACTAAATCTTCTTACACTTTCAGATTCAGTGCATTGGCCATTTGCAGTTTCTCTTTTAAATGAAAAGAAAACGTTTGACAAAAAAAAAAAAAGATATTGACAATAGCATCGCAATCGGTCAAAAATGTGTTCAATATTTTGCCTAAACCATGGGTCCCAGTCTGTCAGACATCACACAACCCTCATAATTACCCGTTGTACAACCATCTCGGCCTTGACCTGTTCCTCTGTCCATATTGACCTTACATTACAGCATGAACTTCAAAAATCTCCAAAAACTGTGAACCGTCTCGGCGCGCATACCATTTACCACCATGCAAACTCGGAGCTCACAAAACTCTGGTTCCGACTTAAGCCCGGATCACGGCTGTAAGCCCAGTTTTATGACCAGAGCACGGCAGAGACAGCTGAGCCAATATTAGTTTAAACTCCGGTCACAGCTGTCTCCACCAGTTCATAAAGACACTATTATTATTGTTATTATTGTAGATTTACACAATGAGAGCAGCTTTTCCTGTGTGGAGCATCACTGCGGTGGTCGCGCGGCCCTTGTACGGTTGTAAAACTAGAGGGAAAAAAAGCTAAAATCGTAAATGGGACGACAGTAAAAATGATAAACAATCGAAAAGTAGTTAAGTTTTACAGTAATGGTAATGGTGGGTTATTGATGACTGCTTTGGGGAAGGAGAGCGAGAACGTTTGAGATTCGCACAAACCAGAAGAAAATATGATCATTGGTACATTACCCTGTGCTTCATGTATACAATACAAAAACACAGGGTGGATTTCAACTTGAAGTAAACAAGAATTTGACTTATAATATTCTAATATATATGTAATTATCTCTGCTTTATTAGACAAAAACTTGCTGATGATGTGAGTAACTATTGGTGATGGTTTTTCAAAATATGGTTTTAAATATATTTGTTATGAAAAAATACTTAATATAGATGAGACAACAGGGTCATATGGTGAAAAAAATGTATTCTTTCCCAAATTAAATATCAGTGAAGGTGCAGCTAATAGCTTTAAAGTCATATAAAAGAAAACACAGTGCTTATTCAGACAATCAACAGAATTTGCAACTAATTTACGTAAAAAGTCCCCTTATACCACTTTTTGTTCAGTTCCGAACTAGACCAAATCCTGTTTATGTTGAAGATGACTTCAACTTTTTATGTCATGATTAGTTATGAGAAAGTTATGTACACTGGCTTTAATACAATTTTGTTTTCAAAAGCTGGAACATTCTTCATAAGGGATAAAGTGGTGACACGTTGCCGCTCTTTGCCCAATGACACACAATAAAGCCATTTCCTCCAAACAGTAATCTGCTAATTAGCTTTGAAACCCGGCAGTGGAGCCATACATCACTGCGCATTCGCCGCAAACAATAAAAACTGCTTCTTCCAGCTTTTTTTCCACAACCTTCCCCCTTTTTACATTTTGGCTGCGGTTCAGCTCGCTCTCTAATCCCGCGCCACAATTATTGGCCTTTTTTACGCTTCGATCTTCTCCCCCTGGAGGTGTGGAGGTGACGGTACGGGTCGATGCTGGGGACGTATAAAGTGAAAGATGCTAACGCGAGCCGTGATTAAGTGCGTCTAAATGAGGCTAGTTTTATAACGGCCCGCCACCTGTATGCGTTTATGGCTGTTATCGGTGGGACAATACGAGCGGTGATTACAGCTGTCGATTCAAAGGACAATTATGGGAAAGATTACACTTAGGATGAGCTGCTTTTGTCCTTATTTGGTCTCATTAAAGCTGGGGTATCTAACTTTCAAACCACAAAACATGGCACTATAGAATGATATTAATAACTAATAGTTTCTGGCTCTAAATGAGCTTGGTTTGCTCGTTTTCACCTGAGTTGTATGTCACAGCTGTTTCAGACAGAACAGTGAAAAAGAGAAGACCACCCTCACTCGGCCAATCAGCTCTCAGCCCAAAGCATCAAAATGTGACTTATGACAACTCTGTTAAGTCCTCTGAGATGACTGCTATTGGGACTTAGGGCTATGCAAGAATTGTAATTGTATTGTACTTATAGGGCTCTTTCTAAAATGTGTTTTCTAATTAGATAAAGACAGCATAATAACCATAAAAAACTCTTTGGACAAACAAAACGTATTATTAAATAAAAGAAAGTTAGAAACAACAGCTTTAAACTTCAGTGAATGTCAGTTCTTACCAGTCTATTGGCTGGGAATGACTGGTCTATTACTGGGAATGACTATTTTAAATGTATATCATTAATGTACATAGTAGTACTGTGTCCCATGGTCAGTAAAAAATGTATTATAATTTACGTTGCTGTCATTGCAGATGTATTTGAAATAATATGTTTCAATATTTGTTTGACAAACTTCAACGCTACAATACAGTATACATTAGTTATTAATACAATAAATAATAAATATTGATTTAAAACATTTTTCAAATAAGACTAGTGTGATATGTCTGCGCTGTTAATATCTGTCTGAAAGTGCGCTACACAATGTCTTTGCATTTTGCTTGGATCTAAATGTGTTTGACTGTGTGACTATGTTCCACAGTGAAGCATTAAACTTTCCAATCTGTATCGGAAACAAACAAGTGACTTCCTTTGGCTAAGTTATAAGTCATTTCTAAGGAGAGGAGAGCTGACAATGTAAGAAGTTAAGTTTGTCAGCAGTAAAAACAATGAATGAATACACGATGAATGAATGAATGACTTGATGAATTAATGACACTGAAGTTACAGGACGTTTCCTTATTGTTTTCAGATGTTGTGTTAGTGATATTCAGATGACATTACACCATCACAAAAAACAAAGGTGTTATTTTTGTCAATATTTATTTCTCTGCACTACAGTTACAGGAACCATATGCTGCACTGGCTTTAGTGCTGACCTCGTCTCATCAGAAATGTCAAAACATTGAAAATACTGCAACAACGGAAACGAAAAAGATACACTGTGACATGACGCAACAGGGTTTTGGTTTATAATGAAAAACCTGCAGTAAGTGGACAATAAAACATAACGTTTGTGGGATGATGCGAGGGCTGATTCAGTTCAGATATTGGCAGCCCCTATATGATTTTGCAATGATACAAAAAGAGCCAATAACGCAAATGCAGTACTAAACTGTCAAAAAACGGGCAAAATTTTAAGAAAAACTCTGTGAAAAATGTTTTTGTAAAAAAATAATATTTTTTACAAAAAGTAAAAAAAAATCTGTAAAAAAATCTGAAACTGTGTTCAAACAGACTGTAAATATTAGCGGACATAGTCATGCCCATCTCCGCCATGCAAACTAATGTTCCACCACTTTCAGCGTCTATGGGCAGTTTCAAAATGGCCTGGTTTGGTCTCTCCTCGTCCTCCCTCCTCGTCCTCCCTCCTCATCCTCACTGCTCGTCCTCCCTCCTCGCATGCGTTCAATCCAAAATGAAAAGTCTTAAATCTGGCTTGTCGTAACATCATAATAGAATAAAGCACTATATTCTCCACTGCGGCGCTTGTACCACAGAGGCAGAGTAACCCACACGCCGCTTTCAAGCTATCTAAGAAAATCGGAATTCCCACTCGGACAAACGGGAATGAACTTTTCTCATGTAAGAGGAAAGAGAATCCAGTTGTGTTGTGATTGTCGCTGCTGCTGCTGCACGTGTGTGTCACCACCGTCACCGGCTCCTCGTGAACGCTTTGATTTTGAGAAGTCAGAAGATTACGAGATTCCAAGATTGCATCAAATCAGCAGCAGCTTTATGGGGAAAAGTTATGAAAAATAAGTCAAACATTTCTCAGATTCGGCAAAATGTATCTTAATTCGAGCAC
This sequence comes from Knipowitschia caucasica, assembly GCA_964034765.1. Lineage (NCBI taxonomy): Eukaryota > Metazoa > Chordata > Actinopteri > Gobiiformes > Gobiidae > Knipowitschia > Knipowitschia caucasica. Next base: position 12,205,310 of record OZ035841.1, on the reverse strand, counting down.
ATTTTTGTCTTCCTCGTCTCCACTGGAATTGAAAAATAAAACAACAGTTCATTAAATAAGACTGAATGGCTTCGTCTCATTGGTCATTCGTCTCATATTGTTTTGAATTGTCAGAATGTACTCAAATTAAGATAAAGACACTTGATTTAAGCAATTATTACCTCATATTTTATCAGTATTGTGACAGAAATTCAATATTATATTTCTTAATTGTGATCCTCACTTAAATTCAAATGCATCTGCACTTTAAATAGTTTCCAGCCAAGAATCAGCCAAGCATTAGCAGTCAAACTAAAAATGAGGAGCTACAGTATTTTTGAGTATAACAGTGTAGTATATATCCGGCTGTCTTTAATCCTTGTCATTTCAAAATCTGAAGTACGTTTCGGTTTGGTTTGCGAGAATAATAGGTTAGAAAACTTCCGAAATGAGGTTTTGCAGATGATTTGGGTCACTCATATTTATAGAGCGGTGACTTTGGGTGCAGTACCTGGACTCTGCGCTCCAGATGGCCCAGTGTTTAATGCAGACTGACAGCAGCATCCGCAGTGTCACCAGCTTCATATACCCACACACACACGCTTCTATATCACTACTACAGGCTAATAAGTCAGATATATATACCATGAATTCCCCTTGCATTTGCTCATTTATAGTTTAATATGCGTATGTTTATGTTGTCCTGTTCTGTCCTGTCCTGTTCATATCCTGGTCATAATTTTGTCACTTTAGTGCAAATTAGTTGAAAGATAAACTTTCAGCCTAAAACCGTCATTGAGGCCCAGTCTCGTTTACGCCCCCTAGCGAAGGAATAGCAGAGAGTATTTTCATTGATTGTCAGGTTTGCGATTAGTTATAGCATTTAGGTAGGTTTTTATAAGCATAGCTGTTTGTATTATAGATAATTGTGTAGTGTTAATAGCGTTGTTGTTGAATATTGTATTTTTAGTCACTATTGCTTTTATTGTCAAGTGTCAATCACAGCCTAGACCCGCCCAATATTCAACCCCCGCCTGTCCCCTTTAGTCCTCCAGGCTACGCCCATTTGGAGGAAGATTTGAACAAGATATGTGGTTGACGTAAGCCTCGAGGAGCGGGGGTGAGAACCTCTTTAAATAAGACACCATTTAATCAGATGATAAGTTTTGACTTAAATAAGTAAGTAAGTAATCTTTATTTATATACCGCCTTTCACAGACCAGAGTCACAAAGCGGTTTACAATTGTTATTATTTTTGGGCACTTATTCTCTCGCTCCACATAGAGATGGGAGCAGGGTCGCCGAACAGGAAGCGCATGCCAGACCTATTGTAGGTATTTTTAGTGGTAGGGGAAACCGGAGCACCCGGAGGAAACCTACGCAGACACGGGGAGAACATGCAAACTCCACTCAGAAAGGCCCTGGTCCGACCGGGATTCGAACCCAGGACCTTCTTGCTGAGAGGCGAGAGTGCTATCCTGTGCTGTGTTTATGTAGAAGGCTCATCATTTCCACCTGTTATTTTTGTGTATTTACTATTTGCATTATAGAAGTATTTAACTAATTATGTATATGTTCTTTATTTAACCAGGTAATACTGAGATTCCATTGAGATTTCAGAACCTATATTTCAGGAAATAAATTATCAATATTGTACCTTCTGGTGTGTCATTAAGAGTAATCTTGTATATTCGTTAAATTGTATGGCAGCCCACTTCCTGTTTCTAAGAGTAACACAAATATTAGCATAAATATTCTTATAAAGCTTGAACCCACTTTCTGTCAGTGCAACTCAAGCTGACTGTTGAGGGTTTAAATGTTTTCAAATGTGATTCATGTTCAAACTATTCCGATCGGTTCAACTGTGTTTTCCTGCTCTTTTACGCTGCGTCACTTCTTTGCACCAGGAAATAAAACTGGAGCAGCAGTAACAGTGAGTTTTAAATCTTCCGTAGTCTTCAGTCTCCCGTTCATTATTCCTGTGGATGACTTCAGCTGTTTCCTGTAAGCACTGGACTCGCTCTCATGACACATCTCTGTCTCACTGCCTTTTTATGGAAGAAAAACAGTGACCCGAACTCTCACTTATTCACAAATGTTCCTCGCAGAATGTGTCATGAAAAGTACAAAGGCGTGCTGTACCTTCTGCTGTCTCGTTCTGTGATTCAACATGGCCACTCGTTGCTATGGGAGAATGAAACTTTCTCGTAATGAGGATTTCCTAAGACTTAAAGCTGTGATAGCTAACTTTTGTCTTTGTCATGTAAAAGGAAAACATTTGGATACGTCAGACCACCATTCATTATTAACATGTTTTCTCATTTTCTTAGAAACATGTTAACCTTTGCAGACGTTTAAGTAAGCTGAAAAATATGAGCTGAAAAATCTTGTGACAGAGACAAAAAAAAAACTTGTGGTGGAACCAAACTGTTTTGAACCTACAGGGATTTTATGACATCTGAATATATGTGGTTTAAAAGTTAGGTATCCCAGCTTTAAACTTGGACAAAGTGGTCAAGACATGCAACAACAGATATCATACTACTACTACTACTACTACTACTACTACTACTACTACTACTACTACTACTACTACTAGAAGCTATACTGTCACTACTAGAAGCTATACTGTCACTACTAGTACTACTACCACTACCCCACTACTACTAGCTATACTACACATACTACTACTATAAGCTTGAAAAAAATCCTTGGAGTTCTCATTTCCAATAACTAAAATGTGTGTGACTTGAGTAGACAATAATATGACATCCTCTAACCTATTAAATCCTGCTTAGAGCTGTTATTTTTTTCAATAAGTGGTTATTGGCCCCTCCGTGTTGCCGTAGTCTGTGCTGACTCAGCCCTGACCAGCTTTACTGTAGTCAGCATTGCTCTCTTAATTAAAGTCCAGAGATAATTTTGCTGTTTTCAGTTGTTGGTGGGCTGTGAATGGATGAATGAGTCGTCAAAGGTGCATTTTAATTGTGTGTTGGTGAAGTTCCTTTCTTTCTCAAACCCACATCGTTCCTGGAGAAAAAGATGAGTTTTTTTGAAGCAAGTTTAATGATGAGAAACTGTCTGTGTGCGCAATACTAGCACAAAACACTTTATTCTGAATGATTTTTTAACCATATATTTTACAGTATAGCAATGTTATTGAAAATATATGTTTTAAAAGTAAGTGTGCATAAAACAAGTTGTCAAAAGTGAATACAAAAGATGACAGATGACAGTTGGAAAGCATTTTTTTTACCCTTCCTACCATACATGTTGTACAAAAGATATTATTTCCCATTTTGAAACAAGAAAATGGACAAGCATCATATTTCTTTGTTGATGTTCAAAAATTGCAACAAAAAGTAACTAAACTGTAAACTTGATATTTTAATCCAGCATAAAGCGCAATTTTGTCAGTAAAATCTCTCAGCTTGGTTGAGATCGGCGTCTGCCCTTTCCCCGTGAGCCTCCCTGAAGAAACAGCCCCGACTACACTGTACAATCACGTGTAATTCTAACGAGAGACGACACCAGCGTTACCTAAACCAGCCTGACTCAAAGCGGCGCGCCCGGTCCTGATCCCAGAGCCCTGATTAAACAGACAGCAGCGTGAGACGAGGACTGCTTTGGATTCTATGTCAGATCGGCAGTTTCCAGATCGCTCTTGAAACCAGAGATATCACACCGATGAGAGAACGTGTTGAATTTGTGGCTTTTGGGGAATCGCAGATGTGTCCGAGAGTCCCTTTCCCACAAGAATGTTATCGTTCTAATCGTGACCCGTTACGCAAATGCTATAATCTGTTTCCCTAGTTGTTTTTAAAGTGATTCATGCGTGCTTGAATGAAACAGACATTGCCTCAACTGTCCATGGATCGGTCATTGCAGTGAAATGTCCCTTTGCAATAGAATCAGCGTGCAAAGACGAGAAATGATATAAACTGGCTTAAAGAAGAAATATTATGCATTATTGATGTCCCTTAGAATGATAATGAGGCTTTATGATTTAGAATGTTAATTAAATACTTAAAATAGATTAAAATGTTTAGTCGATTGTAATCTGATCTAAAATATATGGGGGAAAAAATAATAATAAATGCATTCCACCTGTAACTCCCTACGCTACCACCAGAGGGAGGAGCTCAATTTGATTCTATTTTTGTTGCAAAATTTGAAAATGATGTAATTGTAAAAATAATTTCACCTTAAAAAACTAATTTAGGGAAAGTTTCTCGGAGTGTGATGTCATACTATTTCAGACAGAAGGGGAGGAGTTTCATGTCTGTGCCAGAACTTTTTGATACTAATGAATGGATTGAAAAACATCCGGTCTGTTTTTGATGCGGAACAATTTTCAAGCTCAAGTGAGTAGATTTTTATAATATGTCTCCTTTAAAGACCACCATACCTAACTTTTCTTTGTCCCAACAGAAAGAAGTTTTTAGGGAGCCGTTTTTACCAATATAAAATGTGATGTGTACCCTAACCCCAATAATTGGCCGGTCGGCACTAGATCATAAACTGAATCGGATTGAAAGCGGAAGTAACAACCCTACTTTCGAATTAGTTTTAGACTAAGTCCTTAGGTGGTGACTGGTTAAGTTTTAGGTGTCTGAGTAAAACTTAGACACCTAAGTTGGGGTTAAGGGTGGGTTGGGGTTATTTTATGGGAATGGCTGGTAAAGTTTAGGCATGAATACGTAAGTTGGTTATATTTACTCCCACTTCCTACCCGATTCCGTTCATGATCTAGTGCTGACCATAATTGGCCTCCCTCACTGCCTCACTGACATGTCTGTTTATGTTTAGCAGCTAACGCGGTTCTCTGCGACTTTGGAAAGAACTTCTGGTGGAAGTTAAGAGGATAAAGACACAGAGGGTGGACTTCAACCAAACTCTTCCTAAATACCTTTAGGTATTATTGTGTGATATTGTGTGAACAAATCAAACCACAACCAAACATTTTATCTTTTGAATACTGACAGCTGATTGGCTGAGTGAGGGCTGCTACTCTCTTCAAGAAAAAAATATCTGAAGACCAAAAAAAACATCGTAGTTTTGAGAGCTGGGAACGAGTAACATTGATTTTATTTTGTGGTTTCAAAGTTAGCATACTCCAGCTTTAATCACAACTGCAGTATGTGACTTTCTGTCCAAAAATAGACTAAAATAGACTTTCTCGGGTCCATGTAAATGTTTTTTTTGCCTGGAATGGTCCACAGTATGGCAGAGAAGAGAGATAGTCTATAATTGAATAATGCACACGTTGTTTTTGATCATTTCTGTTCAGTCTAAGCATTAAACACAGACATCAGCAGAGATGCCACTAGGCCAAGTAAGTTGTGTGAGGAGTAGAAATAATGTACTTTTTTTTTAAACTATTGAATACATCAGAAATTGAATAAGTGCTTGCAATAGGAGTTTAATAATGTCCTGTGGAATATTTGCAGGTGTTTCAAAGTTCCTCATCGCAAAGAGAGATAAAAAGAGGGGACCAAACTTCAGGTGCAGCAGTGACCCACATCAAGGAACAGCAAATAGGTCAAGTAACATACAACACATTAGTGAAAGTGGCTCATATATCATCTACATACAGGATTATGAAGAAGAAAGTTTAACTACAATTTAACTACACTGATATATTGAGTACAAAATTATGGAAAAGTGATGAAGGTCGGTTTTAATACACCTGCCATCAAACGAATCGCAAAATAGTGGCTTTTATAATTATGTTCTGGATCTATAGCCTCGTTGCTCCATGGGAACGGGTCTCTCTCTCAATGTGGGCCTCCCAAAGGTTTCTCAATGTTTTAATCTTGTATTTTTTTTTTTTTTTTCTTGCCAATGCAGGGAAGGTTGAAGGACACTGATGATCCAGAACATTTATGGACATTGGTCATCCCACTCCCTATGAACAAATGGCTCCAATGTGTTTTTTATCATTGCATTTTCAGTGTTCAAACCTTTTGATTCTCTAATGTGTTGTTGATAATTCGACAACTTTGTTAAGTCTTCTGAGACGACTGCTGTTGGGATTTACAGAAATACAAAAATAAAAAGAAAGGAATTGCATTAAATGATATCAATAGGCCCCCGAAAACCTGTCTGGGAAATGTATGGAAGTTTGGGAAGTTCTGGGGTTACATCTAGTACAACATGTGGGATGGAAAAACTGTAAAATCAAAACAAAAAAGGAAAAAAAGAGAGGAGAACATGCAAACTTCCTACTAAATCCCTTTTGCTCAGGACATAGAACTTCACCCCAAAACAAATGCTTCCAACACAAGAAAATATTTGCAAGGCCTACAGCAAAACACTACAGCGTCCCAACCACAGCAAACAAATCCACAAAGTATATCTGTAAACAACAACAGAGAAAAAGATTGTGAGACAAAAAGGGAAAAATGAGAGATTTAACATTTCAGGAAGTGGGATTTTTTGTGTTGGCTTTTCTGTATCTTTAACAACAATGTGAACAATCATGTGACAGCAAAAGCGAGTAAAAAACATGTGCTGTCCGAGAAAAGTGTCTCCCTTCACTCTAGTCCCTTTCACATAGATTAAGATTTAAAATAAGACTTTTAATATTACTCAATTGTGTAGTTTCTGTCAAATTATACGACAAATCTACTTTTTTAGCTTTTAATTGTTGTCATTGTAAGTAAGAGTAAATTTTCTTTGGCATTTGGTGCAGACAAGTTATAAATTAGTCAAAAATAGATCAATACGTTTCAAAACAGAGACACAATTTCTAAAAAGAAATGACCGTATTTAGTTGACCGTATTTATTGCACTATTTTTGAAGTCGCCAAAAAATGCTCTAAATGTCACACGGACCCTGATACGAAAGAAAATTGAATAAACATGTTTTTTGTAGAAATCAGAGAGCAGAAGAGCGGCCGAGTGTGATGAATGAAGCCGTGTTCTTTGTAGAGAATGGGACAAAAACACTGGCGTTTCCACCGTAAATCTCAGGCAGAGGTCAGAGGTCAGAGGGCCGGACACTGGCCCATCTGGGATCATTTAGACCCGAGCTCCGGCGCGGGGACTGGACACTGTTCCACTGCAGCTACAAAGGCAGGGCGCTAACCAGCCGCACATTCACTCTGGGAAATCACACATTAACACAAAAAACTAGACAAAGATGAGGGACTTATCAAATATAATATTCTTATAAGGGAGGACTAGAAGAGAGTCAAATTATAAAATTGATGTCACCTGTTAAATGTCTACTGTGTGTATTTACATACAATTTTATCAAGATTTGTATGCATGCCTAGACATCTATTTTTTACCTTTTTATGACTTGTTTGCACCATATATTGAAGCAAATAAACTTAAGTAAGTGGGAGGCACGGTGGCGAGTTGTTAGCACTTATGCGTAACCACCAGCAAGAAGGATCTGGGTTCGGATTGAGCCTTTCTGTGTCTGTGCAGGTTTCCTCCAGGTGCTTCGGTTTCCTCTACCTCTAAAAAAAACATATACAATAGGTCTGGCATGTGCCTCCTTTATGGCGACCCAGATCCAATCTATGCCCACAACAATTGTAAAGTTCTTTGTGGTTCTGGTCGATGAAAGGTGCTATATACGACTTATTTACCGGTACCGTTCTGTTTCATCAGAAAGTATAGTAAAAGTTAACTTTAACTTACTAGAAAACATTTCAACTTTTGCATGCTTTAAATAAAAACCCCTCGGAGTCACTATTTGATGCTTTGGGCTGAGAGCTGATTGGCTGAGTGAGGGTGCTCTGATCTATATCACTTTTTGGTCCGAGAAAGCTGTTCTAAAGCTGTGACAGTGCAAAAATACATACAAAATAGTGGAAGGAACTACTTGAATTTTAGAACATATTTTTTGTGGTTTGATAATAATTTGGTACTGCATATGGAAGATGTTTTTGTGTCATCAGATTTTGAATTTTAAATTAGCTTGAATTTTTCCATTTGGAATTTGTCTTTGAATTTCAGTCAGCTTTACAGTGCATCTAAACTAAGGGTCTGAGATTTTGCCTGCATACCGTAGTCGGGTAAAAGTAAAGAAAGAATCCATTCATATTTTTTTTGCAGAGACATAAATACAAAACAAATGTGTGAAATAGCAGGTGGCGGACCCGACTTAAAAGAAACTCGACTTGCATTTTAAAGTCGCCGCTGAACTTGTCGTTGGCATTTGAAAAGCCACTCTCTCTGAGATCTGTAATGACTAAAAATAACAGTCTTATCTGAGTGCATGTTGTTGGTTCTAGAGTCTGGTTTTCCCCATGGGCCAAAATTAGACCTCCATGTATTGGACCAGCCCAATCTCACTCTCCAAACATTTTCTCTCTCACACTATTCTCGAAGTGCAACTAACTTTGTGTTATTATCCCTCTGCCCCCTTTTATGTCAACAACTGTATTCTCGTATTTAACTTCCCATGGAAAAAAGTGACATTTTGGTTCTTACTAGGGGTTGGATCTAGATTTTTAAAATGGCTCGCAAGTTTCATAGTAATTGAAAATGGCGAGATCTTGGACCGATATGCAGCAAAAACAAATCAAAACCAAGAGTTATACTATGGTACTGTCATCAAACAGGTTACTGGTTAGGCTATTACCTTGAAGCAAATATGTAATAGAAGTATAAATTAATATATTTAATAAACATAGCTAAAGCTGGGGTACCTAATTTTCAAAGCACAAAACAAAAACATGTAACTATTCCTCGCTCAAAAACTTTACTTCTATCACTAGTTTCTACATGCCTGTACTTTTTTTTAATCGCCGTCACAACTTTAAACCAACTTTTTCAGACAGAAAAGTGAAAAGGAGAGGACCACCCTCAATCAGCCAATCAGCTCTCAGCCCAAAGAGTCGAATAGTGACTCACGGAGCTTTGAGTAACAAGAGGAAGATAGCTGCAAAAAGTGATGGAAAAAAAATCCAAAATTGCTCAAATTTGGCAAAAATGTATCTTAATTTGAGCTCATTTTGACTGCACTAAAACAAGATTTGCCAATGGACAAGCTGAATTATATATTTTTTAAAGATACAAAGAAATGTGTCCCTTGGAATTGGAAAATAAAGCAACATTTCATGACATAATACTAAACAGCTTTGTCCCATTTGCAGTGTTATTTTGCTATGATTTGTTCACACCATGTTATTTTACAAGCCTCTTACTTTTGGGCCTGAGAAAGTATATCATACGTGAACAAATAAGTTGGGGACCCCAGCTTTAACTGCTCCCGAAAACTCATCCTAAATTATTTCTTGCTAGTTCCGTGCGAAGCCTCATCATCGTCCGTACGTCCTGAGTAAGCCATAACTTTTCTTTTGCTTTTGATTTGAATTCTTGTAAACCTAGAGCGGCGCTGTCCCGGTGCAGCAGTGTTGTGGATGTTAACATAACCAGCGACACTCTCATAAAGGAGGAGCTGGAGCGTGAAATCTGACAGAAAAAACACTGTGGGGAGGATTCCAACGAGAGGACAAAATATACTGACCTGCCTCTGTTCAAACCCAGACCAAGGACTTTTAAGATTGGAAGTATAGTATGATAAAGGGGGGCTGAGATTAAGATTGAGAGATCCTTCGTTCGTTCCACAGTGGAGAATTTCACTGTTGCATCACAAGTCACAGACAGTAGGAATGAGGAGCACACAGCACAACACAAATGAATAATACCTCTATACTAAACCAAAGTAAAATCTCTAACTATAGCAAAAAAATAAGCCGTATAAAATCTCTATCTTTAGCATTAAAAGGAGAGAAGTCTAAAATCTCCAACTTTAGCATGATGAAGAAGCAAGACCCAAGTACAAAAACCCCTGACTTTAGCATAGTAAGGAGCAAGTATAAAATATTTGTATGGAAAAACACAAAGTACTTAACAAAACAAGATGGAAGCAATCAAACAAGGCATTAAAATAGGTCATACAGTGATATTCCTGAAATAGAAGTAAGGTTAAATATAATCAGTTACAGTGTATGTATATGATATGATAATGTAGTGTGTGTTGTGTGAGTTTCTATGGCAGAGATCACAGACAGCCGGGTCAAACACGTGAAAAGAAAGAAGAGAAAGTCAGGATGGGGGAGGGACGCAGACGTGTCTCTCATTGTGATTGTTCACGATGTGTCCTGGAAAATGTTCTTTACATCTAGACCGGTTGAGTCCAGAACTTTATTCCCGGAGATTATATTCTATAGTGACATGCATGCGTGTGCAGAAGGCAAAGACAAGATATGGTAAAGTACTAATGATACTGTATATGGTAAAGTATTATTGAAGGGTAATACTAGGTTCAAATCCCGGTCGGAACAGGGCCATTCTGAGTGGAGTTTGCATGTCCTCCCTATGTCTGCGTAGATTTCCTCCAGGTGCTCCGGTTTCCCCTCCCACTAAAAACATGCGCAAAAGGTCTGGATGTAAAGAGTGAGTGAATGGATGGTGTTGGTCGGGGGCTTTGATGCACCATCTCGCTTCCGTCATCAACATGTGGGGAGTGAATGGAACAAAATCTGAACTCTGAACATTAAAGCGCTTTGGGGACTCTATATAAAATTACTTACTTACTTAATGAATGTAAACAAAATGTATTCCTTCAATTCCCTCCCAGCCATTCAGACTCAAACTCCAATACAATACAAATACAAGAAGCAAAACCCTACAACAAAACACATGACAGCGATAGGAAACACACTATATCAACTAGATATTATCGCAATATTATTTTCTTACACCTAAAATTGCAATCTGCATTGAAACGCAAGAGACAAATAACAAAAACATTGTTTGTTGTATATGTTGAATGTTGAGGTTTTGTCTGTTTTGTTGTTTTTAACCACCAATATTGCGATAACGATATTTTTTTGATATATCGTGCAGCCCTAATATCCACTCATTGTTATTATGTTTGAATATTGGCAGGTAAATGTATTAAGTTTCATCTTTCAATATTATTCACGGCCACAACAAGTCATGCCTATACTTGGTCTGGCCTTGCTTTGCTCTTACCTCATTACAAACTCCAATATAAGTTTTCACGACTCAATTATTTGCTCATAACTGCGTATTTACATAGATTAAGTATAATATTCCACATTGGAGCCCTGCGGTTTGACGGTGCAGAAACCTCCTATCTCCGAGGTCAATCTCAGAACCATAACTCAGGCATCTCTGACACAACTTATCTTATTAAAGTGAACAACGCAGTGATATATGGCGACCTTCCAAACATGACAGTAAAGATTAAATGGTAGAAGACTTCATTTACCAACCAAACCAGCGCATTATTCATAGTATTACCCAAGTTATTATAGAGGTTATTATGTGGGGCGCACGCTTGGAGAAGCAGCCAGGGACAAACTCTGCCCCATGGTCAACATGGAGGGGGGTTGAGCAGAGTGATGGGGTGTGGAAAATTTTACTCTTAAAAACATGATCAAAATGTCATTTAAAGGAGAAATGTAATGCTGAATAATCTTTTAAAACATGCTACCACTTACTTTTTTCACTTGAAGACTCAAAGTTGTATTTGAAGTGATGCATTATTCTATACAATGTTCTGAAAATCCACGTTTACACACCCAAATCTCTTCTTTCTTGAGAAAAACAATATTGAATTCAAATATATATAACTTCATATTTGTGTGTGGACATTTTGGCACAAATACGTATGGGATTATTTTATAGGGACAATGGGACAAATTAATATCTGAACTTCAAATCAACAGACATTTTGGATCAATATTGAGATAGAGATTGCCCTGTTCTGACCCGGATTCAAACCAAGGACCGTTTTACAGAGAAGCAAAAGTGCTATCCACTCAGCCACCGTGTCACCCAAAATAAATGTGTATATATTAATTGGGTTGCGTATTTATTAATTAGAAATGGTGAAAGTAAAGTGTGTGAAAAGCATATGCAGAAGAAACTGGAGCACCATCTGACAGATACAGTAAATCCCTCTGGTTTGTGTTGACGTTATTTTGGTGAAGACTGCAGACTTAATGTGACTTTAATTGAATTATCACGGCTCAGATAAACAGGGATCAGCCACAGTTTGGTTTTGTGTCTAAACTTGGAGCTTTGACTGGAATGTGTGTGAATCCTCTCAAGTCGTCTCAAGTTCCACACACTTCTGCTCGTCCTGCAATCTCCTGATTTAGAGTCAAAACAGAACGCATTATTACTATTTCAGGACATTCCAGGGAATACATTTTTACGGGAAAATAAGACTTTTGAGCATTTTTTTAGCTGCTCTGTTTTGGAAGATTTGAAAATGAGTTTTATGAGAAAATAAACATATGCACATGAGTGGGTAATCAGTCAATCAATTTGCACTTATCAAATAAAGGGCTAAAACAATGTTCTCAGATTCAAAAGAGAATGCCACCAATACACCCAAAATGTTCCTTTTTAAATTGATAATGAAAATTGTAATTTCAACATTTTTGTACAAATAAAAATCAAGTGCAAATTCAAATCAGCTTTTTTTTTATTTACTATCAATTTTGTGCTGTTCAATCTGTATAAAACACAGTACAAATAAAATGCATTAGTTCTATATCAGTTACTCACAGTTATACAAGGATATTGATATTGTATTCACTAAAATTTAATTGACATGCACCTGAATTGTGCTCAAGTGAAAAAATGTAATGGGCCTAATAAAGAGCCCTGGGGTACGCCACTGTACTGCCCTTTTAACAATACAGTATGATTGAAACATTTTACCAAGATTCTCCTGTTTTATTGTAACATTTTCAGGTAAAGCTGGGGCACCTCAATTCCCAACTCAAAACAAATTTGATAAAATCTGTTTAACTGAACTTAATAATAGTTTGGATCGATCTCTAGTTTCCATCTGCATGTACGTTTTGGCTTCTGTCATATCTTTCAGCTTTTTCCAGACGGAGTGGTGAAAGAGAGAGGACCACCCTCACTCAGCCAATCAGCTTTCAACCCAAAACATCAAATAGTGACTTCCATGGCTTTTTCTGTACGCAAAAGATAAAGTGTTTTCTAATAAGATAAAAATAGCCCATACTGGTTTGATCAATTAGAAACATTGTACTTTTATAACACTTTTTCTGTTGGGATAAAAAGGCAAGTGAGAATTATAATGAGGGAAAATCAGGTACCCCAACTTTTTTTGAAAAACTTTAGATAACTTACTAATTTTGTGCATGATTTGAAACTGACTTTTGCCTCGGAAGTGACCAGCTGCTGACCCTCCTCGGAGCCTGGCCCCAAACTGTGTCTAAATTTACCCAGGAGCGAGGGCCTAATAAAAGGTTAAGAACTGGAGATCCTGTCCACATACGCACAGTGCGCGGAGGCCAATGACTTCTTCAAAATGCTCTGTTTGAGTTTATCTAAGTTTAACGACTTCCTGTTGCCGATTCTCACAACCCCACACACTACAAACTCCGCTGATAACAACAACGGATAAAGCTTGTTTACGTACATTAGTGCATGTGGTTATCGTGGCATTTTCTTTCACTTAAGGAAGCGACTAACCCCTATTTTACAAGACAAATAATATTATCATCTTTGTGGAGCATTCATGTTTGATTGATACATATTTTGAACTGTTTTAAGAAGTGTGTAGAGACCAAATTCAGAATGAAGGCAGTGCATTTCTAGCTTCAGAACAGTAGTGGAAAACCGCACAGTAGGTGACAAGAAGATCACAAATATTAGCAATAAATTACATGAAAGTTTTGGGAAAAGGCAGCTTGAAAATGTATAGTTTATTAAAGGGACAGTATGTCATATGTACTACTAGTGGTCTATCAAAGTAATTACAATAACTATGCAATTGTGCAATAATCTTCTTTGACACGTTCTCTGATTGGATAATATGTTTAAAAACTGTAAATGTAAATGTTATGGAAATCATGCCTATTGTGTTTTTAATAAAAGAATAATGTTATCTAGGGGACACATATAAAAGATGTGGATTTGATTTATAATGGAAATAGTACATACAGTCCCTTTAAGTTGAAGTCAGATTGTTGTTTGTATGCCGTCAGTTTCATCTTGTTGAGTAGAATTAACTTTATTGTGTGATCTTTGGTGAAAGGACTGCAGTGAACGAGAAATACCAAAAACAAGCACTTTCTCGATATTGGTGTGCCAGAGTGACTGAAAGAACGATCAAGGCTATGCTCACAGTCAGAGAGCAGCCGTCCTCCTGTGGACTCACCACCTGCAGAGGGTCAGTGAGGGGCTGGTGCTATGAGACTATGAGACTGGCATCTCTGATTGTCACCCCCCTGACCCAGAAATGGATTAAAGGGTAAAAAATGAATGGATGGATGGATGGAGTGACTGAAAGGAGAATTCTAAACAAAAATGTTGATTTGAAGATTATTAGGATTGTTTTAGGATGTACAAATGCAAACATTCTCACACACTCATCCCAAAGGGTTTTAGCAAAGAACAGGATTGTGGACTATGGGCTCTTTCTTTCTGGACTGACATTAATAAAGCATCTGTTGGCTTGTGCTGGATATCTCTCAGATCCTGTCGGTACGATACATATCAAGATACAGGGGACATTCAATTCCAATTGGATCAATATGACATATATCTAAGCAATACAATGTGGTTCATTAAAAAAAATTAAAGTTTGGCCCTTAACTAAAGCTCGACAACTTGTTTTTTTTTTTTTAACCAAAAACACACTATTGATGCATTTCTATTTCACTCATTAAAGTTCTTTGTTATTAAAGCCAACATTTTTTCACTGAACATTTTTCTTTTTATTTATGCCAATATGTGCTGTATTTGAATCCAGAGCTGAGAATTACACTTATAACTTTCGTGTTTATTCCGATTGCTTTACCAAAAGATTTCTATAACAGTATATTTCGGACCAATATATCGATAATTGTCATATCGTGATAAAATCATTATTGTGATATAAACGTTATCGTGAGCTTTGTATTGCGTATCGTATCGTGAGGTACCCTGAGGTTCCCACCCCTACTGTAGATACAGTGTAAATACGCCAGATTACAGCAGAAACATAAATTTCCATCCGTTGTCCCTATAGACAGATTACACAAGTAGGAATACATGTAAAACATTTTTACAAAACTAGCAGACCGTTAACAGTGCTCACAGACTAGGCTTTCTTTCATCCACAGTTTAAAATGCAGTTTTAAAGTGGACAGTGCGGCCGTCATTTCATTTTTCAAAGATATTATTCATAATTATCATTTTACTTAAATCACTTCGTTCACTTTATGGCTTGTACAGTAATAGCAACCGTAAAAATGAGAAATAAAAAGTTACAAATCCCCGCCAAGTGGAAAAATAAGTAATAATCTAATGGGATTAAGGCAAACGTACTCTGTCCATGAAGCGCCGTGTTCGTACATGGCCAGTTCATAAAAATATATGCGGCTCCACGGTTCTTGTTGGTGTTTACATAAGTTTTACTGCTTTCCTCTGAACTCGCAGACCTCTCTTTTCTCTGGGTTAGACAAACTGCACTAATGCCACTGGAAAGCTGGTTATTCTAGCTTTAAAGTGAGTATGAGGTTACGTTTCGCATTGTTTTAGTGAGACGGCGCCGGTGGTAAATATCTACAGTCATTTAGTGGCAGTTTGTGGAGAAAGAAAATAGAAAGATGTTAAATAATATATGCAAAAATTCTAAAGGTTTTGGCAATTTTGGCAACAATCCTCACCAAAATGTTGATCATTTTTGGTACTCGTTGGGTTTTAAAGCCTATATTTCAAATGAATTTCACCTGGTTGTTATGGAAATAAGGTCAAGTCTTTGCTTAACTTAAGCAAGTATTAAGTCGTTTTGGCTAAAACAAAAACTGTAGTGTAGCTTGTTTAGCCCGGCATTGATACTATGGCATTCTGGGTCTTTTTTTCTTCTTGCATTGGTCTTGATCAATAATTTGTATTTGATTAAATTTATTTCTAAATTAACATTTTATTTCCGATTCATTTTACTTTAAACATAATTACACCATCTTCAAGCAGTTATGAACTTGTAAGAGGAAATGTAGCATGTCAAGAAAAAATACTCTGCTCTACTTCCTGTAAATTTTGATTTAAAACAGGCATATTTAACCAGAAAAAGCCTATAAAAAACTATAAAACAAGGCAAGTTTATTTGTTCCTAAGATTCATGCACAAGGCAACTCAAAGTGCTAAACAAAAAAAGATAGAACCAATCAGACAAGGCTTTCAAATCACACGTAATCCCCACCGCTGTCAGACTGTACAATAAGTCACTGCACTACTAACCTGCACTACTATTGACACTGTTTCCAATTGACACTTGTCACTTTTGTTGCACATAATTATTGTCACTTTTGTTGTACATATATATCCTGCATGTAACATGTTTGCACATTTCCTCCTTTTGCACAATCTGAGGCTGAGTTTACACGGAGACAATGTGGCTGTAAAACGGTATAGTTGGATGTCGGTTGCTACCAACCGTTCACACGAAGACTGTGTTTCAGGGAGGTGAAAACGTAAGTGTTCAGATCCAGCCTGCAGAGTGGGACAACTCAGAAACGCTGCACAGCGGGGAGCTCTTTCACACCCGCGAGAGCGGAAAAGGTGTGAAATCCCCCTCTGCTCTGACCCCCACCTCCGCGCTGCTCCCCGCACGTAAATTTGGACATGCGCAGTAGCAGAGAACAAACATAAACAACAATGGCGGCGGTCACACTACCTAGCTTCGTGGGCTTCGAGCGCGGCACAGAGGATAATTCTACACCTTCGTTCGTCCAAACGAGACCACGCGAAGCTCTAGGTTCAGTTTCCCTTTTCACAGCTGCTGTTAAAAGGCAGAATGATGTTGGTGCGTTCTGAGGGTCTGGCACAGGAAGTGAATATACTGCCGGGAGGGGGGCTGGGGGTTGTGTGTCGTGTTGTAAAGTTTCTCTGCCCACTACTGGCCGGGCGCTAGAACTACATCGTTTTTCCACCTCATGTGAACGCTGAGAAATTTGCATTAGGAGCCTGGTTGTTTCTGTTAATAGCCTGGAAACGTCTGCGCAGCGTCTCAGTATAAACAGGGCCTGAGTGTCTCTATCCATGCCAAATGAGACATGTAAATTTCTCCTATGCGAGATAAATAAAGCACATCTTATCTTATCTTATCTTAATCACAGTACAAACAAATCCCTCAGTTGTCTACACAGCTAAACAGAACTGTTTTCTAACCCTGGATTTGAACATTATCAGTCTCACATTTTCAGGAAGGCTGTTCTAGATTTTAGCTGTATGAATCTGAAATGCTAACTCCTCATGTTTAGTCCATGGAACCTTGCATACAGTATGTTGTATTGTGTATAGCAATACAATATAATGAGGACATCCCTTGAATTGGTTTGTGAGTATCTAACTGGAACTATGCAATTTATTAGGACACCAAGATTCATATTTACAACAGAAAAATACTATATTAAATACTGAGGACATTATATTAGACGGAGTGGAGAAAAGGAGTGTGACAATATATCTATATGGTGATGTATCGTGATACTTTCTCACGCGATCGATTATCGATATGCTTTTGACAAGAATCAATAAAAAATAAAAATAATGTTTTATATTCAGTATACAGTATATATATTTTTTTTTATTAAAAAAAAAGTTGTATCAATACTTAATATATGGCTACATTACGCATCTCGTAATAATCTGCCAAAGAAACACATCTCCATCTATCAGCTGACCTTGCTGCCAACAGACCATATGTGCTGTATTTGAATCCAGAGTTGAGAATTAGTTAATAACTTACACTTATAACTATTTTATGTCTATTCAGATTGCTTTCCTAATGTTTTCCTAACAGTTTATTTTTGACCGATGTATTGATGATCGTTAGATCGTGATATAATCGTTATCGTGAGCTTTGTATCGCGTATCGTATCGTATCGTGAGGTACCCTGAGGTTCTCACCCCTAGTGGAGAGCTCCCAGGATAGAGGATAGATGGACTACGGCTACTGCTAAAACCCCCAGTTAGAGGCAAATCATCACAAATCTTATCATCATTACAAAGAACGTCAAATTATGTCTCATTTCAGCTGATATACAATCAACAAACAAAGGAATGTCAGGCCCAAACAGTGCACACAATTAACACCAGTGATCATTCCCAGTGCAGGATTCGCTTTAACAGCTGCAGGGGAAAAGGACAAAACCCGCCGTATACTTTAATTGGGACCAAAACAAAATAAAAATATTATATTCATATCGTGGGTGCGTGGTGGTTGCTTACACACCGCGCCTCCCTGTAAAGTGCCATAAAGCGCACGCTCACAGCAGACAAGCCGTAAATCCCACAGTAATACGGGCCGTGAAGCGCTCGCGGTGTGTTTGTGTGTTTTATAGGTGCTGTAAATTTGGCTGCCGGCGTTGTTTTTATCAGCATATTCTCAAGCTGTTTAGCCAGCGATGCAGATGTCACACTTACGACCGCACCAGAGAGCGGAGGAGACAATCGGGAAATGATAATTGAACTAAAACACAAGCGCAAACGGGAGGTTTTCGGCCACAGTGTGAGTCAAGGGCAACGTTGAATCAATATATGGACAAAAGGAGATGAAAGGCATCTAGATCCTTCTGTTGAGTTCATCCTCTCCCTAAACATACCAATGGTAAACAAGCATTTAGGCACGAATTAGCTGCTTGCTCCGTAGTAAGATACAGTATATCTTGGATTGTAATTTAAAACCCAACTCTAATGCAAGGCTACACTGCAAAAAGGGATGAAAAATCTGTCAAAATTTAACTTTTTTTCCAACGGGACGAGCAAAACTATCTGGTTATAAAAAGGCGCAAGAAATGTCTCCCTTGGAATGACAATATTAAGCAATAGTTCTTGAAATAACACAGAATGGTTTGTCCCATTGGCAAATCTTGTTTTAATGTTAGAATGTACTCAATGTAATCATAAAAAGCACTTATCATTTTTTACAGTATTTTATCATTTGTGTGTGTGTGTGTGTGTGTGTGTGTATGTGTGTAGAAAAAAATCAGTGTGAGAGAGCTTTATACTATTGTGCATTCCTATTGTTGTAATAAGATTTCAATTAGATGTATTGTTTTTTCTTTTTTCTATGTAACCAGGGACTGCAGATTGAAACTAGCCGTCTATGGCTTTATTCTGGTGCAGAACATAGATCGTTCTCTGAGCTTCTATAATAAAAACTAAACTAAATATCCACATATGAACCTAATGGACACTTGCACTTTTACAAAAATAGCCCACCACAACAGTTACTAAATCAATTTATCTTTTAATAGCGCGGAGGATGATGGGCAGCACTTATGCTTCACAGCCAGAAGGTCATGGATGGGTTTGATCTTGTGTCGGAATTTATGTTTCTTCCCCTGTGTCTGGGTGGGTTTCCTCCTGGCGCTCCGGTTTCTCCCGCCCACTCTAAACATGCACCGTAAGTAAAAATCCTTTAGCTCTGTTCCTGACCACTGCTCCTGACAGGTTGCCCAAGTGACACGGGGGATGGGTCGGTAATTCGCACTTACCTTTTTATACAGCGCCGCAAATGGCAAAGTGGCACGCTCTCTGTGTTGTGTTGTTTTGTTTTGTTTGTTACTTACGTGGCAATAAAAATTATTCTGATTCTGTTTATGTCATAGTGGAAAGATATGATATATTTCTAGGCTCAAATTGTATCAACTAGTTATTATAGATTTGTCATTATTTTCAGTCGTATTCAAGCCCCGTTTCCACCAGCCCTAATTGACCCATACTCTACTCTACTCTATCCAGCTCTAACCCTAACCTTAACCCTAACGCTGGTTGTGTTTCCATTGCGCTTTAGTTTCGGGTACCAGATCCTAGCAACCTACCCACAACAAACCAGTATCTAATGATTGATTTCAGTTAGCTATGTATGGGATGCAGCTCAGACGGATAAAATAACCCAAAAGTAGGTCCTGGGTTCAATTCCACACCCAGACTGGAGTGGGTGTTGGCATGTTCTCTCCGTACCTGCATAGGTTTACTCCAGGTGCTGCAGTTTCCCCTTCCACTAAAACTAAAAGCTCCCTTCACAATTTGAAAAAGTTCCACTGAAATCAATTAAATTTGGCTTAATTCAATAACTCTTAATAATATTGTTGCAATGTACAGAATGTGTAGTCCATCCATCCATCGTCTACCCCTTAATCCCTTTTTGTGTCGGGGTGGGGTGGCCAGAGATGCCACCCAGTACACGGAGCACCAGCCCCCAAAGTATGTGCGATGTGCATAGGATTTGGATAATTATAGCATTTATGATTTCTAACTTTCACGATTGATATATTAAATTCTTGTGTCCTATTAGTGTTTTCTTTTCGTGAAGCACTTTGGGCAGCCGGTGTTGTTGTAACTGTACTATCCATTGATAATAATCCTCTTTTCCTTCAAAACACATGACGATACAATGACACTTCTATAGGCTCCGGCCCATTCACCTGGTCTGCATACGTACGCCCTGGTGTTTGCACGTTCTCCCTCTCCCATTTTTTTTACCGCGCTCTTCCTCCAGTCTTTTTAAACGTATGCGTACGCGAGGAGCACGTGTGAAGGTCAGACCGACTGCTATTTGATTAATGCTGAGAACCACGCGGCGTTTAGAAGCAGGTCGTAACCTTTAGCATCCATTCAATCAGCGGCGCGAGAGGGCGGGAGAGCGGGAACAGATGAGGATGGACAGTTTTCGCGCGCCTCCGGAGAATTGGATAAGCCTGAGTCAGCAAACGCCAAATGCTAATAAGCCCGGCCTCTTATTTACCTGAAGAGGAGCGCTGGAGCTACAGGCCACTGGAGAGGGGTAAAAGGGACATACGGGCAATCAATGGGACGTGGGTAATTACATTCTAGACAAGAGTTTTGACGCTTTTGTCAATTGGAACGACCAATCACAATTCGCAAATAAAGGAATCTATACGACTAGCTGCAAGTAACCTGTGAGCTGTAAAGTTAGGATCGATTGAACTTGGAAGACGGAGTTTCAGAACTAGTCATCACTTCTACTTGGATGTGTAGTTAGAACACACATTTAATTTGTTTGCAAAGCCCTAAACAGCAGTCGTCTCGGCAAATTTTACAAAGTTGTCAAGCACATAGGAGCAATTGGTGCTCAGGGAGAGAGGTCCTATTGAGAGAGGGATCTGACAGGCTGTAGATCCAGGACTCATATGACACATGACATAGTACGTTTTTTTTGTTTGTGTTTTTCAATTTTTTTAACCAAACATGATAATATTTACTTGGGACTGTTTTAGAATGTTAAAAGCGGAATATCTGACACTGTGACAGGTCCTGCAAACAGCTTAGCCAAAATTTGAAAAGGAAAAAACTCTTGCACACTGTACATGCATTCAAGTGTTTTAGAAATTCTTGTTCTATGTGAAATTCTTGAGTAATCCGTATGAATTAACCCAAAAAGGATTAATCATGGAGGGGCTCACGGCGGCTAAAAGGATGGTGGCTACGAGGTGGAAGCCCCTTCACTTGGTGTCTCCTCGACAACGAACCATTGCATTTGCGCACATAGTCGATTTGGAGCTTTTCGCTGGACCTCCATCAACGCCAACACAAAAGACAATGTCAAATGATCTTTTGTGTGATTCTTTTTACCTCCGCTCAAGAGGAAAAGTGATCACTGGCATTTGTCTGTGAGCAACATAACTCAAACGGTTTCGGGAAGATACATTTCGGAATTCAAGAATGAAACTGTGCCTCTAGGCGGGGGTCTGCGCTCTACGAGTGCTTTTCTAGTTTTGTTTCTGTACAGATATATACGCCTTATCTATATATTTAATGTTTGCTGTCGTGGACCTGTCTGAGTGTTAGTGTATGTTCTTCTTTGTTTAAAAAAAAATTAATTTGACAAGCTACGTATAATTTAAAAGTAATTTGTTATAGTTGCTTTGTCTCTTGATTAAGATAAAGATGGGTGGATTTAATGTTATTTTATTTATTACTTCCTATTCCTACTGTTCCGTAACTTGTAATGCAACTCTGAAATGTCTCTACTGTGGGATTAATAAAGGATCTCTTCTTAACTTTAATAAAAATCTGATTTAGTATTACTATTTTTAGATGTTTTCATATAGAAGGGAGGGGGGGATATCACACAACCATCACCCAATAATTTGCTGCCTTGAACCCACAAACACACCTTGTATCCGCACGTCTCTGCAGTGGGAATGCGGCCTCTCGCTGATGGGAACGCTCTCGTCTAAGTGTTGCGCTGACCCAGCCACGGCCCGCACTTTATCCTTTATCCTCACATCTTTGTCTTTCTCTGAGTCAACACTTTCTCTCTCTCTCTGTCTTTGAACCTGCATTTTAGCCCCCGCGGCCCCAGCCAATTACACACTGTTTGTCCACCAGTTTTCAATAAAACACTAGCCCCCGCCTCCTCTCCCCTCCCTCTCTCCTTTCCTCTTTTTTTTTCATTTTTAATTAACTTCTTTTGTAACTACGATCCGACCCCCCTTGCGTTTTCCACATGCCTCTTGCACTCCCACTCTCTTTCTCTTTGCTAGCCGCTTCTCGTAGCATGTAAATAGAGGTTAAACATGCTATTTACATATCAATTATACAGCCGGCGGACCCGATCGATGATTTATGCGCGCTTTAGATTAGCGCGCCGCATGCTAGCTTAAGCACAGTCCCCTATAGCCGAGTTTAACCACCGTGTCTGCGTTTTATATATATTAGATTAAGATTTGAAGCCTAATTTTTGTAGCCTAATAGATTTTCACGACTTAAAATCAATGGCTCGAGACTGGGTTAGCCACATGGATGCTAGCTTAAAGCGCTAAGAACATGGCGTGTCAAATGCGTTTAAGATTTCATGGAGTTAATTAGTAAAAGGGCAAAAGGTGCAGGCTTGGGATTAATATTTAGGTTTGCGAGATTGAGAGGCTAACGTTACGCCCGCTAGCTTCCGACGTAGCCTATAGAAAGATGTGCTAATAAGGAATGGCATTTATAATGACAAATTGATTTTTAATTCAATTAAATGGCACTTTATAATGTTAAATAGATAGAGCTGCCAGTGGCTCAAATGCAAATTGCCTAAAATTTCAAAGTAGGGA
Source organism: Knipowitschia caucasica (assembly GCA_964034765.1). Classification (NCBI taxonomy): domain Eukaryota; kingdom Metazoa; phylum Chordata; class Actinopteri; order Gobiiformes; family Gobiidae; genus Knipowitschia; species Knipowitschia caucasica. Next base: position 12,182,238 of record OZ035841.1, on the reverse strand, counting down.
ATCCTCTAAATGAAAAGCTCTTTTTTAGAGTCTAGACGGTGAGAAACCTGTTGACATGGTAACTGCAAACAATCATTTCAGACAGGTTTTTGGTATTTTGTATTCACAAACTGGTCTATTAAAGTTTAAGCGCAAACAATTCTTTATCCTTATATAAACTATTATTTCACAGAATGATTGGTGAATGCAAAGATGCTTGTTCCATTGAGACATATTCAAAATAAACAAAAAATCAAAACATTTTTCCACATGCTTTTTTGCTTTTCTTTATTCCCCTTATTGTTTGCAAATAGCATAATTAATAGCAGTCTTTATGATTTGCTAATTGCAATCAAAAATATTGTGATTTTTATTGTGATGGAGAGTGCAGCCCTAGTTCATGTGTGTCCACTTCCATTGGAGAGCGCCCCATTATGATTTGGGGAAAGGCAAATTAGCAAACTTGAGTATTGGTGTTGATGGGTGGCACCGTGGCTGAGTGGTTAGCACTGTCGCATTTCCTGGGTCCTGGGTTCAATTCCACCACCAGACATGGCTTTTCCACACCTCAGACAGAGTTACTGCAGACTTTTAAACATCAAGCTACAAGATTCTTGGGTTTGGCACAAATTATTACTCTCCACAAACTTGCAACGAAAGCCACTGTCGGCAAAAAACATTGAACAAATATAATGCTGTAATAAAATGTTTTTTGTTACAATATCAAAAGTGTAAAACTGAAAAAGACATCCAAAAAAGAAGACATCTATAGCAAACAGTTTAGTCATAAAGTTACACCAATCAGGACGTCTTTTCCTTTCATTCCTGTGACATTTCAATTGGATTAGCAGCATTAGCTTCTTAGTTCTTTCAAAAGAACCGAATCTAGCTTTGAATAATTGGAATTTTAATCAATTCAGAATTACTCCACTCTTAACTATTTCACTCGTGTAAAGCCGTTTATTATTGCGGCTTCAAATTAGTGCGACGAAAGAGAGCAGTATTACTAATGGAAGCAAATGAGACGGATTTGGTCTTAACATTTGATTTAAGTTAGAGAACCATTACAACACCAGCAATACTTTTAACTGGAATAATACTATTGTGAAGAAAACTGGACATATTTTCAGTAAATTTTTTTCCACCTATGCTAATTACACGTTGTACTTTGAAGTAACAGTAGTCTGGTTTACAGTTTCCTGGTCTTTTATGTCGCGTTCCTTCTGCCACTTTATTGGTTTTGGCTGCTTTTAATTCTTTCTTGACTTTGTTATTTTAATCCCGGAGGCTATTCACACGTTTTACATCAAGAAAAAGGATGTAATCTGGGTCTGGAGTGCCGGGGCCGCAGGATTAGAATGGAGCGGTTCTATACAGTAATGATTAGAATGGGCTCAGGGCGTTCATTTTGGCTGAGAACAAGTGCATGTGGGAAGTTGCGTAAAAAATAAGTTAATGACTGATTAAAGCCAGCCCAAAGGAGATGATGTTGTAGAAATTATGAACGCTCGTAGTTTAAGTCTACAGACAATAATCTAATTTCATGTTGTATTGTGTTTGTGTTTGTTAGTAGAAAGTCAGTGTAGTTGCATGGCTAACTACATCTCAAACATTTAGAGTTTTCAGGGCTGAAGCTAAATACAATCTTGGTTCAAAAAATTTCCGATTTGCAATCGATTTTTGCAAACACATGCACAAAATAGGGGTCTAATTTTGTTCATATTAATTCACGTTAATCCAAGTAAAGGTCCATTTGTTTCTCTATAGCTATTCTGCTTGAGAACTGAAATGTGTATGCAATTAACAGGATTAGAGGTGTTTTTCAAATGTGAAGTTAGGGCTGGGCGATATGGCTGAAAACTATATCACGATATAAGTCATTCATATCGGTCGATAACGATATATATTGAGTTTTTTTTTTTTTACCTAAATAAATATATTTGTCGTGTGGGCTAACCAACCTTAGCAGCCTTGTTTACAGTCACGGGGCGATGAGGCTGGAGGAATATGTTCACACTGTGTCCCTCGTTGTTAGTCCTGGTTTAATCCTGGTTTAGCTCCTGGTTTAGCTCCTGGTTTAGCTGTTTGAGGGTCTTGCGTCCCCGTGACCGCTCCGTGCGGCTCTGTGCCGCACATGCTTCCCGAGGAAAAAGTTAATCTCTTGCTTTCGCCGAATACATCGTGTCTGTCCACTGCCTCTGCCGCCGCACATGTTATTCCGCGCACGTACGTGCATAACCATTGACACGGCATTGAAACACGAGCTATAGATCCATGGACGCCACGCATGGTGCGGTTGTTAGTGTTTTTGCATTTCCCACAAAGTTTTGTGGTTCCTGCTCGGCTGTTATTGGTCGAGAAGCCTCTGCCTACATCCCCCACAATGCCATGCGCTTATGAGTCGGCTTTACTTCAGGTGTTTTCTTCCTGTTTTTCCTGACGGAGTTAAGTTAAACTATCGAACATTCTATCGACCCCATTCTCTATTGATATCGAACACATGTCTATCGCGATATATATCGTTATCGTTTTATCGCCCAGCCCTATGTGAAGTGCAATAAAGAAACACAGATTATAGGTTGAAAAAAGTTCTGTTCAGCTGTACCACTTAAGGAATGTATCTTCACTCTTTTTATTGTACTGTGATTATTTAGGATTTTAATGTTGTTATCATTTTGTTAAGCACTTTGAGTTGCCTTGTGCATGAACTGTGCCATACAAAAACTTGCCTTGCCTACATAATTTGATATGAAGGTGAAATGTTTTCAGTATCAAGGTTTTCTCTCTATCAGAAATCATCATAAAATCTGGATCATCAGTTTCAAATGTGTTCAAATGTCTGCAATGAATACAATGCTATTACAAATGTCAATATTAACATTCACAAAGTATTATGTGTCAGATAAATTGGCAGAAAAATACCTGTCAGAAATTAAAGCTGGATTATCCAACTTTCAAAACAACACACATTCAACATATTAAAATGTATACCAGTAGTCGCTTGCTCTCAAAAGTAAACAAGTAAGTAAGTATTCTTTATTTATATAGCTATCTACGCAGACACGGGGAGAACATGCAAACACCACTCAGAAAGGCCCTGTTCCAACCGGGATTCGAACCCAAGACCTTCTTGCTGAGAAGCGAGAGTGCTATCACATGCATGTATGTTTAGCCTGTCACATCTTTTTTTAACTTTCTTGTCTGAAAAAGTTGATCTAGAGAGGCCCACCCTCACTCAGCCAATCAGCTCTCAGCCCAAACCGTCAAATAGCGACTCACAGGACTCTTTCTACACTAGAGATAGTAGATAGAAGACATATTTTCTAATAAGATGAAGACAGTATGTTGTGGTCTGCTTTGTCCCCGATATTTTAGACTCCTTCTACAACATGCAACAACATGCAGTTTTATTAAAAAGTCAGGAACCTCTCAGTTTTAATGAGCTCAGCAGCTCTATTTATGAATGGATACATTGGGGATTGCATGGTTTGGAGCCTCAGGAAATTGCTGAAACTTGCGTACAACTTTCAAATAAGGGTACCATCTTGGATAAAAAATTGTCCTATAACTACCAGTTGTTGCGCACGTGCAGACAGAATGCCGAATGGACTAAAAAGCAATAATCCCAGCTCAACCGCATTCATGTAAAAGTTACTGTACCAGCCCTCACCTCCAACACAGCAAGCGTCTCCAGCACTAGCGTTTCCTTCGAGCAGCATATGATTAAACTCAAATCAGTCCGCTTGTAAACCAGACAGTGTGTTATTACTCAAATAATTATAGCTAAAATCAATTTAAACCGTGACAAGCCCGCACATGCCCAGTTGCGTCGCCCACTTCGCACATTACTCCGACAACATGTCATTAACCAACACTTTCATTGGTAATTAGGACAAAAAAAACAACAATTCCTCAGCTATTGTTTTATTCCGGGCATGTTTTCTCCCCCCCTCCTTCTTTGCTTTTCTTTTTGGGATTGAAGTTTGTGTGTGCGGCCTCCACCACCCCCCACACTGATCCATAGACAGCGTGTTATTAATGAAAACCTATAATAATCCATTTAAAAACATGTCATCATGATTAGAATAATAATGGTGCTTTGGCGTGACTTGAGACAGGAAGATTTCTCAGCGTTTGGACCGCCGTGGGAGAAAAAAAATGAAAAACAGTGAATAAATAAACCAACTTTTAAAAAACTCGGATTGGTCTTTTGTGAAGGATTATAAAGAACCGCGGACAGGAAGCAAGACGAGAGCTATCAAAGTGGAGCCATTGTTTTGCTGAGACAATCGTGCTGGATTGTCTTTTTTAAATGTATCTGTAAAAAGATAATCATAGGTCTAAGGCTTGACACAAAGGCGGCTTCAGAAATGAATTATTTCCAGGAAACTTTTTGGTTTGAAATGTGATTTTTTTAGGATTTTTTTTACAGTGGGTTAGCGTGATGTTGCAGACAACGCAAACAGTCAATGTCGATCAGGAGGGAACTTTGTAAAACTGGAGATTGTTTTAGCGTTAAATGTGGATGAAAGAAAACCTCCATGTGATCAAAATGTGGTTAAAAATGTTTTGATTATAATAATGTATTAATGTCACTTCATCATTTAAGTTATATATATAATGAAAGGCAATGTACTTCGAATGTTCTAACTGAAACATTTTAACACGTGTTTGGGTTTTTCTGAACATTTGTAAAAATTTAAATTGGAAAGGAAATCTTTTAACGTTTACATGAAGTAGAGATCTTTTGAATGCAGTTATACAATAGCAATATAAGAAACATGAGAGCCAAACAAAAGAGACAGAGACAAAAACAAAAAAATCAAATCATTTTAAACAAAACAAGATATAGACATCCAGGCAGACTCATGACTCATGCAGATTTATGGACAGTTGTGTTGTGTATGCTGCTGTGGTTAACTTTATTCTCATTTTTTTTGTAGATTCCCGGGTGATTTTTAGTCTGGTGTTAGCTGGGCTGGGAGTGACCATACAGAACCATCCGATTTTATGTTTAAAATATGATTTTTGTCACATTTTGTTGGCTCTTTTTGACATCCAACCTGAGAACTGGAAGTGGTAGCTGAAAAAGTTATTTCATCTACAGTACAGACTAAAAGTTTGGACACACCTTCCCCTTCAGAGAGTTTTATTTTTATTAAGCCGTTTAATCTAAATCGCAATTTTCTTCATTCTTTGCAAACAAAATATGAGCTAAAATCCCTAGAGAAACTGTTGATTTGAGTTCATTTTGAAGATTTGTCAAGTATCTTTGGTCTAGTTCTCGGAAGATCCATCATTTCCTCGTTCTAAATGACACCCACTGTACTATATGTTAGAACTTTGTAAAAATTTTCTGAATTTTTTACCAACATTCTGCAGCCCTATTGAAGACTGCACCTTAAATAACAAACAAAAACATTTTGACCTTTTGGGTTCTAAAATCTATACTTCACCCTCATCTCGCCATCTCTTCACAGTCGCTCAATCGCTTCCGTTCACCACTTCGTTTTCGTAACTTACCTCCTCGTCGATACAATAATCTCTGTAATTCTACAATAAACTCAATTCAAAAGCTCTTCGTGTCTGTTTGCCCATTCCCCAGCGGGGGTCTGAAAACACTGCTTTTCCCCCACTATGAGCCCGTCACTCAAAAGCAGCGTGTGGCGTCTGTGTGAATCCAGGTTTTGTGTGTGCGTGATGCGTTCGTGGTCCTCTGTAATTTTTCACTCAAAAGGAACAATGGAGAGCTGCACACTTGCCTGTCACAATGTCTCCACAGCGAACGTCTTATTTTGGAGTTTTTTTGTCCTTGCTTTGGTGCTGTAGATTCTCCTCCTGTCTCTGTCCGCGCGGTAGACGTATTGGTGTCAGCGATAAATCACAACCTTAGGAGGAAAACGTGGCGCAAACAACAAAACAGATGAATGGTCTCTGAATTTGCACCTGCCGGATTTGGGGATGAAATTTGGGCTTAATTTTAGAGTAGGAAACATTTGACTAGTTACGGTGTCCTCTACTGAGAAGATTGTGATCAGTTGAAGCCCTTTAACTATAAAAATTAAAAAGTATATACATTTAACAACATACTATAAGACCCTGTGGTAAAAATGTCAATCTTGTGCAGCAACAATCAAAGTTAGATGAAAGAAATTCATAGGTAGAAATGCACCGCAAAATAAAACAGGAACTTCTACATTTTGTCTTGTTCAAATGCAGAAGGGTCTGAAATCGGCCAGAAATTGGTTCTCAGTCCAGTCACAGTTTGTGTTGTAAAGTACAGTACAGACCAAAAGTTTGGACACACTTTCTCATTCAATGAGTTTGCTTTCTTTTCATGACTACTGACTGTAGATTCACACCCGGCTGTGTAAGGGCTGTTTGACCAATAAGGAGAGTGGTGGGTGCTGGGCCAGATGACCTGGCCTCCACAGTCACCGGACCTGAACCCAATCCAGATGGTTTTGGGGTGAGCTGGACCACAGAGTGAAGGTGAATGGGCCAACAAGTGCTAAGCATCTCTGGGAACTCCTTCAAGACTGTTGAAGACCATTTCAGGTCACTATCTTTTGAAGCTCATCAAGAGAATGCCAAGAATGTGTGAAGCAGTAATCAGAGAAAAAGGTGCTACTTTGAAGAACCAGGATATAAGACATATTTTCAGTTGTTTCAAACTTTTTTCTTTTAGTACGTACATAATTCCACATGAGTTAATTCAAAGCTTTGGTACCTTCAGTGTGAATCTACAATTTTCATAATCATGAAATTAAAACAATTAATTACTTTTTCGGCTACTACTTCCAGTTATCTCAGATTGGAAATCAAAAAGAACCAACAAAATGTGGAACTAATCATATTTTAAACATTAAATCGGATTGTTCTGTTTGGTCACATCCAGCCCAGCTAACACTAGACTAAATATCACACGGGAATATTTGGTCGGAAACCTTACATACATTTTGGTATGGGTTACGATTGTCCAAAGCCGTTTATGGAGCTGATTGTATCTCATATTCACTTGCATGTACGCGTCAATTGTATAACTCATGTAATCATGTCAATAACGTATGTCTTGCAACAGAAATGTTTCAACGAGCAAAAAAAGACAAATTATGCTTACTCAATTATGCTCAAACATGAGGGAAGATAGCAACTGCAGCGGTTCTGTTGATCAATAAACAACTGCAAGCTTCTGTCCATCATTCCTCCCCATTCTGTGATTGGTCCCCAAATCCATGCAAACATATTGATCAGGGTTTCCATGATTTGTGCAGTTTGAAATAATTTGAGTGGAAACTTCAGCATGGGGATTCCCAGGCTACTAATGGACTGTGTGATGAATGCAGTTAATACAACGCAGATAAAACTGTGATTTGCAATGTAATCCATCATTTGCTCTCTGGGGTTTTTTGGTGGTGACCAATAAACGAAAAGAAGTATCTATAAAACTTAAGAAACATGGCCTGTCCATCGAGCTCTCATACCGCAGAATACCGCTTTGTCTATCGAGCTCTTACAAAATTAACGGCTGATGGTAGGGCAGAGGAAAAAGGGGAATTGGGGTTAGGCCTAAGATTTATAATACAGATATATGCTCTAAATCCATAGCATGCAAGGGCCACACATTCATGTTACCTGAAAGTTCAATTTCACAAAAGAGTTTCTTCACTAATGCTATGGACTGAGGACAGACTGAAAATGACGCATGGACACTCAGACTGAGGGAGAAGTGAAAATAATTTAAAGCATCTCTCCCATTTAAATCAATACTGTGCTGACAAAAAGCATATGGCCGCTTCTTCCTTCCTTGTCTGCTGCTAGACTCTGCGGCTGTGAAGTATTGGACAGAGGACAGATTTACACTCCACAGCGTTTTATCACAAGGGGGAAGAGTGGAGAGGAGGTCAGAGAGTGGGACCGGGCTAAAGACAGTGAGGGCAGTGTGAGCACAAGGGACAAATGACAAACTAACAGGGCTAGACCACGAACAGCCATCTCTGCAACACGGCCATATACTCATGGTATATTAAAACTATCAATGTGTGTCTAATGTCTTTTCTCCTTTTCTGTATCTATAGCAGTGGCTCTAAAAATGTGATGCAAGTAAAATCTGTGAGGTTTCAACTCGATCTGGTCGTACATGGATTCCTTTTCAATGCAAACGGTTGTGTTCATGTGACATTGCAGAATTCCAAATAGCCTAGAGTTTGACACTGTGAGAGGGCAGTTGAATAATCTGTTTTGGAAACTATGGTAAGTGTCAAAAGAGAGATCTCTAGTCTTAGTTTAGATATTTTCCCTAATCCGTGGGCCAATCCAGGTGAAACAATGACTGTTGCAAAATTCCTCGTCGTCTTTGTCAGTACATATCAACTTTCTCATAAAAGGTGTCTAGAAGTTTTGACAATATGCATGATGTTTGCCAGTAGAAAGGACTTCTAGACATTTTGAACATTTCATGCAAAAATGGCTTCTTTCTTGCAGTGTGGCACCTGCCGTCGAAGTGAATAATAATTCTAGAACATGAACACAACCTATTAAATGTTTGAATTGTATAATGTTCCAGATAGATGTTAAAGCCCTATGTTATTGATTAATTTATTGACCATCGTTTAACCAGGATATTCAAAGTCCCACTGAGATTTCAGAATCTGTTTTTCAGAGCAGTTCTGGCCCCAGAGACAGGAGAGCTATTGTACGTGTATGTGTTTTGGAATAGGGGAAACCTAAGGCACTGTGCCGCCACTGCCAGGACAGAGTTTGGCCCATGAAAAGACCTGTTTTAGAATTGTGTATTCATAGTACTGTAGACTGAGTCCAAACATTTTGATCTGATGGGTACTTGGGAGGTGAAATTGTTTTTATGACCATTTCTCTGTAGGTTTTACACAATTAGAAGCACCTCATGTGAGCCTGGGTGGATCTAAAGACAACTCCAGGTATGTTTTTGCATAGCTGAGCTGTTCTGGTGGGGATTGTGTCAAGTCCCTGTTACACCGTCTATCTCCTGCTACGATAGTTCATCTGCTTATTTTAAAACAAGAAGATCAACAAATGTGTTTTTTTAAAAGTGCCGATCCGAAGAGACAGCAGAGGAGACAGGCCGTGTGTGAACGACAGGGGAGTGAAGTGACACTGACTAATGTGATTTCAAAAGCAATCTGCGGAGTGCATGTGGCAGGTTCACAGTAAGAGCGCCTCTAATCAGGTTAAATACTGAAGCCTGGAAAGTCCGACGCTTTCACCTGCTCCTGCAAACTCCTCTCACTTCCACACTCCCACTAATGTTCGTTTAACAAGTCCGTTTAGCTCTGTTTTATCGCAGTTCACTTCAAAGTCAAACGTGAGACAATAATGAGCAAACCGAGCGAAACATGGATCTTGAGAGACGGAGGTTTTTTTTTAATTTGTGTTCGATTTTGCTGCAGAGATCTTAACAAGACCAAAACCAGGTCTAGATTGGAGATGGGCATTTAGCTCTATATAAGTCAAAAGTGTATCCCAGTTTTAGAAATCCAAGTCATTATATAAGGAGGTATTCGAGTTGAATTAGTATAAGAGGAGATACTTGGTGCTGCTGTATTTTATTACTATGGTTAGCTACTTTTCAAATTATGTATTTCATTGGTTTTGTTTGTATGGATGGATGTGTTTCTGCTGCTACTGGACACCTTAATTCCTCCTAAGAGGATCAATAAAGTGTCCATCTATCTATCTTGGTATGAAAAAATAAGAAGCACTGCTCTATAGGTTTGCCATTCACTAAAGTCCCGTTTCCACCAGCCCTAGATGGCCCTACTCCACTCTACTCTACCCCCGTTTAACTAGTACCAAGATAATTTTTTTGTACCGGCCCTCGTTCTATCCAGGCCGAGCTGGTACTAAAGTATTTTAACTGACAGTGATGGCCATAGTGGAGCTGGAGGCTATGGCTACCAAGGGATTTCCCCGGATAGAGGTTTTCAGTGGGTAGATTGCTAGCATACAGTGCCAGATACTAAAGAGTAATGGAAACGCACCAGGTAGAGTAGAGTAGAGAGAAAAGTAGGGTTGATGGAAGCGAGGCTGAATTATAAGTCAACATAGGTCCATTGATTTCATTTCCAAGCATTGATCATTCGAGATGAAATTATTTTCATTTTAGATGCCTGTATTTTCCATTGATCTGATGGAAAATACAGGCATCTAAAATGAAAATAATTTTGTGGAAAAAAAGGGGGAGTCATTTCAGAAATAATAATTGTTATGTGGATTTATTAAACATGGAGGGCATTATTTTAAGTTTTATAAAAAGCTAAAAGACCAATATTCCAAAGTGTGACTTACTCAACCTTATAATTTTGGTATAATTTAATGTCTTAAGAAATAGTGTTTGCTAAATGATGTAAAGGAGAGTCCTATAGTCCTACAGAGCTTTTCCAGAAGAATTGATTGAGGCTATTTTTCTATCAGAGCTAGACGAGCTATGAACCATTTCTTTTTAAATAAAATGTAAAATATTGCGTCTGCTCACTCAGGTCAGGTTATACAATCTGCTTTATCACACGTTTCAAACCCATAGCTGTAAACTTTCACTTGGATTATAAACTGCACAGGGATTGGATGGATCTGACCTGTGGAGCTTACCGTATAAATATATAATAAATATTTGCAGCTCTATATGTGCACAACTTTCTCTCCATACAGTGTTGCTTCAATGCCTTGTAAATATTGCATTGTGGATTTTGGTCAGAATTGTTTGAGAAATATTGGTTCAAGTCAGAATTGTTTTGGTTCATATAGATATTGCATTATGGAAAACATAAAATAATAAAAATGAACCATTAAAGACACAGGAATCCAAAAGTTTCAGGCTATATCTCAAAATATACGATTCATCCTTCACTATCTTGTACAGCATTGCAATAAAGCTGAGGTACCCAACTTTTCCATTGATTGGTTGGTTCCATTGAGTTGGTTCCATCTCTAGTTTTTATATGATGTAATTTTTGTCCTCGGTCACATCTTTTTATGCTATTTTTCAGACAGAAAGGTGAAAAATGAAAATCAAAAGACCACCCTTTCTCAGCCCTCACGCCAAAGAGTCAAATAGTGATTCACAGGGCTATTCCTGACAAGTGAGCACAAGATGAAGCATGTTGTGGTCTGATTCACAACTTTACTTATACATGTGTAATTAATGAGAACAGTATGTAAGTATTTCTAGTGTTTTTCGACAGTTGTTCTAGTTTGTCGTGTTATAGCCAGAGCTGTTTAGCATTGTCGCAAACACTTATCCTTTATAGGTAACTTTATTGTGTTGCTCAAAAGAATGACATATATAGCATTCTTCTCCCCTCTCTGCTTGTGTCCGTTTGAACACAGTCAGTTGTATTTGTCCTGTGTGGTTCTTTGTGAAACCAAATCCATTTTCCCCTGACTGCACCTCGATCGCCCACAAACACAATGACACCGGATCACTCCACTTTGACTTTGATCTCCTCTCTCTCTTTCCCTCTTTCTCTCTCTCTCTCTCCCTCTCTTCTTTCTCTGTGTTGGTGAGTGTGTGATTTGTGAAGGAAGCGATAAATAAGCCGCTAAAGGTTTGAAGCTATGCCTCCGGAGCCACATGTTGGACACTTGAACAGACCCGGATCACAGTTCACGATATATACTGTTACGGGTATTGTGAGATTAGGACTGCATGATTATTTGCAGTGAATGGAGTTCTTTGCAAACAAAAAGGGACAAAAATTAGACAAACATATACAGTGCCTTGCGAAAGTATTCGGCCCCCTTGAACCATTCAACATTTCGCCACATTTCAGGCTTCAAACATAAAGATATAACATTTTAATTTTTTGTCATGAATCCACAACAAGTGGGACACAATCGTGAAGTGGAACGAAATGTATTGGATAATTTTAACTTTTTTAACAAATAAAAAACTGAAAAGTGGGGCGTGCAATATTATTCGGCCCCTTTACTTTCAGTGCAGCAAACTCACTCCAGAAGTTCAGTGAGGATCTTTGAATGATCCAATGTTGTCCTAAATGACTGATGATGATAAATAGAATGCACCTGTGTGTAATCAAGTCTCCGTATAAATGCACCTGCTCTTTGATAGTCTCAGGGTTCTGTTTAAAGCGCAGAGAGAACCATGAAGACAAAGGAACACACCAGGCAGGTCCGAGATACTGTTGTGGAGAAGTTTAAAGCCGGATTTGGATACAAAAAGATTTCCCAAGCTTTAAACATCTCAAGGAGCACTGTGCAAGCAATTATATTGAAATGGAAGGAGTATCAGACCACTGAAAATCTACCAAGACCCGGCCGTCCCTCCAAACTTTCATCTCAAACGAGGAGAAGACTGATCAGAGATGCAGCCAAGAGGCCCATGATCACTCTGGATGAACTGCAGATAACTACAGCTGAGGTGGGAGAGTCTGTCTATAGGACAACAATCAGTCGTGCACTGCACAAATCTGGCCTTTATGGAAGAGTGGCAAAAAGAAATCCATAATATCCATAAAAAGTCTCGTTTAAAGTTTGCCACAAGCCACCTGGGAGACACACCAAACATGTGGAAGAAGGTGCTCTGGTCAGATGAAACCAAAATCAAACTTTTTGGCCACAATGCAAAACGATATGTTTGGCGTAAAAGCAACACAGCTCATCACCCTGAACACACCATCCCCACTGTCAAACATGGTGGTGGCAGCATCATGGTTTGGGCCTGCTTTTCTTCAACAGGGACAGGGAAGATGGCTAAAATTGATGGGAAGATGGATGGAGCCAAATACAGGACCATTCTGGAAGAAAAGCTGTTGGAGTCTGCAAAAGACCTGAGACTGGGACGGAGATTTATCTTCCAACAGGACAATGATCCAAAACATAAAGCCAAATCTACAATGGAATGGTTCACAAATAGACGTATCCAGGTGTTAGAATGGCCAAGTCAAAGTCCAGACCTGAATCCAATCGAGAATCTGTGGAAAGAGCTGAAGACGGCTGTTCACAAACGCTCTCCATCCAACCTCACTGAGCTCGAGCTGTTTTGCAAGGAAGAATGGGCAAGAATTCCAGTCTATCAATGTGCAAAACTGAGACATACCCCAAGCGACTTGCAGCTGTAATTGCAGAAAAAGGTGGCGCTACAAAGTATTAGCGCAAGGGGGCCGAATAATATTGCACGCCCCACTTTTCAGTTTTTTATTTGTTAAAAAAGTTTAAATTATCCAATACATTTCGTTCCACTGCCTGATTTTGTCCCACTTGTTGTAGATCCTTGACAAAAAAATTAATTTTTATATCTTTATGTTTGAAGCCTGAAATGTGGCGAAATGTTGAAAGGTTCAAGGGGGCCGAATACTTTCACAAGGCACTGTACATGCATGGACTTGAATCAAGTGAGTCAATGTAGAATCTTTTTCATAAAACTGCTTCAATGGTACATGCTGTAGGTACGACCACCTGTCCTAAAATATTCCACATAACAGTGAATTCTATGAAATTCTAGAATTCTGGGAAAATAGTTTAAAGTGTGTTCTTTGAAGTGAAGAGATGCGAGCACTTTTCAAGATAGCAAAGCCCTCTGGCCATTAAAATCTTCATGAGTTTACTTTGATTGGGACTTTTGATTCAAACACTTGCTATAAAGTGAACATTTTGGTCATATTTATGCATAACACCATGTATGTGTTGAACGTCTTGAATAAAAAGCATGTTCAATGCAAATTTGGTCTAACAGAAGAAATTGTTGCTGTGGTTAAGACGATATCACCAAAATGTTTCAGAATATCTGCGCAGACTACTTAACTGTGAGTTACTGCTATTTTCTAACTGTGTGATTAATCAAAATTAAATGTTTATAAGGCTAATCGCAAAACCGTAGACGAACGCTCAGGTCGATCGGGACAATCTTTCAGCGATGCATGCGCTCCACAGACAGACAGACATTTTTTGCGTTAATAGAGAGATGTAAATATTGAGCCGTCATGTGTTGGTGTGATTCTATCCTGATCTTAATACCAATCAATGCCAAAGTCAGCTTTTTTTGTATAGCACATTTACACCACCAGCAGCTGCCGAAAGCGCTTCACATGCACAAAAGTACGCAAATAAATAAAAAAGACAATTTATGAATGCAAAGAAATGAGGCTTAAAGTTGCTTCCCTTGTTTTCACAAAAGTAACAAACAAGTTTACAGACTTATGAATGGATTCAAGATCTATACAACATTGGTATAATTGTTCTGAAAATTAAACTTGTAGACTTGTTTTTCGGCTCTCGGCTTACTGAAGTCACTAAAGCAGCAAATTCTCCTACTCCGTCTCCGATGTACTAACTTGCTTGTTTCCTATCTTGTCTCCTTTTTCAACCTGAGACAGCAGCTAAGCGTCCGCGACCTCAGTCAACCCGATTTAACCTTTATCAATAACCCAGCAGCACAAAGCGGAGGGAAACCCAACACTCGCAAAACAAAATACTCACAGAACCGTAGAAAGGGCGAAACACGAGCTACTGTGACAACCGATCTACGGCAACACGTCTGGGCCAAAACAAGTGCGTTCATCAAAAGGCAATTCTGAGCAGAGAGAGCAGGGGAAGACCAACGTGTAGGAGGAAAACTGAGGGGAGCTGTAAAAAGGCAAACTCTGCCTTTACGGACCAGTGCAGGAAGAAGAGTATCGGGAAAAGAGGAAAAAAAGGTGATAGAAAAACTCATAAATAGGCGAGGCAAGTTTTTTTTTTATTGCACAGTTCATACACAAAGTCTGTCTCACATTTTCAGGGAGACTGTTTCAGATTTTAGCTGCATGAATCTGAAATGCTGCCTCCCCATCTTTGGTCCAGACTCCGGGCACCAGCTGAAGACCAGTCCAGGTGCTCCTCAGATTCCGAGTTTGTTCATATGGCACTAACATGTAGGAGAGATTCATGCGTATAGAAATGAGACTGGGTAATACTGACAGTGTTCAAATCCAGGTTAAAACAATTTTTTTTTAGCTGTGCATAAAACTGTAGGATCGTATTTTCACTATTTTTAATGCACTGTGATTAATTATGATTTGAATTCCTTGTCTGATTTAAATATGGTTTTGTTAAACACTTCGAGTCGCTTTTTGTGTTAACCGTCTCACCTTGGCTGGATCGTGGGCTGCACAACAGGAATTGCAATTGCATCAAAATTACAATTTTCATGTTCGCAATTAGAAAATCACAAATACTGCAATTATATACGTTCTTTGCAAACTAAAAAGTAACTAAAGAAAATAATTTTAAAAAACATGGCTTGAATTTGTGTTCTTTTATGTGTCCCCAGATAACAGGTCACATGCACGAATCATGTTTAACCTTTTCTTAGCTAAAGTCTGTTAATTAAAAGTCAAATAGCTCCATACTATGCTTTTCAGGCAGATCGTCCAATCAGAGAGCAGAATGAAGCACTCACTTTGGCTGCAAGTCTAAGGTGAAAGTTAACTGGCTTTAGCTAAAAAAAAAAAAATGTTCATCACAAAACTCACAAAGAAATAGCACCACACGTGTTTGAATGAAAGAAAGTATAGAAATATTGTGGTCAGTCATAAAACACAGCGTTTATACCCTTTCTTTCTAAACCCCAGCAAGTGGAGTACATCAGTAATCAGTGCTTAGGAACAACACAACAAAAGTGTGATTGCATACTGTATTACCCAGAGTCCCATTCATTCAATATTAAACTTTTGCCTGGCTTCTTTTATTTCTACCAGACAAAAATGGTTGTTTTTTAGTTTAAAACTCTGAAAAACATTTTTATTTAAGTGTGGAAAGAGTGTCTGAGGAAATGGTGTCATGTGTATTCTTTTTCCAATCTAAAATATTGATTCAAAACAGCATTGTTTGGAAAAATCATTGAAAGAAGTCATTTATTTATTTCTAGTGGGACAAAAGCGGCTTGAAGTTATAGTGCCAGCGCAAACACCTTTTCACAAAAAACCAAAAAACACTGTACGCCTCAACTTGTATCCTGAAAACAGATCCGTAAACCAGCTAGTTGTTCATTTTAGCGTCAATGTCCCGAACTGTGCATCGTCCCTAGAAAAGAAACACAACTCTAAACAAAGTTGTGAACAAGTGAATACATAGAAAATAAAGTTGCCCCGACCATATCTTAAATAAATAGATATGGTCGGGGCAACTTAAAAACCAAAAAGAGGAGGTGAAGGTTTCTATAGGCCACATAACGCATAGGTCCCGGTGTGGCCCTGTTCCCATAGACTCACATAGCGTCAGTGAGAAAGGCATCGGAGGAATTTTATTATGATAGCAGCGCGTCTGTGGACAAAGGCCTGAGTCGCGGCTTGTCCTGCGCGCTCATACAAACCATTATTCAGCTCGACATGTGCGGACACCCCCAAAATAGAAACGCATGGGAGAGACAGGGGGAGGTGGATGAGAGAGAGGGAGAGAGAGAGTGAGAGAGAGAGAGAGAGAGAGAGAGAGAGAGAGAGAGACAGGGGGGGAGGAGGTGGGCGGCTCAGTGCAGGAGGAGCTGGACGAGATTAGCAGAGGTGGATCAATTAGGTAAAAAACGGGATTGAACGGAAGACAAAAAAATAGCGTGTAAAGTAGTTATAAAAGGAAAAACTTTAGAGCGATTTGAAAAAATAAATGTCAAATAGTGATTTACAGATAACATCCGAACATTGTGTGTGTGTGTGTGTGGGAATATTCTATGAAGCTCCCTTTTGGGTTGTCAGTTTGTTAGGTGACACTCAGCAGGTTAGGGCTCAAGTTTTACTACAAAATTCAAGAAAACAACCTATTGCCCCATGCTTATTGAATGGACTAGACACTGTCAAATGTGGGGTAACTCTCATCGGAATCATCAGAATTTTTGGCATTTTATCTTTTAATCTTTGTACGGTTTACTGTAATTGAAAGGTTTTGAAAGTGTTATTATGGGTGCTTTTGTGGTATCATAAAGGAGACACATATATTCCAATGAAATATCTATGTGACAATCAAGATTACAATTTGTGATTCATGTAATAAAGCTAACACAGAAGTTCAAAGTGCAAGAGGCCAATTCAAATTTGAGGGAAAAGTGTTGAAATTAAATAACTCAAGTTCCCACTTAAAATGTGATTAAAATTAGACAAGACTGTACTTTTCTATAACACAAAATTTACAACTTATGCCCTGCTAAAAAGAATATGGAAAATACCTAAACGTAAGCAAGAAACGAGTGACCCCGGAGCTCCAGAAAAACTGCAGATGTGGTGGAATATTGTATTAAATATTAAAAACAAGGTTCAAAGTTGACTGACGGCTTGCCTCTTTTACGACCACTTAATAAAGCAGGGCACAGCGGAAAAGTGAGTGTACGCCACAAAAGCAAGATTTTTCTTTTTTTACAGTATAACAGATCAAAAGTCGAAGGATTACCAATAATGCACAACACAAGACGGGGCTTTCAATGACAGGTGTATACTTAGGGAGAAAAAACAACGGAAAAGACTTTTTGAACACAACTTTATACAAAAAGTGACAAAAAAAGGGAGTTCTATAGGAGCAGGTGAACAAATGGACATTTATATTGTGTTTATTGCAAGCATCATAGGTTCAGTTTCTTTTAAAACGTGCAGAAGAAGCAGGTATACGCGTGTGTAATGTTGAGGGGGAAAAAAACATTAATAGGATCATTTGAAACCGCGCTTGAGGACACGTCAAACCTGTAAAGTCTGGACTAACACATTGATGAGCCTGCCATCTGAGTGTGAATTTAAGTAAAGTTACTGTACTTGAGTAGTTCTTTTTGAGTTAAAATAAGTAAGAAAGTCAAAAGCAAGCCGTTATTCCTCTAATCTTAGAACACCTCTGATCTTTCGCTGGGTTGTCTCTTTGCTGATTCGCTCCTCTCTGAACATAACTGACTCAAATACAGCATTGTACAGCGTAGATAGATTGCTGTTTATTCTAAAATAAATAATATAATCAAAACAAGCAAAAAAAAGAAGTGTTATTAAGGTTGCTAATATCATGTGTATGTGACTGTTATTTACATTTTATTCAAGATCCATGTTGTCTTCAATATTTTGCATGGATTGAGTTTTTCTTGCCTACATTTTTTACAATCTTCCAACAGAGGTTTTCAAACTATGGTCCGGGAACTTCTCTAGGCTATCAGTGACACTCTAACAAATTCATATTAATCTATTTTACATTTGATGAACTTGTGATGGGTGATGGAAAATCCTTCTGGACGTTTTCTGACCAATAATGGGTCAGAAAACCACAAGAGAAACCGGCAAAAGTCGGAAAGGCTATTTAAAGCTGGGGTACTTAAATAACAACGGAACTACACCAAATCCTTCTAACAATAGTTCCTCGCTCTCAAAGCAAGTTGGTTCCATCACTAGTTAGGCATGCCTGTATTGTCGTCCTCATTAGATCAGCTTTTTTAAGACAGAAAAATTAAAAAAGTAAAACAGCTCGCCTCCCAAAAACGTCAAATAGTGAGCCATCAGGATCCTTCTTACAAGTATGCATTAAATAATAGATTTATAATTATGCGAAAACAGCAAGAGGTGGCCTGATTAGTTAACAACATTTTACTTTTACAAAATTATTTCAGCTGAGACAATCAACACGCGTTATTTAACTGGCAAAAAAGTTAAGTACATCCCCTTTAAACAGCACGTTCAAAGTAATAACAAAGTAATTACCTGGCGCTAGTGCAGTCCTGGTACAGTGCCTCGAAGTCCTTCCTGGAGATGAGTTTGCAGCGGTTCACGCCGGGTTGGATCGCGCCCAGACCCCGCAAGACTCGCACCTGCTCCACTGTGCACACCACCGGGGCGATGTCCAGCCGCTTCAGCTTCGTGTAGACCGTGTGCAAGCCGCCCACCAAGTGCTTCAAGAAGAGATCAAATACTTGCGGGAGACAGATCAGCTCCTGGCCGTCCACGCTGAAACTCGCCACCTTCACGCCGTGCACTTCTACTAACTTACACTCGCTGCTGCACAAGTTCGACTGCTGGACGTGGTGTTGTTGTTGCTGGTGCTGGTGCTGGTGCTGGTGCTGGTGGTGGATGGGATGGCTGAGAGCTCCGAATCCGCTAAGTGCACTCAAAGCTCCAGCGGTAGTCACGGGAGAAGCCATGGATGAGTTGACCGAGAGAGACGCGCCATGCCCGGGTAAGAAAGTAGCCAGCATGCGTGGAGACAGGTTGGAGGTGTTGTTGTTATTTGTGTACCCCGGACTAGGTGACATCACGGCGGCGCTTAGAGAGGCTGAAGACGTCGTGGTGTTGTTGCTTGTGTTGTTATTGGTGGTGGTGGTTGTGGTTGGAGTATGCTCACCGGGAGGTCGGTACAGCGAGCCCGGGTTGGGAGCGCCAGAGCCCGGGGTGAGGAGTGGAGGAGACCCGGTGAGCGACATAGCGGATGGATGGATGAGAGCGGTCACTGTCACACTAAACGATCCACTTTTGCGCCTTTTTCCCGTGACTTTCTGGAATCTTCTTCGTGTTGGTTAAACTTTCTGCGCGTGTTTGTGTTTGTGTTGGAGAGTGTGAGAAGACAGCGGACGTGCCTCCCCTCGGACTGTCCTGTCGGTGTGAGTATAAAGTGGACTCGGAGCATAGGCGGTCCATCCCACTGCGAGGACCCGCCCCTACGGTCAAGATTGACAGAGGAGGCGGCCAATCAGGAGCGGTCTGGGAGGAGTTCCTCTGATTGGATGGATCCTTTTGCTTTTGTAAACTTTCTCACGCTGGTTAAAGAGCTGCTGTAGTAGATCCATGGTTTTATACAGCCTGGTGGTTTTTATGTTTATTTACTTATATAGCATAAAGGATGTAAAAGAGGTGGGTCATCAATAGGGCTTGAAACATCTCGGGATTAGAATCAATCAATCAATTTTGTTGATAGCCATTGTACGTAAGATACAAACTAGGAGTGTGGTTTGATATATGACAAACAAGTTAGAACATATGCAATAAAGACATGTATAGGCAGGCATGAAAAATAATAAAAGTAATACAATTGTAATGTATTATATTCATGGTCCGAATCAACTGGATCAGGCAAAAATCCACTAGAGAAATGCTAACTTCTTGAAAAAGGCAAACAAAGCATTAAGCATTTTACTTTGGACCAGAATTTTTTTAGAATAATCCATTTATTTGTTTCGTTTGTATGAAGGCATGTGTTTCTGCTGCTACTTCACTACTACTTGAATTTCTCCTACGGGGATCAATAAAGTATCTACACATCTAAATACACACAATAGACATCTCACACCGCATGACACAAATCACACAATAGGTATTTAGATACAAGAGACATTCAATGTGATACAAGGTCAATATTAACGTATTGGATATTATTTAGTAAAACATAAAGGCTTTTGAACGAATTATTATTTATTAGGGCTGTCCAAAATAGCGCGTTATTAACGCGTTAACGCAAATCAATATTAACGGCGTCATTTTTTTTATCGCGCGATAAAAAAAAAAAAAATATATATATATATATATATATATATTTTTTTTTTTTTTTTTACTTTTTATTGCAGACAAACACATATACAGAAAAAAAGATAGAAACAAAGAAAAGGACTAGTTCAGATACATTGTAGACAGAGATTACAAACAATATGTAGTTGGAGATACAGGGGGCCAAAGAAGAAACCCAGAAGGGCACATAGGAGGGGAGGGGGGGGGGGGACATGAAGTGGGAGATGGGGGGAGGGGTTAATAAAAAAGGCAATACAAGCAAACAGTATACAGTCATAGATATACCAAAAGTAAACAGAGAAACAGCATAGAGTATTTACATGAACAAATTTACAAAATATTTACAGATTGTTTATCATCATCATAATGACACCATGATGTTTCTATACAGTCTATGGTCTATACCCACACATACACACACACACACACACACACACACACACACACACACACATTGAAGGGGCTTTTTGTCACCAATTATTTATTTTGTCATCCATTTATTGATGATTTTGCATCAAATGTTAGTGTGTAATATAACACTACACATTGTTTTCAATAAAAAAAAGCAATTGCACACAGCACGCAAATGTGTGACTAATTTGCGATTAATCGCGAGTTAACTATGAAATTCATGCGATTAATCGCGATTAAATATTTTAATCGTTGGACAGCACTATTATTTATCTGTATTTATCTTTCATTTATTAAAAATTGATTTGTGAAAACTCTTCAATCTCATATTTACATTTTCTACATGTGGCTCCCTGACTATAAAAAGTGTATGGAACATAATGCTTATGTTATTTGTTCCTGCCCACGCTCTGGCATATGGATCAGTGCTGCAAGAAGCTAACAAAACTGATTTAGTACAGTGTTATTTAAATAGACTGTTATAATAATAGTAATACACAGATTCTGCATCAGAGGGACTTTCCTGGTTAAATAAAGTTCAACTAATGTTTATCATGATGGAAGTAGTAGCACACTATAAATTCTAAGAACATTCATCAACATTTGTTTTCTTTTAGGCTAGATTCAGAAGTTTGGGGCGACTCAGTGGTGCAGCAGTTAGCGCTCTCATCTCAGAGAAAAGGGGATGTGTTTGTTAGGGTTTGCATATTCTCCCTGTGTCTGCATATATGTTTCCCCTTCCGTAATAGGCTCCTCACTGGGGCCCAGACTCCAGAAAACGAGATTCTGAACCTCGAGAGGGGTGTCCTAGTTACATAATGATCAATACATGAAATAAATACATTCATTTTTATCTACTAAAAAGAAAAGGAAATAAGTAAGTAATCTTTATTTATATACCGCCTTTCACAGACCAGAGTCACAAAGCGGTTTACAATTTTTGGGCTATTGTCTCTCACTCCACACAGAGATGGGAGCGGGGTCGCCGAACAGGAGGCGCATGCCAGACCTATCGTACATATTTTTAGTGGCAGGGGAAACCGGAGTACCCGGAGGAAACCTACACAGACCCAGGAGAACACGCAAACTCCACTCAGAAAGGTCCTCGTCCGACCGGGATTCGAACCCAGGATCTTCTTGCTGAGAGGCAAGAGTGCTATCCACTCAGCCACCGTGCCGCCCAAATAAGACCACTGATAACATGTTGTATGTTTGTTACCCACCTTTTTGCTGTAATGTAGAGATTGGAGGCTTTACATGAACGGACAGAACCCAGGATCTTTGTCTGTCCATGGGAGCAGATCCCTCTCTCTATGTGGGCTTTCCCCTTTGTTCCTAACCGATGCAGGAAGGCCTAAGGACAGTGATGATCCGGGACATTTATGAACATTGAGGACATTGGTCATCTCACTCCCTATGGCTTCTATGTGTTATGTGTAATTATTGCCTCCCCTGTGTTCGAACTGTTTCATTCTCTAATCTGTTGTTCGTGAATCAACAACTTTGTAAGGTCTTCCGAGACAACTGCTGATGTGATGTACGGCCTTTACAAAAATGAATTGAATTGAAACTGCTACTCCTACTATAACCATAACTATCTTTAACTACTGCAAGTGCAAGTCTCAAACAGACTGATATATAGCTCAAGTTTAAACAGATTTAACTTCAAAACCTTTCCCAACCAACTTAAAACAAAGATGTAGTTTTTTATGTTGCTTATTATTTGATAATTCTCCAATCACACAAAGTATTGCGCTCATACTTGTGCCTGATTGGACAGTTATCTTTGTGTTGTATCAGGCTCAAAAACTTTCTCACGATTTGCTTCATTAACAAACAGGAACTATTATTTCCCCCACTCTCCCTTTGTTGACATAATATCCACTCTGTGTGTGTGTGTGTGTTTGTGTGTGTTTGTGTATGTGTGCATGTTTATATGTCTTTTTATGTGTGTGTTTGTCTGTGCCTATTTGTGCGTGAGTGTGTGTGTATTTGTATGGCTGCTTATGTCTGTGTGTGTGTGTATGTGAGTGCCTGTTTAGGCATGTCTGTGTGTCTCTGTGTGTATGAGTGTGCATGTGTCTTTTCATGTGTGTGTGTATTTGTATGCCTGGTTATGTCTGTGTGTGTATGTGAGTTCCTGTTTATGCGTGTGTGTGTGTGTGTGTGTGTGTGTATGTCTGTGTGTCTCTGTGTTTTTGTTTACCTGCTTATGTCTGTGAGTGTGTATGAGCATGTGTCTATTTACACTTGTTTGTGTGTGTGTGAGTGTGTGTGTGTGTGCTTGGAAGTTTTTCCGTGTACCTATGCGTGTGTGTGTTTTTTTTCGGGAAACAAGCCTCAAATGCAAATGAAGTTATCAAAATGAAAGACGGAAGCAAAAAAACAGTAAAGTTTGATCCAGAAAAATTTC
Organism: Knipowitschia caucasica; assembly: GCA_964034765.1. Classification (NCBI taxonomy): domain Eukaryota; kingdom Metazoa; phylum Chordata; class Actinopteri; order Gobiiformes; family Gobiidae; genus Knipowitschia; species Knipowitschia caucasica. Next base: position 12,158,952 of record OZ035841.1, on the reverse strand, counting down.
CCATTATCTACATTGCAGTTACAGGCACAGAGGAATTTTCCACCGCAACACAAACCCAACATCAATGAACGTACTCCTCGACAAAAACTTGTTAAGGTCAAAAGGGACAAAGCAGTTAAACGAGAGAGAATGAGCAGAATCCTGTTAATGGCATTAGAAATATGCTCAAAAACTCCAAAGAAAAGTCAAAGCTGCAGAGGAGAGAATGAACTGAAACGCGGATTACATTAGAGCCATTTTATAATCCGCTGTAATCCTTTTAAAGCAAACCAATCTGTATCCATTTCACTGAGATTAAAATAAAGGAGTTCTGGCAGTCAAATGATTACTGCCGACACCGTGGTACTTATTTAAGTCTGGTTTTCTCTAACAAAAGTTCATCGTTTTATTAGCAACGATTATAGTCCGGTTCAATCCATCTGCGTGGTTGGATGGATTATTGTTGCCATTTTATGCTGCTTCATTTGGTTGTCTCAGTTCGGTTCACGGTTCACTCAAAATAGCTTGTCGACCCGGGACAACACAACATGGGAAAGGTTGGCGAGTTGTTTAGACTTGTGTTTGCTTTTCATTGTTGGGAAGTCAGTCAAAAATGCTATTCAATTCAATGTATTTGTGTGTAGCCCTAAATCCCAACAGCAGTCGTCTCGGAGAACTTTATAAAATTGTCGGTTCGTCAACAACAGATTCAAGAATCAAACAGTTCAAACACAGGGAATACAATGAAAACAAAAATAGGAGCCATTAGTCCGTATGGAGCGGGAAGACCAATGTCTATAAATATCCCCAATGATCACTGTTCTTAGACCCAGTGGGACTCAAAAACCCAGTGGGGAAAAATACAAAACCTCGAGAAGGCCAACATTGAGATAGGGATCCTCTCCCATGGACAGACAGGCTGTAGATCCAGAACTCAGGCTGGAAGGCGGAAGAGGCAAAAAAAAACTTGTGATTTTCAAAAAAAGACTGAAGTTGCAGTGCCCTAGTAGCGGGGAGAGTACTATTACCCCTGATGTTTCACATCCTAATGAAGCAATGTTAAACATTTTAAAACTTATTTCTATGAGGACAACTTTATAAATGAGGGAGCAGCGCAGCCCAAACTGTGATGGTAAGAGCTTCACTCTTGTTATAGGCTTGTTATGCAGTCATTATGCAAAGTTTCAGATTCAGACTCATTTATTTATCCCACCACGGGGAATTCATTGAAAAAAAAATTATAAGTTTTGTCCCTCCTGTGACTTGTGTGTTTTAACACACTTGACACATGTAAGCAACAACTTGAAAAATGTTTTTATTACTGTTTAAATTAACACTATTTTCACACCTAAAAAAGATCACCATAGGCAGTTTGAATCCTGGTGTTTAGACCCACCTTGCCTGTTTTGGTCAGTGTGTAAGTAGGCGGTGACCTGGGGGTTTCTGGTCAAAATTCCCATGTTTTTGCACAGTGGGAATGATGATTTTGTCTGTCAGCTGGTCTGGGAACGCCTCAGGATTCCCCCAGATGAGCTGGAAGAGGTTAGCTTGGAGGGAAGTCTAGGCATCTCGGCTCCTTTACTTATAGGTTAACGGTTTACACCAACAATACAGTAAATTGACTTTTACAGGTAACAGCCAAACTGATGGCATGCGAGGAAGATTCAGAATTCATTTTAAAATTTAAGGAATATTAAAGACAATTTTAAGGACACCATAATGATAAAGGTAGAGTTGTGCTTGAAAGTTTATACACCCAGAAATTATGATTTATTTTCTGTAATATTTCACTCGTTGTCAGTGTTTGTGTATTTACTTTTGGCAGAATATAATGACGACAGAAACTCCTCTTCTGCCCCTGATCAGAAATCTCCATCCCCCAGTAAGCTAGCCAGTATTTCCCCTTGAACAGATAGCTTGGAATCTTCTGAGATTCTTTATCCTCTCTGATAATAAAGCTGGCCATTCTTCTAGACAAAAATCCCCCAGTTCCTGTAAATTCCTGGGTTGCCTTGAGATCTCTCTTCAATTATGTTAACATTTAACTGGGGAAAAAACTTGTGTTATCATTCATAATCTACAAAACATGGCCAAAACAATGACATCTCTGGCTGGCTGGCTGTGTACACTTTCAAGCACAACTGAATGTTCATATTTTTCAATTTGTTTTACATTTGCTTCGTTCATTAGGATGAATGGACACGAGAAGAACATGCAAACTCCACATGGGAAGGCCCGCATTGTCCAAGTATCAGCCAATAGTTTACATTCATCCAGACTTCTGAATAAACTTTTGCTTTTATCAACTTTTCACCCTGATATCTGTGGTAAAGTTACAGTAGACATTGATATGAGTAGATTTCAAAGACATCCTTCCCCTTATCCAATCCCAGCCTGCTCTTCCGTTCCAGCCCTTTATCTCCCCCTGATTCCTGCACTTTTTTTTGAATTACTCCTATTTTATTTTGCTATCTTCAAAACCCCCCTCTTTATCTACGTTAAGTGATCCTTCGCACTCCAGTGAAAACCTCGCAATTTAATTAACAATTTAGCCCCACGATTGCGCGGTAAGTGATATACAAGCCCGCTAGTTAAAAGTCTTTTTATTGCTTAATCAATGTTGAAATTAATATGATTTACCTCCGCGACCTCTCCTATCCACGGCAACGCGCGTACAAGTCTTCTGCGTTATTAATTATAGCTCCAATTAACCCGTGTCTAATGATTTGGCCTCCAGAGACTGTGCTATGGCGAGAAAATTCCTTGCTTTTTAGAAGTGCCCCGCGTGTAAATAAATGTTAATTTGATTCACAGATATGATGGATTATACCGGCCTGCGATAGCGACAGTGAAACTTCTCTTCAAAGGGCCGTTTCCTGTGCGTAATGCGGCTTGGCACGTGGATCAATAATGGAGTGTTCGATGTATGTTTAATAATTCTTTCCCATTTTCTCATGTTGTCCCAAGAAAAAGATGTATGTCCAAGAAGCGCATGGGGAATGGGAAAATACAGTGGTTTTGTGAGGGGTGATTTTTGGAGTTTTTAATGACTTGGAGCGGCTTTAAAGTGTTTCATGTGTGTCTCCAGATGCAAAGTAATCTCATGTTTTCAAATATAGTTTTAATTTAATAAGTCAGTTTTAGATTTAAAAATATCAATCCATCCATTTGCTTTCCACTAAAGGCAGGAGTCCAAATGGAGGCCTCCAGATTCTCTCTCTTCTTATTCTATCAGAGAGCTACCTTTTTTTTGACAACAGAAAAGGCAGAGAGCTACTCTCTTTTGTAGTTGTAATAAACGTCTATATAGCAACTATCACAAAACAATGAGGACACAGATGTAAAATATACCATAATACTGTATAACCCAACATTTGAAATTAAAATTGATATGTAATGACCAAAAATATATTCATTCAGGATAATGTGTTCATCTCTAAATCTTTTGGTGAGCTACCTGAAAGAGGCTGGCAAGCTACTGATAGCTCCCGAGCCACAGGTTGGACACCCCTGTTCTAAAGAATCTCCCGTATTATGCTAAAGCTAGATATTTTATACTTTTTACGCTAAAGTTAGAGATTTTATTTTATTTTATGTTTTAGTTTTTTTTTTTATTTATCTCCATTCCTTCTGTTCTGTAACTGGTGATGCAACACTGAAATTTCTCCACTGTGGGAAAACTCAAAGGATGTCCGATCTTAGGGTTTGTTCCAAGTGTGTCTCCAGATATAAAGCATTTTTTGTGTTCAAATAAAGTTTATATTTATTAGATCAAAATAGAGTTAATAATGTCCATCCATCTGTTTTCTTCCATGAGTGCAGCAGTCTAAGCAGAGGCAGCCAACACTTACTCAAGCTCATCCAGGCGAATCCTACGGTGATCCCAGGCCAAACAGATGCCGAGCCACCTCACCCGGCTCCTCTCGATGTGGAGAAGCAGCGGCTCTACTCCAAGCTCCTCCCGTGTGACTGAGTTCTTCAGCCTATCTCAAAAGGGCCAGCATGTACTGTGCGTATCTGCGATCTTGTACTTTGGGCCATTACCCAGAGCTCATGACCACAAGTGAGGGTGGGAATGTAGATTGACCAGTAAATCAAGAGCTTTGACTGCAGACGCTGCTCCCCCTTCACTAGATCAACACCATAGGTTCGTAGTGTTGTTCACAGTTTGTCTTCTTCCAAGTTCTGTCAAAATGTCTATTCCCATCCATCAATCAATTGTATTCATAAAGCAAAATTCATAAAGTGTAACCCAAAGTGCTTCACTTGCCAAAATCAATACATGTCATTTAAAAACCGACAAAAAATGGGAAAAGGACAAATGACAAAAGGTTTGAATGTATTTTTCAACATTCTCACATCAATATTTTGAAAGCTCTCGCATTAATTTGTCCAAATGTAACACATTTTCATTCAGTTTTTGTAATCCACTTCTGATTTCCCGTGATTGTTTGGACCTAGACTTTCAATATTAGTTTTCCTTGTAACTTAAAGGTGTATTGTCCAACTTTAGTGAAGGATCTGATGGACGTCATGGAGATGTTATTTCTTTGCTATTAAAAACCTGTATTTTTACACTGCTTGGGACAGCTCTCCTCTTCACAGATATGACCTGTAACTTTGTCTCTTGCTAGTTTCCAATGTAGATAGAACGTTTTAATACCATATGGAGAAACATTCCGAACACAACGATTGACTCTTCCATAAAGAAAGTACAGTGTTGTAATGTGTATATACAGTATCTAAAGCTGAGGTACTTTATTTCAAACTACAAAAATATTGAACTTTGCAATATAACGCATCTAGCAACTAGTTTGTGTGCTTTTACTACTACTACTTTTACTACTGTCCTGTATGTGCGCTGCAACATTGACATTTCCCCACTGTGGGACTGATAAAGGATCATATCTTATCTTTCTCCCTCTCAAAGCAGTTTGGTATCAACTCTGTTTTCACATGCATGTATTTTTTGGCCTGTGCCACGTCTTTAGATCAGCTTTTTCAGACAAAAACAATAAAATGGACATCAATCATGCAGCTCTCAGCCCAAAAAGTGAAATAGTGACTCACAAGGCTCATTCTTAAGCATTACAATGTTTTCCTAATAAGATACAGACAGAATGTTGTGGTCTGACTCATCCACACAAAAACTCTTCCCATTGGGACAAACAAAATGTGTTTTTTATGAATAAGCAAAGTTAGGTACCCCAGCTTTAACCACAGCTACTTACTTAGAGTCATGGCCACAGCAGCACAAGGAGAACATGCACGCTGCAGATAATAAAAATCTTTGTAGGTTGAATGTATAAAGCCAACATGACAGTTTAATGCGCGTCTATATTGAAAGTTTATTTCATTATTAACACTTAACAGGTTCATCAATCACACTGACACACTCCCATTGTCAGAGCCGTGTCCCTCTGAATAAATACTCTACTAATGTTTGGCCCAATCAGAACGGCAGCCTGGGATCAATAGTCCTCGTCTCCGGGCGAAGGACGGAGGACGGAGGAGAGGAGGAAAGGAAGCAAGGAAAGGAGACAGTAGGTTGCGTTCATGTAGAAAGAAAAAGTTGTCTTAAAGAAGTGATATCTTGCATTGTTTTTGGCCATTCAAAACATGTATTGGGACTATTTAGTGAAATAAATGAAATAAAATAACAAATAAAGATACAAAAAAATGTCTGCCTTTTGGTTTTCCTCAAATTTGAAAATTGTCGGCTTCAAACACATGTGATGGTAAATAGTGTCACTTCACCTGAGAAATCGGAAAAACTGATTCATGAGCAATACTTTTGTTTTGAAACTGCTCTGAGACTGAGTGTGATGTCATAGTGGCATCAGGACTGAGACAAAAAATTACATGTTTGTGCCCGAAGTTCCTTATATGTATGGATGGTACTAAAAGCAACAACATGTCTGTTTTTTAAGTGGAATAATGGTTAAAACTCAAAAAAGTGAATCTTAGAAGGTGTGTTCAATTATATTTAATGTATTAAAATGCGTAATTTTGACCACACGACTGAGGCTATAATGTAAAGTAAGCTTTTTGACATAATATTGATTTGAGGCAGTCCTTCCTGTTTCTTAAAGGAGCTGAACCCGTTTCTACAAGGTTTGAATGTTTAGCACCGCCCCCCCAACTCGCTCACAGGCTTCTCATTTCCCCTACGCTCTCATCCGACGGAGCCATCTAGTTATATTTGCGATCTACATGCAAACATTAGCGTGAGCCCAACTTCTTGTAAGCTGTACAACAATCACTGATGAAATGGTACAAAAGCAACACACTGCTGACTAAATATATAACTGAAAGATTACCGCTAGTTTCACGTCCGAATGTGGTCCGAGCATAGATAGTCCGAGCATAGATAGTCCGAGGCAGTCCAGCAGGTCTCTCCAGAGGATACAATGTAAGCTAGCTTCACCTGGTCTTGATTTCTTCTTTGATAATTTTTTTGCTTTAGGTTCCTCTTCTCTTCCTCACTGTTGTGTCGTTTGGGCTGTTTTGCTGTGTGCAGTTACAGCAGGAGGAGTTATAGCCAATCCTGCTAACATTAGCAGCGCTGTAGAGGCTAGAGGCGGCAGTAGCTCAGTTGGTAGAGCGTTGGCCTTTGAGCCAGAAGGTTCAAGCCCCGCTCAAGACTTTCACCATCGACTCCCACTGACTCTCCTTGGCAAGACACTTAACCTCTGGGAACACCAGCCACAGTGGGGCGGCTGCGGCTGTAAAGTGCCAAACTGCCGTTGTGTCCTTAGGCAAGACACTTCACCCCCATTGCCTAGAATGAGTCTGGTGTGTGTGTGAATGGTTGGTGGTGGTCGGAGGGGCTGATGGCACATACTGGTTGCCTCGCTTCTGTCAGTGTGCCCCAGGGCAGCTGTGGCTACAGTAGTAGTTTATCACCACCGTGTATGGAGTGAATGAATAATGACACATGTGAAGCGTCTTTGAGTGTTCAAAAAAGCGCTATATAAAACCGATGCATTATTATTATTATTATTAGAGGACAAAGCCTCGTTCTGTGATTGGAGGAGAGCCAGCGTCACACTAAAGTCTCTACTAAAGTCTCAGCACTTTTCACGGCCTGAATTCATACACAAGCTGAATCAATAAGCTCAAGTTTTCAATTGAGTTCAGATTATAATGCAACTCGTATGTAGTAATAAGCATTTTTATGAACTCATTAAAAAAAGTATTGGGTATAGCTTCTTTAAACTGCTACTGATAAAAACTGCTTTTTTTTTTTTTTTAAAGACACCAATTCAAATAAATGTAATCTTGTATAGTCCTAAATCACAACACTAGTTATCACGGAGAACTTTACAAAACCGTCAAATTCGCCAACACAGAAACAAAGCCATTGGTTTCTTAAAGGGCAGATGACCAATGTCTATAAATGTTGATAAATGCCCATAAATGTTGTTGAATGTCGAATGTCCTGGAGATCTTGTGCCCCATTCTAATGAGGTAAATCTGTATGAGCCAAATGCTGTCCCTTTATGTAAACTTGAAAAGGCCTCTCGAAGGACAAACAAATAGCAAAGTGAACCTCGGGGATAAAGAAAACTGTTAAATCCGTGGTTAAGTTTCAAAGTCAGTTTAAACCCGGTAAACTTTTGGAGCCAAAGAGAAAGCGAGACGGAGGAGGAGGAGAGGTTTTGGTTAAAAACAGAAAGCAGGACACAGCGCTAACCGTTGGCGAGCATCATCCATCAGGGTTTGAGGAATCGCTGGTGGCAAAGACGGAGTGTGGCAGCGCGAGTTAAAAATATAAAGAGAGGGGACAGGTGCGCACAGGTGAAGACGAGTTTTTAAACAAGAAATGGGACAAACACAGTCACTTTCAGACCCAACCCTGGTCACCGTGCGGAGGGGACCATCGCTCCTCTGTCGGGCTCTGAACTGTTGCACGGAGCCGCGTCTGTGGGTTACAGCAGCGCAAACTTCAGTCTACCAGTGTTTTCTAAAGGGTTCTAAAACTCACACAAGTGCTATCTTCTGCTGATCTATACAATTGACTAAATACAGTTTGTTTGTTCCAACAGAAATAGTCTTGATGAAGTCAAATGTTGTGAAGAAAGACTGCTGCCTCCATCTGATTATTTAAAACGTGTCAAAAAGAACCCTGGGAGGCATTATGTGACGCTCTGGGCTGAGATCTGGTTGGCGGAGCAATCCTCGTCTTCTGTTCTGTCTAAAAAAGCTGATCTAAAGATATGACAAAGCCCAGTATACATGAATGTTGAAAACTATTCTCTGGTAGTAACTACACGACTACACATGTATAGTTTTAAACAATTTTGGTTCAATTAACCAATATATTGGTCATGAATCCACCAATCAGTTTGCTCTGGGCAAAACCAACCTAATTAGTCCAAAAAGCTTGGTTTAAGACTTGGTTGAAGTTACAAATATATCTATTGTGGCGCCACCTGCAGGTGAAAACCAGATCTCATCAGATAAGCAGTATAGGGCCTGTTTAGTCATGTAATGGAAGAATCCTCTGAGACCACCAGGTATGACATTAGTGCGGCGGTGTCTGTAAAATGCCAAGCTATCATTGTGTCCTTGGGCAAGACACTTCACCCACATTGGCAAGTATGAGCCTAGTCTCACAATGTTGGTGTTCAACCAACTAAATTGCTCTATTTGACAATCAATTTATACAAATACAATCAAGGGTCGTAGCTTTACTATGAGGTATAGCATGCATAGATTGGCATAGCTGAAGTTGGTTGGATGACACTGTGAACTTTAGAGCCACAGCATGTCTGTGCTGAAGGCATTTTGAGACAGAAGTTAGTATGTAATATGTACAGTACTTCCTTCTTCCGCTGTGTGAAAACCATGCAGGTGGCTTTAATGCTGTTCTTTGGAACAGTCTCAGTGGCGCCCCCTTAACCAGAAAAGTTACAACCAGCTGTTTTTATCACCCAATGACCACAATCCTCAAGTCGATGATCTCTGTCTGACATTGTCCCATGCTCCATCTCCCCTGCTTTGCTTTTCCCTCCACTTTCAAAACCTTGAGTGAAACTGCTCTCTGGCGTCTGCGTCTTCTCTCAAACTTCTTTCTCTCTCGTCTCCAAAGTGTCACTTGGGGCCATCAACATTTATTTATCTTTATTTATACAAGCTTCCAGTCAGAACCATCCATCTCTGGCGCACGCACGCCCGCGGCTTCCATTACTGTGCGGCTTGACAAGATCCCAACCACTTTGAGATTGTAAAATACAGCGACGCGGCGTGTGACAAGGCTTAAATAAATAAATAATCCCACTTTTTCCCATCAGTCTCGGCACCTCCAGCCATGAAGATATGTGTTTTAATAATCTAATCCAACAACACAATTACTAAGTGTCAAACGTGAGCGGCGGAGAGAAGAAGTGATGGGGACATTTTGTTTTAAAAGCAGTTTCTTAATTTTGCGACCGAGCAGTGTAAATAATGGCCTTGTTTTACGCTTGCGTGAGGTGGAAAATGCATCGGTCAATACTTAGAAGTACAGTTGTTCCTTTGAGCGTAATGTTTAAGGAAATCATTAAAATGGTTGTTAGAGTAAACAATTATAAGGTCGTCTTAGATCATAGCCACAGGTCATTTGTTATTGGATTCATTTTCTGAACGACGTGGGCTGATTGCTTCGTCCCCATATCTCAAAGTAAAGGCTATGTTAAAAAAGGGGGGAAAAAAGAGAAATAAGGAATGGAGGTGTATATTTAGCTGAATTACATTTATGCTCATGTTTGCGTTTTTTTGTCTTTGTCTTGGTAGTTTGTTGTCGAGTAATTGTACTCTCGATTTTTTTGTCCATCCATTTTCTTCCACTTCATCCGTTGCCGGTTCGGTGCAGCTCTCATTGCCACCCCCCTGACCCAGAAATGGACAATAAAGGGCTTGAAAATGAAATGAAATGAAATGTTACAGATAAGGTTCTCTATACACTCTCTCTCAAACGCACACTCACACACACACAACATCTCAGATCATTTACACTGAAACCATAGAATTGTGTAGCTCCATACGACTGAAGGATTGTATCTTTACTCTTTTTAATGTAATTATTTATGGTTTTAATGCCTTGTGTGATTGTTTCTATCTTGTTTTCTTCAGCACTTTGAGTTTGCCTTGCCTATGAACTGTGCTATACTAAAAAACTTGCCTTGCCTTTGCTATTGTACGCCGGGACGACTGATGTTGTGATTTAGGCCTATACAAAAAAAAAACATTGAATTGATTTGAATAAAAACAAAAGTGACTGAATATTCTTGAAGATCCTGTCTAATGACCAGATCGGTACACTGAATGTGACTTGCTTTACGAAGAACAGTGTGACATTTTGCTTTTGTCCAAACTTTGATTCCCTCTGTGGTAAAGTAGATGGTTGATGGACACCTCCAGCTCTTCGTCGCCTCCGCTCCTCTCCATCACGGCCCTCTGTCAGAGCTCCAGAGCCCGTATTCTCCGGCTGAGCGCCTTTTATGAGAGCGGTGATAGAGGGAAAGAGCGATGAACCAAGGGCAGGGAGGGAAGGAGAGGTGGAGGACACACAGGATCCAACATGGCCGCCGCACAGGGACGGACTTTATTACCCGCCGATACTGGATTTGGACCAGGATCATTTTTACAGTGGCTAAAGAGACTGTCTTCAAGGTTCAGCTCTGATATGGGAAGTTTAATTTGTGTAAAAAAAAAAAAAAAAATAGGAATCTGTTGATTACTCGACATGTATAGATGGTCAGAAGAAAGCGGAAAGATTAAGTTATCTAACTTTCTTCACACTAGAACTTGCAAAGCAGACAATTCGACTTTGGAAGTGTATTTACTAGACTCATGTACCATTTTGGTCTTCCTAACTTTTTTTTCTGTTTCTTTATGACGCGAGTAGATTTTTCTTGAACCAGCCATTTTCTGTTGCTCAATAACCCACTTTTTCTCCTGCACTGGTTCTGGACAAGTCCTATAAACTGGTTCTGAACTGGTGATTGAGGGATGTTGTCTGAATTGCATTGGTTTGAATGGGAGCAGGTAATATGTCGGCTCTGCGAGGTTCCAGTGGTTTCAGAATTCTGGGAGTCCTCGTCTTAATATCCTTCCGAGCAAAGTTAAAATCTCTATACTGTACATTGGAATACTTGACCCCATAGGAAAATTTGTCCTCTGAATTTGACCCATCCTTCGATGCCACTACCTGTCAGGAGCAGGGGTCATCGCAGCGCTCTTGGTAAATTCTTGCTGCTCTTTGTAAGGATAATTTCTCTCTGGATTGTTCATAACATTTTGTGGACTCACATATATTTTAAAGATAATCTAGATCCGGGGTGTCTTCAAAGGGCGGCTGCTAGTATTCCCGTTAACATATAAACTTTAGGATCATAAACCATAGAATTTTAAGGCCAAAAATTAGTGCGACAAACATTGAATGGTCCTGACCTCCACTTTGAGTTCCACTGCTCTCAACCACCACCATTTTTGAACATTTTTTCTATAAATCAAGAAAACTAAGCTGCTCCCACATGATTCAGTGCATTTCACCTGTACATCCACTCTCTCGCTCCTCTGGCGGGCGGTCGATCGCGGTCAGCCGAGTGTCTGCAGCGTTTGTCCTGGACCCGGAGTCAAACTTGAGGTGAGCGGCAGCGGCATACATCACTGTTACACGGCACAGAACAAAGCACCTCTTCAACCGGAATCTCACAACTCCCACAGAGACCGTAGAGCACCGTGATAGTTCAGACTCAGATCCACCACGTACTTTTATTATGAGCTGGAGCTAAACTTATCTTATACAGTATTACAGGAGAGGGTTACTGCTGAAGGCCTACATTTTAAAAGTTTAATGGTAATATGTGATCAAATCAAACTTTGTGATCAAATCTATGTAAAAGTTTCTAGCCCTCAAAACAGTGTAGTTCTTCTATAGTTAGTTTGTATGCATGAATTGTTTTGTCATATCTTTATATTCACTTATTCAGCCAAAAAAAGTCAAAAAGTGACTCCCAGGGCTCTTTGCGACAACTATGCAAAATATAACAGCTATAAAAGATGGTGTTGTGGTCAATATTTTAATTTTATAAGGCTTTTTATCTGTCAGGAGCCTCCTCAATCCTGCACTGCTCAGTCTCTGTCACACACTGCAAAAAGTTTTCAAATATAAGGCTCTGTGTGCATAAATCGAGTGGGTTTTTTCCTGATTTGAGCACTTTCTAATTGTCTTAAAGCAAGATTTGTCTTAAAACAGAGAACTGAAGATAGTGGCAAAAGGAAAGGAACCCAAAGTGCAGAACTAAAGCTTTAATAAAAAACAAAATCCAGAGTAAACAAAAAGTAACCGGACATGGACTGACAGCACTAACTAAAACAAAACAAACAGTCTTGGGCTAAAATACACAAGACGAACGAGACACAGGTGAGACACATGAGGGCGGGCTGGTAAACAGAAAGTGCCACTAAAGACGCAGGTGTCAACAAATTACATTATAACTATTGCATTATTTTCTCATTCCAAGGGAGAAATTTTTTGTATCGTTTTTGAACAAGATTATTGTCCTATTGGCAAATCTTGTTTTAAGGCAGTCAGAACGTGCTCAAATTAAAATACATTGTGCAAACTGTGACATATTTATTCTCACTTTTTGCAGTGTGGATCCACAGCCTGTCCGTCCTTGGCAGGGGAAGCCTCTCTCAACACGGGCCTCCCAGAGGTTTCTCACTTCTTTTTTGTTTTTTGTTGAGTTTTTCCTTGCCGATGCAGGACAGAGGTAAACTAGGACTTTTATGGACGTATGGTTAGTTAACATTTATTAACAAGAAACCAATGGCTCTATTTCATTCTTTTATCTCTTTTTGAGGAATCTACATCTTGATAAAGATCTCCGAGACAACTGCTGTTGTGATTTGGGGCTTTACAAAGTTCATTAATGGGAAAATTAATGGTAAAAAAAGTGTGAAGGGTAAACATTTTTTTTGTAGTAATATGTCTTGTTTATGGGAAATTGTCCACCAGATTGTCCGAAGATTTCAAGGGTTAACTTTCCTCACACCTGTTTAGAAAAAATTCTATAATGACGACAACAGCCACTAACAAAATGAACAATAAAAAGGCAAAAATGGTGGGCTCATAATCATAATTGACATTATTTTTGGCTTAGGAGAACACTGCTCAAACATACACAATACTTTCTCTTTTTTTGTGACAGACTGAACTCAGCGAATCCTCTGCTCTCCAAACTGAAGTGGGAGACATGTGGCAGTTGGTTAATGGACCAAAAAAGTGAAATGGTCTCTGGAGATACGGACGGCCATTTGTGACAAGTCTTTCCACTTTCGTCCTTGGCGCTCTGGCAGTTTTCAGATCAGCACTTGAAAAGACCTTTACAAAGACCAAACCCAATCAGGGGTAAGCGGAAAATCACGGTTACAGAAAGACATCCAAGCATTCTTTTCTATTTTTGTGTTTTGCTCTTTCAAATCCATCTACATTTTTTTGTAGAGCCGTGAATCACAACAGCAGCAGTCTCGAGAGGCGACACAGAATTGTTGAATCGCCGACAATAAAGTCGTTTAATGAAGAAATACTGTTTTGTGCATTATTTTTTGGTCTAATGATAATGCGACTCTTTCCTTTCTCCATTTCATGTTAAAGAATGTAAAATTATATTATAAGTAAAATATGGGGTGAAACAAGTAAGAAACAAAATCCCTGCAACTCCCTTTGCTACCACCAGAGGGAGGAGTTACAGTTGCCCCCCACGCAAATTTGAAAATTACCGGCTACAAACACAATCATGCGATTGTCAAAACTAATTCATGTGAAAACTGTGAGAGTGTGATGTCATAATGGTACGATGACATCATACTATAACAGGACTGACAAAAGGAGCGGAGTTACATGTTGGTGCCAGAAATCCCAAATGTTAGCCTGGATGGATCTAAAAGCAGCTCCAGGTCTGTTTGTAATGAGGAACTATGTTGTGACATGGTTTAAAACTAAAATGTTGATTTTGCCTTATATGTCATAAAATCTCTGTCACTTTAGTAAATAGATATCATCCTGGATTTGTTGATACTAATATTTTTTACCTTTCAATCACATTCATTCACAACCATGGATACTATAGCCACAGATGCCCTGGCGCAGATTGGCAAAGTGTGGCTACCAATTTGCACCACTGACCCCTCTGACCACCACCAACCGTTCCCTAAATCATCAAATAACAAGCGAGGCAATTGTATGAAGTGTCTTGCCAAAGGACACAACAGGCACATTAATATCGTATCGTGTACTTTTCAGCTTTTGTGTGACATCTCTCGCACACATTCGAGGTTCTACTGTATGCCGTTTTTGACATCACGATTTTCTTGGCGATCTGGAGCACTTTTACTTTTCAATGACATAATCAAGGAAAGTTGATTAGAAAACCAATATCCACACTACAATCGTATATACTGTAACTATACAATCAAGAATAACAAGCAAACGACGGAAAGGTGAGACAGACACTCTTTTATTCTGGTATTTCTCAATGAATAATGCGCTGGTTAAGTCGTCCAATAAACACACGTGTAATTTTGACTTTTACTTCAGATCTTGTCACTTAGTAATTGATATTTTTGAGTAACTTTTAAGTACACCGGTGCGGTACTCTTTTTGGTAGTCTAGCCAAAACAACATCGTCTCTGCCTCTATCTTTCCGTGTCGATGTCCGTTGTAAGTGGATGATAGTTGATCCCAGCAGACCCCCTGGCCCCTGTGTGCCCCTGCGCTCCCCCCCTTCTGCCCCTCATGAGTCCAGGGCTGGTCTTTAGTTGGTCTTTATGGTCCTTTGGAGACAGATTAGACCCATTCAGTGCTCACTTTGGCTCTGGCTCAGACCACCTCCACTGTCCCCTCCAACAAGTGACCAATGACAAAAGATACTTCAGGTGACTTTCATTGCACTTTATGCTTTGCCAAGTTTGCATTTTCTTATTCGTTCCATAGACTGTACGTAGATGGACAATTCTAATCCGCTAACTGAATGAAGCCCATTAGGGAAGTGCTCATGGGTGAAGTTTTGCTAGAACGCTCATGCACTTATATTGAAAAGTAAACTCTTTTGGGCTTTTTCAAACAGTATGATCCTTGTGTTTTTGTTGCAGTGATACAGTGCCTTGCGAATGTTTTCGGCCCCCTTGAACCTTTCAACTATTTGCCAAATTTCAGGCTTCAAACATAAAGATATAAAAATTTAATTATTTGTCAAGAATCAACAACAAGTGGGACACAATCGTGAAGTGGAACAAAATTTATTGGATGATTTAAACTTTTTTAACAAATAAAAAACTGAAAAGTGGGGCGTGCAATATTATTCGGCCCCCTTGCGCTAATACTTTGTAGCGCCACCTTTTGCTGCAATTACAGGTGCAAGTCGCTTGGGGCATGTCTCTATCAGTTTTGCACATCAAGAGACTGGAATTCTTGCACATTCTTCCTTGCAAAACAGCTCGAGCTCAGTGAGGTTGGATGGAGAGCGTTTGTGAACAGCCGTCTTCAGCTCTTTCCACAGATTCTTGATTGGATTCAGGTCTGGACTTTGACTTGGCCATTCTAACACCTGGATACGTCTATTTGTGAACCATTCCATTGTAGATTTGGCTTTATGTTTTGAATCATTGTCCTGTTGGAAGATAAATCTCCGACCCAGTCTCAGGTCTTTTGCAGACTCCAACAGCTTTTCTTCCAGAACGGTCCTGTATTGGCTCCATCCATCTTCCCATCAATTTTAGCCATCTTCCCTGTCCCTGCTGAAGAAAAGCAGGCCCAAACCATGATGCTGCCACCACCATGTTTGACAGTGGGGATGGTGTGTTCAGGGTGATGAGCTGTGTTGCTTTTACGCCAAACATATCGTTTTGCATTGTGGCCAAAACAGATATGTTGGCCAAACCAGAGCACCTTCTTCCACATGTTTGGTGTGTCTCCCAGGTGGCTTGTGGCAAACTTTAAACAAGACTTTTAATGGATATCTTTGAGAAATGGCTTTCTTCTTGCCACTCTTCCATAAAGGCCAGATTTGTGCAGTGCACAACTGATTGTTGTCCTATGGACAGACTCTCCCACCTCAGCTGTAGTTGTCTGCAGTTCATCCAGAGTGATCATGGGCCTCTTGACTGTATCTCTGATTAGTCTTCTCCTTGTTTGAGATGAAAGTTTGGAGGGACGGCCGGGTCTTGGTAGATTTGCAGTGGTCTGATACTCCTTCCATTTCAATATAATTGCTTGCACAGTGCTCCTTGAGATGTTTAAAGCTTGGGAAATCTTTTTGTATCCAAATCCGGCTTTAAACTTCTCCACAACAGTATCTCGGACCTGCCTGGTGTGTTCCTTTGTCTTCATGGTTCTCTCTGCGCTTTAAACAGAACCCTGAGACTATCAAAGAGCAGGTGCATTTATACTGAGACTTGATTACACACAAGTGCATTCTATTTATCATCATCAGTCATTTAGGACAACATTGGATCATTCAAAGATCCTCACTGAACTTCTGGACTGAGTTTGCTGCACTAAAAGTAAAGGGGCCGAATAATATTGCACGCCCCACTTTTCAGTTTTTTATTTGTTAAAAAAGTTTAAATGATCCAATAAATTTCGTTCCACTTCACGATTGTGTCCCACTTGTTGTTGATTCATGACAACATTTTTTTTTTTTTTATATCTTTATGTTTGAAGC
Organism: Knipowitschia caucasica; assembly: GCA_964034765.1. Classification (NCBI taxonomy): domain Eukaryota; kingdom Metazoa; phylum Chordata; class Actinopteri; order Gobiiformes; family Gobiidae; genus Knipowitschia; species Knipowitschia caucasica. The sequence goes on along the minus strand of OZ035841.1, from coordinate 12,142,258 downwards.
CTGAAATGTGGCAAAATGTTGAAAGGTTCAAGAATACGTTCGCAAGGCACTGTATTATCTTTGTAAATTGAGGCATTAGTTTTAACAACTGGCTGATCAAGGGCCTTCTGTTCACGATTTAGGCTTTTGCTTACGAGCAGGAACAGACCAGCCCCACTCCTGGCTCTTTGGTTGCTATGTGGTTGCTACCTGTACATTTTAACTCCAGATTCCCGCTTATGGAGCCTGTTTAAGTCAGCAATTATTTTCTTCTGCGTTAGGCAAACAATACAGCGCAAAAACAATCAAATCGCCCGTAGCTAAATATCATAGATCTGCAAAAACACTTTTTTCGTGTGCGGATTCATTCATTTTCAACCCCTTTATTAATCCATTTCTGGGTCAGGGGGTGGCAATCAGAGCTGCCACGCATTTCTCAAAGCACCGGTCCTTCGCTGATTCTCTGCAGTCCACAGGAAGATGGCTGCTACATCAGTGGTGCCTTGGTGTTTCAGCAGGAGCCTCTGGCAATGTGGGGTTAAGTGTGCTTTCTTTGTGCTTTATATTTTTCATGTGTTTTAACTGTTGATTCTCTGATCTGTGTTGGTGATATCAATGGTTTTGTTAAGTCCTCTGAGACGACTTCTGTTGTGACCTAGGGCTATACAAGAATAAATTGTATTTGTAAGTGTCTTGCCCAAGGACACAACGACAGCAGACATTAGTGGGAGCAGTTGGAGTAGGTCCCGTGATGGGCTCGAACCAACTGAGCTATTGTCGCCCCAATACTTTTCCCTTGTGCGGATTTAAAAGCAAATTTTTTGTTTGCTCACGGCGACGGTCTCTAGGATTCCTGAAACGATAACAATAATCAACTCATCAGTGTGAATAATTAGGACGTGATGAACGAGAGATTGCACTGCTGTTAATTGTTACATTATATAATAATGCTCTCTTATCATTATCTTGCCCAGTTTTTCACTTGTGAGGAACCTACAGTGACTTTTTTTCATTTAAGCAGGAAATGTAAGGACATTTAATAACATTAAGAGACGTTGGTCATCCTGCTCCCTATGAACCTTGTTGTATTTCTTGTGTTCAAATGGTTTGATTATCTAATCTTTTGTCGGTGAATCAACAACTATATAAAGTCCCACGAGACGACTGGTGTTGTGATCTTGAGCTGTAAAAAAAAAAAATGAATTTAATTTATAAACAAATTCCTGACAGAAAAAGTAATGAACCTTGTGACCATATATAACCTCTAGAATATATCCTGTCTTAGCCCTGTCATTCAACTATGGTGTCTTTTGCATACTGGTAAGAAAAAGCCCCGTGAGTCACTATTTGACAATTTGAGAGCCCTGTGAGTCACTATTTGAGCCTTTGGGCTGACCACTGAGGGCAGCTGGTCCTCTCTTTTTCTCTTTTCTATCTGTGAAAACCAGTCTAAAGCTGTGACAGAGGCCAAAATGTATATGAAACTATGTTATAGAACCAAACGAGCGAGGAACTAAGGATTTCATTAGGTAGTTCCATGGTCATAGTTTCAAAGTTACACACCCCAGCTTTAACATGATCTATCGTAATCGAGGAATTTTTTCTCTCTCTGCAAAAACTACAAACCCAACACATGGAAACACATCTATCAAAACCCAAAACCTCTCTTAATTATTTCTCTTTGTGCAATCAAAATTTGGACAAAATACAACCAATTTCTTTGGAGAGCAGCTCTGTAGTATTAGCGGACCCCAGTGTCCCAGCGCCACGTTTTGGGAATCGACGAAAGCAGCAGGTAATAGAGTTCTTACCACAGAGTGAATTATCGCGTGTGGTGCGGTGCCAAGGCTGTCCCAAGACCCCCGAGGCCTCCGCCAAGGTAGGCTCAATAAAACACAGCTCTGGCAAGGTTAAAGCAGCACTATGTAGGGAAATATGGAAAATAGTTGTGTATAGCTGTGGTCACGACAAGACATCCAGCATTTAACTGCCAGGATGTGTGTGTGCGTGAGGAATGGACTCTCCCCATTTCTTTCAGTCATGACCCCAAAAGAACTTGCGCTCTTGCGCCATATCTTTTGATGATATGCATTAACCCTCTAACTCTATAGCCCTCTAACCCGAACCCTCTAATTCTAATCCTCTAACCCGAACCCCATAACTCTAGCTCTCTAATTCTAATCCTCTAACCCGAACCCCATAACTCTAACCCTCTAACCCAAAACTTATAACTCTAGCCCTCTAACTTTTACCCTCTAATCTTAACCCTCTAACCCAAACCCTATAACTCTAGCCCTCTAACCCTAACCCTCTAGCCTATAGACCTGTAACTCTAACCCTCTAATCCTAACCCTCTAACCCTAACCCTCGAACATGCTAATCCAAACACGCTAATCCTAACCCTCTAACCCTCACCCTCTGACCCTACCTCTCTAATCGTAACCCAAACCCATTTGCTTTGTTTATAATATACACATTGTTTTTTCCTTTTAACCCTAACCCTCGGAGTCTAGCCGGTTCCTTTTGTTGATAACAAATAAACAGTATTTTATCTTTCCCTCTAACCTTAACCCTAGCCCTCCATGCGGTTAAAACATGAAACAGTCACCCTGAGGGGAGAAATGTTTATTTTATTTTATTGTTTATTTATCTTGTGCTTGTGTCCTTGAAAAAGTTGTCTACCAACAGCTTAATAGATTTCTTATAATCAACAACTCATTTGACCACAGCACTGAGACTGCTCTCGTCAAGGTAACAAACAATATTCGGCTGAACACTGACGCAGGCAAAGTCTCAATCCTAATCCTGTTAGATCTGAGCGCAGCTTTTAGACACTGTCGACCATGAGATCCTCTTACAGAGACTAGAGGACTGGGTTGGTTTCGCTGGCACCGCCCTAAGTTGGTTTAGGTCTTACCTTGAAGACAGGAAGTACTTTGTGGAGATTGGAAACTGTGTCTCAGATCATATGGCCCTGACCTGTGGAGTACCACAGGGGTCGATCCTGGGACCTCTTCTGTTCAATCTATACATGCTGCCGTTAGGTCAGTTAATACCATGGATCTATAATAATAACTGAATAGGGTATTACAAGCTTACAGCTGTTCCACCTATGGGCACAGGTGGTGGTACCGTGGTACTGCAGACTAAATCCTCGAGGGCTACCCAGAAAAAAGTCTCATAGAACTCAATACAAATTAAAGCAGCACGACCTCAGCTGACAGAGAACCTACAGCTTTCATAAAGATCGGATTTTGTGGGGATTTTAGTGTCCCTTGCCATCCTGAACTTTTTTCTTCTTAAATCCTTCGGTTTTCTTTAAATCCACACTTTACTGCCACAAACTCTGCTCCTTGCCTTCCCGCTCTGGCTCCGCTCTTCCGCTGCTCTGATGAGCAGCTCTGATCTGTGCGCGTGCATGAAAGCCACACACGCACGTTTGGCGCGACGTATCATGGGAGACAGCGCAACGCATCATGGGAGATAATCCATTGCGCAGAACCGCGAGGACCAGACTATGCCCAAATATAGGCGAGTTCAGCTAATCTCCCGGTCTCCATGAAGTCCCATGCGCTACTGAGCACAAGCCATTCATTTGAATAGGGCGCCATCTTGGATCACCGGGGCTTGGTTAATACGCAGAAACGAAGTGTCCTATCACAACTATGCAGACGACATGAGTGCCTTTGGTCCCCAGAAACAAAGACATCTATCACCTACAGTCCCTTTCCCTAAAACCTTCAAACAAGGTCAGAAATCTAGGGGTAATACTTGACCTAAATTTTAATAGCCACATAAAATCAGTAACATCAGCAGCTTTTTACCACCTAAAAAACATTGCCAGGATCAAAAACATAGTGTCTAAAGCAGACTTGGAGATTCTTATCCATGCATTTGTCTCCAGTAGGTTAGACTACTGCAATGGCCTGCTCACAGGTCTGTCCAAACAGGCTGTAAAACAGCTGCAGTACATTCAAAATGCAGCAGCTCGAGTCCTGACTAGAACCAGGAAGTACGACCACATTAGTCCAGCCCTCAGGTCTCTGCACTGGCTTCCTGTGGCTCAGAGAATAGACTTTAAAACAGCTCTGCTTGTGTACAAGTCTCTCCATGGCCTCGCACCAAAATATATTAGTGACATGTAAGTCCCATATGAACCAGCCCGGACTCTGAGGAGCACAGGGACTGGACTCCTGTTAGTGATGGGCAGTAGCGTCGCTACAAGTAGCGTCGCTACAAGTAGCGTCGCTACATTTTTCAGTAGCTTGACAGTAGCGTCACTATTTACAAAACCTAGTAACTTTTCTGTAGCTAAGCTATATTATTGCTCAAGTAGCGCCCGCCAAAGCTATTTTCTCACGGACATCTCTAATGTTCATATATTACAGCATTTTCCCGCAGCATAAAACAAACATATAGAAAGACAGAATGCTGATGCGCATGCGCAGGGCTTGGTAACGACACACACACACGAGCGTACGCGCACACACACACGCACACACATGCGCGCGCGCTACTGGGGGAAGCAAAAGCATGGCAGAGAGCCCAGGAGCCGCCGCGGTGGAGGAGGACCATGATAAGGACTCTCAAAGTGTTGTACCGTGGCCATACCTCCAAAAGTACGTCACTCTAGTCGAGATGAGCGAAAATAAATATGTTTTCAGATCCCTACTCTTTGTTGTTTTTGGTGTTTTGGGCTATTGTTCAATAAATATCTACAAAATTTTAACCTTTATCTGACTGACAGTTTATCTCAAATAAGAAGATAAGCTTTATTAATCAATTAATTAATATACATGTCACATTTGGCATGGATAAAACACTCAAGAATTGTGCAAAAAATAAGAAATGAGAAAACATGTTAATGCAGGAAAATATAAAATTGCATGAACTGCAGTTTGTTTAATTGAAAATAGCTTCTATATAGCAAGCTACTTTTGACAGAATTTTGTAACTTAGCTTGCTACATTTGTATGGGTGGTAGCTTCTGTGTAGTGAAGCTGAATTTATTGTAGAGTAGCTGGTAGCTTAGCTCACTACACAAATCAAGTAGCTTGCCCATCACTGCTCATGTTAGTGCCCAGAGTCAGGACTAAACATGGGGAGGCTGCTTTTCAGATTCATGCTGCTAAAATCTGGAACAATCTTCCTGAAGATGTAAGACAGGCCTCCTCTCTGACAATGTTTAAAACCAGGTAAAAAAAATGGTTCTGTTTAGTTGTGCATACAACTGAGGGATTTTATATTTTTATCTTTCTTTTTAATTCACTGTGATTATTTATGATTTTAATGCTTTCTTGTTTTGTTCAGCACTTTGAGTTGCCTTGTGTATGAATTGTGCTATACAAATAAACTTGCCTTGCCATTCCTTTTGTTCTGTGACATGTGATGCAACACTGAAATTTTCCCAATGTAGGACAAATAAAGAATCTCTGAAGGTTTGTATGAATTATAACTGTTTCTATTTCTATTTGTAGTTTATTTAAATGTTATATGTTTATGAAATTACCTCAATCCTGGACTGGTCATTTTTTCTAAGATAATACCTATTATTTATTTATTTTTATTATGGGCCTTTACCAAATGGGTGAGATGCAGTTAGATTGTGCCTAAGTGAAATGAGGTATATTAGCGTAGTAGTAGAATAGTGAGTCAAAGGGTGATCTACCAAATGGTTGAGGAAGCCATCAAAGGGTTGAAAATGAAAAAAAAACCCCACAAATTAATTAGTTAAATGTAATGCAAGTAATAGTAGTTTTTAGTTTTATTTTTCCAATCAGAATTCCATTGATTTTAAAGGAAATTTAAATATGGGAGAAACCACTGATCACCTCACCCCCCCTCCCCCTCTCTCGCTCTCTCTCGATGTCCGGGCCCCATTTCCACCACAGACAGACACACTTCAGTGATTTGTGCCTCAAACAGACGCCTCACCAAATGCATTCACCGCAGGGCTCGGAGGAGGACAGAGCAGATCCATCATCGTCTGTCCACAGAAGCTAATCAACAACAACATGCTAACTAAAGACTCTCCGGTTAGAGTCAACACGGCCGTAAACCAACAGCAGTAAAGCACAACGGTATAAAAGGGTTCACACTTGATTAGTTTAATATCCTAAGGGCCTTTATCGGGCAGATAAATAGCCACGACATGCACAAGTCTCATCTAAAGAGGGGATTTTTAAACTATATCTGTGTTTGATATTTGATGTGAACAATTAATGTACTTCTTTCCCACTCCGTTTCAAGCTGACAAACAATAAAAATAAATATATGGTCGCTGGTCACTTCGGGGTTTTTCACAAAGAAGGAAACAAATTTGACTGAACCTGTTAGTATAAATTGATAATAATCATAAAATCTTCTTGATGAGATGGATAATAATGATAATATACAAAATAATGTATATTTGTTGTAGTTGTTGGCTGGGAGTTTCTGTCTTACTTCTTCCCACTTCATTGCAGGTCTCTATGGGAAGAGGAAAATATATATCTATGTATATATGTATGTTCAAGGTCTGTATTTAATAAGTCAAACAACTGAATCCTGTATGAACCTGAACTAAATAAATAAATGAAATGAAGTGAATATATTGAACTTGAAGATAGACAAACACATGGTGAAACTATGGTAAATACTGTTGCTTGGTTGTATATACTGTACTACTATGTATATACTATGTATATATATTTGCATGTGTATCTATATACTGTAAGTCAGTGGATAATAAAGTAGAACCTTGAACTTTGTAGGCAACAAAAAAAAGTTCTCCATAAACTGCGGAATGTAATTAATGCACTGCAAAAAAAAAAAAAGATCAAATATGAGGTGATAATTTGTTGAATCAAGTGTTTTTTATCTTAATTTAAGTATATTCTGACAAATGTAAAACATTTTTTTCCAATGGGACAAAGCCATGTAGTCTTATTTTAAGAACTGTTCCTGTATAGACCTATCCTAGACCTAGATACAAATGTGCGCTATTGTTAGTAAGTTAGAATTGTTTATAACTGATGTACTTACTGTATGCGTTTATATTAGTGCTGTCCAAAATATCGCGTTATTAACGCGTTAACGCAAATCAATATTAACGGCGTCATTTTTTTTATCGCCATTAATTTTTTTTATAATTATTAAAAAAAAAAAATTTTTTTTTTTTTTTTACTTTTTATTGCAGACAAACACATATACAGAAAAAAATAGACACAAAGAAAAGGACTAGTTAAGATACATTGTAGACAGAGATTACAAACAATATGTAGTTGGAGATACAGGGGGCCAAAGAAGAAACCCAGAAGGGCACATAGGAGGGGGGGGACATGAAGTGGGAGATGGGGGGGAGGGGTTAATAAAAAAGGCAATACAAGCAAACAGTATACAGTCATAGATATACCGAAAGTAAACAGAGAAACAGCATAGAGTATTTACATGAACAAATTTACAAAAAAATTGTTTATCATCATCATAATGACACCATGATGTTTCTATACAGTCTATGGTCTATACCCACACATACACACACACACCCACACCCATAAACACACACACTCCACACACACATTGAAGGGGCTTTTTGTTACCAATTATTTATTTTGTCATCCATTTATTGATGATTTTGCATCAAATGTTAGTGTGTAATATAACACTACACATTGTTTTCAATAAAAAAAGCAATTGCACACAGCACGCAAATGGGTGACTAATTTGCGATTAATCGCGAGTTAACTATGAAATTCATGCGATTAATCGCGATTAAATATTTTAATCGTTGGACAGCACTAGTTTATATGGATGTGTTTCTGAGGCTGGACACCTGAATTTATCCTACGGGGATCAATAAAGTATCTATCTACCTTTTTTTTCTCATTCCAACTGAGACATTTCTTCTATCTTTTGAAAACAAGATCCTTTTGGTTGTTTTTAGGCAGGCAGACATCCATCGTCTTCCCCTTAACTCATTTCTGGGTCGGGGAGGGGGGTGGCAGTCAGAGCTGCCCCCAGTACGCATACCACCAGCCCCTCACTGATCCTCCTGCAGGTGGTGAGTCCACAGGAGCTGAGATCTTTCAGTGGGGGCTTCAGGCAAAGTGGGGTTAAGTGTCTTGCCCAAGGACACAACGACAGCAGTCATCAGTGGGAGTCGTGAAGTAGGTCTATCAGAGGGCTCGAACCCACGACCTTCAGGCCCAAAGGCCAATGCTCTACCAACTGAGCCACTGTCGCCCCTTAAGCCAGACATCATGTGCTCAAATCAAGATACATTTTGCCAAATTTCAGCAATTTTTGACTTATTTTCCATCATTTTTTGCAGTAGGTAATTACTTGTGAACGTATCATTAATGCTTGAATGAATAAAACCAATCAATCAATGTCAAAATAAATAATTACATGTTTGTGTGAAGCCCGATCGCTGTATAGAAAGTGCCCTGTCTCTTTCTGCTACTACACCAAACAGAGATTATATGTGAGGAATATGAAGAGGAATTTCATCATTATAACTCAATCGTCTTATTAATAAAATGTTCTTTGCTTTTAATCAGTCTAATTTCCTCGGTGTGAAATTGTCCGTTTTGACTCCTGCTTAGCCTCACAGATTATCCTTTCTTTCTTCTCTCCCCGATTTAAACTCTTTCCAAAGACACGACGATGATCCACGAGCCATAACAAGCGAATTTAACGTAACTTCATGCTGTAATAATAAGTTTTCATTTATCTGCGTATTTAGCGTTCCGACTGTGAAATAAGTGGCTAACTGGCTTAAACAGAGAGGTTTTGGTTTTTCACAGACAGAATCCGCTTTTCTGTTATAAATGTGGAAGAAAGAAACGACTTGATTAAACTAAACTAATTGGTTCGACCGAGGAGTTATCCAGGTTTTATTTCTCTTTGAGAGCATTATACAAACGGCTGTCTTTAAAGCTGGGGTACCAAACTTTTAGGTATAAATAATCATTTTGGTTTTTGCTGTCAAAGAATCTTATAAAAGTAAATACAAATCAGAAAACGTTTTATCTTTGCATACCATGTGAGTCGCTATTTGACGCTTTGGGTTGCGAGTGGATCGGTCGAGTGAGGGTGGTCCTCTCTTTTTCCCATTTCTGTCAAAAACAAAACAAAAAAACGTCTGCGTCTTTGCAGATCTAACATTTTCAAATACGGATGCAATTCCTTTATTAAAGAAATTGCCAGATACTTGCATGAATGATTTTGTTTTTTATTTTGTCACACATTAATACTGTTATTCTACAAACATTACACTACGTACATTATGTACTATGGTAATGGAATGTAAGTACAGGACCTCTGCCTAGAAAAATACATTGAACTGAAATTAAAGCAAGGCAGGCAAAACATTTATTGAACCTACTCCGAACTGAAAGTCACAGTTTAGACCCGAAGTGAGTAATGAGATGGTTCATTTATTCATGTATGGAAAGGTGGACCTGTTTTAAAATCCATGTGACTGCTGTTCTTTGCTATAGAAAAGAAAAACAGAAGAGATATTTGAATGTCAATATTAGTTTTACAACCCCTAAATCTTGTTATTGTTTTAATTTGGATGTCCTGCCTTCCACCGTTTTAACAATCAGAAAGTTTGTGATCCGGGTTGCCAGAACTCACTGCGTCAATCTAATCTCACTCGTAAAGTCACATGTGGCAGAACTAAAAAGGTCTCGTTGTTATTCTCAAATCATTAATAACAAAACAAGGAATAAAACCAGGATTTCTATCTTTGTGAAAAAGGTGTTGGTTAAAGATTTGCTGTTGACAAAACTCTTTATTCAGATATTAAGGTCCCAGCTGAATTTCTGCATATCTGGCAACCTGAATCAGGGAGAGTGGGAGAGGTTGCAGAACCACTTTAGGCCAGATTTGTACATACTGCTCCTTTAAAACCTGTGCCTGTTGTTTGGAGCTCTCGTATCTGAAAGTCTGGCTGACAGCTCGTCACTACATGCTCGGCCTTCTCCCGGCTCTGTGTAAATGAAATTAACTTCACGTGTATTTTAAAGATGGATTTTTCGGATCACGGTGTCACGTCGAGTGTCTGACTTTATTAAAGATGCAAAGTGTGTGTCGGCCTCCTGCTTCCAATGCTTTTAATGACGGAGCGGCTGAATCAGCAGAAGAGCAGGAGAGGCGAGAGTGATGGCTGCGAGAGACAAGGACACGGAATTATGAGTCCAGAAATTAGAGCAAAAAGGGATTCTGTCACGATGTGTTGGATTCGGTGAAGAGTTTTGACCAAAAAAAATGCAGAAAATGAACAAATTGCAAGTTTGAAGAGACACTAAGTCAAGTCTGCGGGTTTCACTAATCACTCAAAGCTGGGGGACCTTACTTTTAAAACTGCAAAAATGAGTTATTTGCATTGTAATTTGACAGTTTGGCTCTGTCACTGGTATGCACGTGCATGTATATTGGTTTCCTTACGGCCCCTTAAACAGTCACTTTACTGCTTGTCACCTTACTGCACTGCCTACTGCACATTGTACATAGTAATTATAATTGTTTACTTATTTTCTTAGAAGTGTATGCTGATTTTTATGATGCTTATTCTCTATTCTTTACCGCTCTCTTCTGACTGTTGCACCGAGCCAAATCAATTTCCAAGTCTGTGACTTCCTGTTACTTACGTGGCAATAAAAATGATTCTGATTCCGTCTTTAGATCAGCTTTTTCGGATATAAAAGTGAAAAAGAGAGGACTGCTCTCACTCAGCCAATCATGTCTTAGGCCAAAGAGTCAAAGAGTGACTCTCAAGGCTCTTACTTATAAATATGCAAAATATAACAAAATATGAAGACAGCATGTCATGGCCAAAGATTGAGTTTCATTACAAACCTGTGTGCCTGTGTATTTAATAATACACACTGCAAAAAACAATTGCTCTTATGTTTCTTAATTGGAGCACATTTGGATCGCCCTAAATAAAACAAGGTTTGCCAATGGGACAAACCTTTTATTTTATTTATATACATATATATATATATATATATATATACATACAAGAAAGGTCTCACTTGGAGTGAGAAAATAAAGCAATAGTCCTTGAAATAAGATTGGCATGTCTGGTTTTAAGACGTCAAACTGAAAAAACAACAACAAAAAAACACTTTATTCAAGCCATTTTTACCACATAATTGATCCTTTTGGCAGTGCATGTAGTTTGAGGTGAGTCTGTTGGATGTGGGATTGTTTTTAACCAAAATGTAAAGCACTTTATTGCATTTTTTTTTAACAAATAGCACTTTATAAATAAAATTGAATAGAATAGATTTATTAATGGATTGAATTCGTTTTAGACCTTCAAGTTAAATGTATGTACAAATGATTTCACTTAGACTTCTAGGATGTGCAGCATACAACAGTTAATCTGCAATCTTTTCTATATATATTAAAAATGTTTTAAATGAAAAAATCTTTGCCGTCTGGGTGAGTGATGGCGAGGCAAAGCTCTCCAAAAATGAACCAACATTATCTCCTGAGAGCTTAGTTAAAATCTCCACTATTCTGCTACTTCATTTTTTCATAGTCAATTAACCGAGCATGTTTAATTCCAAGGTGTCTCCAGCCCCTCTCCTGCAGTGGCGTGTGTGTGTGTGTGTGTGTGTGTGTGTGTGTGTGTGTGTGTGTGTGTGTGTGTGTGTGTGTGTGTGTGTGTGTGTGTGTGTGTGTGTGTGTGTGTGTGTGTGTGTGTGTGTGTGTGTGTGTGTGTGTGTGTGTGTGTGTGTGTGTGTGTGTGTGTGTGTGTGTGTGTGTGTGTGTGTGTGTGTGTGTGTGTGTGTTGTGCGTAAACAATAGAGTAGATTGTGCGTCGCGTGTCTCTGACAGCTCCAGCCCCGTGATTAATGACGCTCTGTTTAAAGTGATTAGTGCATTAATGCGCTCTGTGATGGCTGCGCGGAGCTAACGGGCTAACGCTAGGGAAAGGTCAGGCCCACGTGCGCGTCCCTGGACTCACGTGCACACTGGTGGACTGATTATTATGAAGGTTAAAGGGAATGTAGCATTCGTCAACTTTTGTGCAGCTTTGGACCATGAGTGTGTTTGCAAAAGCACCGGTGAAAACCAGAGAACTCGCCTGGTCCAATTTCATTAGATTTAGCAAAAATAATGTACAAGCCGTGCGCCAATTGAGGTGTGAAAAACCAGTCTGTTTGGCACAAATCAGTGATTCTGAATTATTTTCTGCCCATAGGAAGAAGAAAACTTTACCACCCAAAAAGTAAAACAGTGACTCACAGGGCTCTGTCCTAAAAGTATTAAGCCTGTCGATTTGTTCACAATATTTTTACTTTACTAATTATCAATCAAATTTTATTCATAAAGAACTTTTCATACAAAAAAAAATGCCCTTTGCTGTTCAGAATATTTGTCAAAAAGGAGCACAGGTGAAATAATACCTTTGCACGTCATTGACATTTATAAATCGAACTGTAGATTCCCCACTGTGGGACTGAAACAAGCCATTCTTTCAATATTAAGTGAGTTGTCGCTGAGCTTCAGGAGGAGACACGGAGGAAGACACGGAAACTTCCAGAAGCATCCATAATCCATAGTCTTTTTCTTGTAGTATATTTGTTGTGTGTACAAGTCAAAGACGCGCACTTGGAGCTATCTGTAAATGTCACGTGGCTAAACAAAATAAACCCATAACGATATAGAACTGCAAAAATGAAGGATTTAATAAAATGTAATGCAAAACAAAATGAGAGAAAATGACAGCAAAGTCACAAAACAGGACCCGAGGACAAGAACTAAAACTGACAATGACTGCACAGGGTTTAAACACACTAACGACTAACGAGACACAGGTGAGACACATGTGGGCGGGGCTGGGAATCAGGAAACAGGAAGTAACACCGAAGACATAATAATACAGGAGATGAATCTTAAACCTTGACAATAAAAGAGCCATGGGTTCCACAGATCAGTGTTCCCCAACCTTTTTGAGCCGTGACAGACATTTTTCATTGAAACAAATCCTGTAGCGTAGTGATGTGCTGAGCGGACCGAGTCTTCGAAGCGTGGACCGAGTAATCTGGGGGCGTTTCTTGTGAAGTGTGGGTCGAGGCGTGTATTGGTCACGTGTGTGGTGACGTTCGAAGCCTCGCGTAGCGGCCGCACCACGTGACGGTTCATATAGTGCTTCATATAGTTCGGAGAGTGCATTGCTTTGACAGGTGCTTTGTGATCCGCGGCTGTACCATAGACTGTATGGCTGTCCCCGTCTGCCTCTGTGTGCGTACGTGTGTGTGCGTACGTACGTGTGTGTGCGTGATGTGGAGCAGTCCTGTACTAAGTATAGAGAAACTACTTCATATGAAATACAATTAAAAACGTTTCACTTTAGTAAAACCTCATATATCAAGGCTTCAAGTTATTAGTAATAATACGCTGGATGATACATTTCACAACAGCTGTGTGGCACAGTCGGTATATGACGGACTCCGAAGCAGAAGATATAGCGTTCGAATCCCGGTCTACCCATAATAAATTTTGTGTTGCAAAGTAAATGTATTTATTTATTGGGAATAAATGGTTTGTTGTGTTTAATTAATCCACCTCTTGGTAGTTTTTCCTCCATTAATCACTTTCTGTAGAACTGTATTACTTTGGATGTGTTTGTTGTATCAACACAATTGACTGAAAGACTCAAATAGTTCATAGTTCATGAAGCATCATTTCAAACACAACACGTTAGACCATAGATTGTAAATATACATTTTAACATTAGATCTCACCATTCATTGTAAGCACTTAAGAGTGTTATGTATTTCTTTGTCCACATGATGGCGTAGTGGAGCATGATTCACCTTGAGCCTTCGACTCATGGGCCGAGTAATAGGCTGCTATCCCTCAAGGCTTCATGGGGCTTCATATTGCCATCACTACTGTAGCGCACAATCACCTGAAAATGTCTGTTCCCTATTGTGGGGATCACTTTAGTTTCTCCCGTGGTGTCTCCGTGTGTTTGTGTTTCCTCCCTTTACAGAAGACCATGCTCGTGAGTCCTGGGCTCCTATTGGCCAGTCGTTCCCCACCTGGAGCTCATTGACTGCGATGCCTGGGTGCTGATTGGGCATTAGCTGAGGTAGTCCTCCAATCAGCATGCGCTCACCTGGAGGACCCGCCCTTATAAACTGCCAATCTTCTGCGGCTCAGGGCAGCTGGAGTCAGTGGACTCTGGTTCGCCAGTTAGTTTGTCTGTGTGCTGTCACTTATGCCGGTACTTTAGTTAAGGGACTTCAGTTAGTGATGGCAATATGAAGCCCCATGAAGCCTTGAGGGATAGCAGCCTATTACTCGGCCCATGAGTCGAAGGCTCGAGGTGAATCATGCTCCACTACGCCATCATGTGGACAAAGAAATACATAACACTCAAGTGCTTACAATGAATGGTGAGATCTAATGTTAAAATGTATATTTACAATCTATGGTCTAACGTGTTGTGTTTGAAATGATGCTTCATGAACTATGAACTATTTGAGTCTTTCAGTCAATTGTGTTGATACAACAAACACATCCAAAGTAATACAGTTCTACAGAAAGTGATGAAGAGGAAAAACTACCAAGTGGTGGATTAATTAAACACAAACTATTTATTCCCAATAAATAAATAAATTTACTTTGCAACACAAAATTTATTATGGGTAGACCGGGATTCGAACGCTGTATCTTCTGCTTCGGAGTCTGTCATAGACCGACTGCGCCACACAGCTGTTCAGAAATATATTGTCCAGCGTATTATTACTAATAACTTGAAGCCTTGATATATGAGGTTTTACTAAAGTGAAACGTTTTTAATTGTATTTCATATGAAGTAGTTTCTTAGTACAGGACTGCTCCACATCACGCACACACACGTACGCACACACACGTACGCACACAGAGGCAGATGGGGACAGCCAATACAGTCTATGGTACAGCCGCGGATCACAAAGCACCTGTCAAAGCAATGCACTCTCCGAACTATATGAAGCACTATATGAACCGTCACGTGGTGCGGGCGCTACGCGAGGCTTCGAACGTCACCACATACGTGACCAACACACGCCTCGAATCACGCTTCAAAAAATACGCCCCTTTTTTACTCGGTACACGCTTCGAAGACCCGGCACGCTCAGCACATCACTAACTTCAGTAGTTTAGATTTTTGTCAATTGATTAATAGGTTATTTATTTACTCTGTCTGTTATGTAGATATTTAATCCTAGTTTGATACCAGTTTTACCCATTTTGTCATTGTCATAGATTATGATTTTAGTTACCATTCTACCATCTTGGTTATTCTGTTACAATTTTAGTTTCGGGAAATGGAGTAAGTATATTTTTTCGATAGTGGTTTTCTCCATCCAAAAAAAATGAAACTTCACAACCTTAATGAACAATACAGTCATAATCATCAGAGTGTTTTGAATAACCAAACATGCACAGAGAATTTAAAAAATATCGCTTCCAACGTTTTTATTTTAATTTTTTATATTGGATAATTTCTAAAGGCACACTAACTGGCCATGGCACACTGGTTGGAAAAGTCATAGATCATTATGCAGCAGTTTTTTTGGGATTTTTTTCAAGCATATAATTGTTTATTAAAACCGTTTGTAAACAAACCAGTGTGGAGTGGTGAGTTGTTTGACTTAACCTGACTTAATCTGACTTGCTTCATTTTAGGTTCAATTTAATGTATGTCTTATAACTTATATCTGCCCAAAACATTCGATTGATATGATTCCATAGAGACTGGTCTTTGGGTTTTGATGTTCAAATTTGGTCTTTTGGCACTTTTTTTTGTTTTGCACTCCCACCTTGTTTGGTTTACATTCCAAATATTAAGTTTCATTAACAACCTGTGAGATTAAAAAAAAACAGCTTTAATTTGCTATTCTTTATGATGCTAAAGTCAGGAGTTTTTGTCCTTAAGTCTTGCCTCTTCATCATGCTAGGGTTGGTGATTTTAGACTTCATTACTATGCTAAAGGTAGATGCAACACTGAAATTCCCCCACTGTGGGACGAATAAAGGATCTATTAATCTTTTAATACTTTTTTAAGCTAGTTGTGGATCAGTAAAGTTTGTCTAAGTCTAGTCCACACAAGTTGTATCTTTATGTATGGTAAATTAAAAAGCTAATGCAATCATATTTTCTACCGTCAGAGTTTCTCAGACGATAGCATCTCTGCTCTGTTTCCCACATCACAATCAGACCAACATTTCCATTTCCCCATTTACAACTTTATTACATCACCACCTGAACGACCAAATAAGGACAACAAGTGATTACGCGCTAACGTTCTTGATGTTTAAATCATTGATAAGGGAAAACTTTTCAGCCAACTTCCCATGAGAAATAAGAAAGCGTATGAAAGAGCTTTGAACAAAACAGATGTGGAGAAAGAGAAAAAAACATTTGGGTTTTGACCACAGATTTTCAAACTAAAGTGAATGTCAACTTTCTTCGTCAACATACTTTTCAAACTCAGAAAGAGAAGTTTTTGATGTCAAGCCCTGGATAGACCCATGCTAACTCCTGCAGCCTCCTGATTGGTCGAAATGAAATGAAATCTTCCTGGTGGTAGTTATGCCGTTTGAAATATGATTGTTAAAAAATACTTACAATCTATAATAATACAGTATCCCTTTGCCAGAAATATACTTTCTTTTTTTTAAATGAATTACAGTTTACATTGCTGACATCACCTTTAATCTAGTCTGTGCTAAAGTTGCCCTGTGTATGAACTGTGCAACACAAATAAACTTGCCTTGCCTTTCACTGTCACTGCACATGTTTTTTGCCGTCTCCTTGTGCCCGATTTTGACACGCTTTTCAACAGCTGTACGTTTCTTAAAGCTGAGGTACCTAACTTATTTCTTTTAATAAATGGTGTTGTAAAGGAAACAGCTTTTTTCTGTTTAAAAAAGCTTAATCAGGTGTATAGATATTTATAAACATTTCTGGATGTTGCTCTTGCTGCCGTCTATGGACCAATGGCTCCTCCTCACAGTGTTTGTTATTACTGTTTGATTCTCTGATCTGTTGTTGCGGTATCGTCAACTTTGCAGAGTCCACGGAGACGACTGCTGCTGTGATTTAGGGCTGGTAAAATTTTTGATTGAATTGTTCTCAAAATGTATGAATTTTTGAATGCTGGGAACTTAGATTGCATAGGTGTCTTTGGTGTGGTTATAAAGTTAGGTACCCCAGCTTTGAACAAGAAGAACTAAAACCTGTGTATGTTTTTTTTTCTTGTGATATTTAGTTGATAATCTATGTATTTGAAGGTAATGTCATGTCTAAAGTGTCCCATATGAGTGGACCGTCTGTCCCCCGTCCCTCTCCCCCTGAGGCCCTGTGTTCTCTGAAGTCTCTGATTGATCGACTGTGATTTCATTACTTGGATATTCATAAGTGTTTTGTGTTTCTCTAAATTGACTCTACTTTGTTTTCATCTGGATCATTTCAACGCACTGACTGCTCCGCTGCTCCGTAACGACACTCTTGGCTTCATCAGGAGTTAGATGAGGAGTAAACTAGGAGAAAATAGGAAAGAACAAATGCTAAAAGAAAAAGGAGACACATTGAGCTTTTGCCCGTTGTAGACATTTGCATTATGTTTTTTTTAGATGTATCTCATTACAAAAATAAGTAGTTCAAGTATAGTAATTTATGTTTGTTTTATATATTTTAAAGCTTAGATAGCCAACTTTCAAAACACAAAAAATACAACTGTAAAATGTTAAGTTCCTTGCTCTCAAAACAATTTGCTTCTATCTCTAGTTTTCAACTTCCTGCATTTTTTTTAATGAAATCAGCCCGAGAAGTCAAAAAGTGACACTTTGTCTCCCAGAGCAGTCTAGTTTTAGTTTTGGAAGTGTTATTACTCAGCTCATAAACATTTTTGGTCTTCATAACTTCATAGCTTTATGACTTTTTCTTTATTTATTTCTGTAATTATTTTTTATGAAATTATCTTTAAATTTAGAAGTAGAGAGGAGAAAACCCTGTAACCATAGCAACATACTGTTTACTTGCCACTGGTTTGCATTAGCCCTTCAAATAAATTATAATTCTTCTGTATTATGAGTTTTATTCACCGGTTTTAGCACTTATTAAAAGCGAGTAAAGGTACATTTCAATGAAAGTGATGGTGAACTCACTAACTTCCATTGATTGGAATGGGAGCAGTCAAAATGACGGTCAAAAGGAGGAGAGAGAAGGAGATGAGAAGAGAGAAGGGAAGAAAGAGTAGGTTGTGGTGATTCATTCTCTTTGGGAAACTGCATTTAATTCATTCAAAATAAATTAAAGTTAGGTGCCTCAGCTTTAAGGTGTATTATGGTTTCCGCTCAGATGACTGTGGATGTAAGCTGTTTGGACGTGTGTTTGCAGAGCAGTCACCTGGACTGCCTCATGTGGAACTCAGCTCTGCAGCAGGAGCATCAGGAGCATCAGGGGAGAGGGATAATGAAGCAGGTAAACCAACACTGATCACAGGAGATGACAACCAGGACGGAGGAGAGAGGGAGGACAGAGGAGAGAAGGAGGAGAGAGGACAGAGGGAGGACAGGAGAGAAGGAGGAGAGAGGACAGAGGGAGGACAGGAGAGAAGGAGGAGAGAGGACAGAGGGAGGACAGGAGAGAAGGAGGAGAGAGGACAGAGGAAAGGTAGGACAGAGGAGAGAAGGAGGCAAGAGGAGAGAGGGAGGACAGAGGAAAGATGGAGAGGAGGAGAGATGACAGAGGAGGAGGAGATAAGGAGGAGTGATGACAGGAGAGGAGGAAAGAGGACAGAGGAGAGAGGAGAGAAGGAGAGAGGAGGGGAGGAAAGAGGACTAGGAGATAGGGAGGAGAGAAGAGAGAGGAGAGAAGGAGGAGAGAGGACAGAGGAGAGAATTAAGACAAGAGGAGAGGAGGACAGAGGAGAGAAGGAGGAGAGAGGACAGAGGAGAGAATTAAGACAAGAGGAGAGGAGGACAGAGGAGAGAAGGAAGACAGAGGTGAGAAGGAGGCAAGAGGAAAGAAGGGGGCGAGAGAACAGAGGAGATAGCAAGAACGAGGAGATTAGATAAATGCTAAAATCATTCGCGTTTTTCCAAAAGTTAGCATTCCTCCAGTGGATTTTCACCTGATCTGCTTGGTTTGGACCATGAATCCTCTCTGCTCTGGTCTGGGCCAGTGAGAGAGAAGAAGGCTGGATGACAGAGGAGAGGAGGCTGGAAAGAAAGAAACAAGACAAAGTCAGAATGTACTCAAATTAGGATTAAAAAAACTTGATTTGTGCAGTTATTACCTCCTATTTTTATCATTTTTTTCAGTGTAACATTGACATTTCACCAACTGAGGGACAGATGGGGTCTCTTATTTTATCTTAAAACGCAACACAACAAATAAGTAGATTTGGAAAATGTCTCTTTAAGATTTTGCGTGTGTAAAGTCAGTTCTCGGGCCTACCAAGTTAGCTGAACCAAAAAATGAAGATTACGTAAAGGCCACATTAAAACTACAATATTTTTTTCCATTTAGACTTGACGACTGAATTCAGAGAAAGACAATATTCCACTTTTATTTAACAACATCCTATATCTTTCTCAGTTTTGCATTCCTTAACAACTGGGATATAACAAAATAACAACGTTGCGTTTTGCAGGCTGTGAGTCACGTATGTGTGAAAAGCGCATTTGCAGAGGTGAAGATGGTTCTGCTGCAGTGGAAATATGCAGAGAAAAAAATGTGCCCGAGTCCCAGGAGAAAGATCCAAGCAGAGACAACAGATGGTCCACTGTCAGGTCAAACAGGAGGGGAACAAAAAGGAGGAGATCAAAAACATCACATTCTTTGGATCTGTTTTCAGTTTTCAGAATTAATCCATATATCTAACCTCCTGAGCAAAAGCCAAAATTGTAAATATGTCATTTCACTTGAAATGTATTTGAATCGCTTTCTTTGGTAATTGACAAAGATCTGAAAGAAGCAGCTTGGATGGCCACGACCACAGACGATCTCTGGGCTGGTGTATAGCGCCATCTCGTGGGCTGAAGAAAGAAACGCAAGCCAAGGAGGGATGAAGGATGTACACAAGACATTGACCGGACTCCAACCCGGGTCGCCGGAACGTGAGTTTTGCAGCTTAACCACTAGGCCAATATTACACATAATAAACGATGCAGAGGAAAACGGACACAATCCACCAAGTTTTGCATCTGCAGCCAGACTCTTTTGGGGAAGTGAGAAGGACCAGGTGCACACACTGCAGACAGGAGACGCGTGAGTGAAAGTGGCTGATGCACGAAGCGTACTGACCCAGCAGATGGCGCTGTTGAGTCACATTGGCACCTGCACCATCAGCGACGGCAGGTGTAAACTTCAGGCTTGTGTATCATATTAACTGTAGGATAGATAACTCGGGGGTGGACTGTAAGGACTGTATAAAATGAGCTGGTTTGGTATTGAAGCAGTTACTGTCCTGAGTGTCGGCCAGAACACTACTTGAGCTAAAATGATATGCAGAGGGCAGACATTGACGAGACGGGTTAATACTTTGTCTTTGTATTGGACATTGAACATTGGGTCTGAGTACAGGTTTGGGTGTGTGCCTGTGTGTGTGGTATCTGCAAAATAAACAGAAATAAAGACTAAATTACAAAAGGCTCATCTCCATACAAACACAATATAATAGGGTTATAAAGGACATAAAGATACAAAAAATAATAGGCACTTTATCAACAGTGCCAACAGCCTGGCCCATAAACATTCCACATTGCACAGAACAGCTAGCTTAGCTCCCTGCGGCTACACAGGCCACGTGGCCATATATATATATATATATTTTAAAGGCTCTTGAATTAACTAAAACAATTAAGTTTCAGGTATACAACCATCGGGAGTCCTTAGGAACTTACTTTTGTCATGAACGCACACTTCGGACTACAACAACATCTGACACTAGATTTGCAGCAAGAAAAGGGTGTTTTCACTCTCGTCACAGTCTGTCTCAGGTAAGAGGTAGGGGCGCCCTCTAATGGACACTCACGGAACAACAGGTAAACAAACAGTAGTAATATACATACAATGAAACAGAGGGGCCTTTTGTTCATTAACTAAGATAAATTCATCTCTACAACAACCATTGACCAATGGCCTTCCTCATCACTTTTATGATCAATAATTGTTCCATTAAACCTGTTAAATAAAATCATCGCCTCTGCTGAATGAGAAGTACCATGTGAATAGAAAATATTATCTCCCCATTGTTGCTTCCAAAACTTTTCGTCATTCGGTTGAACGAGTCTCTTGCAAAAAAATAAGATTAGCTTTTGTCTCTTTACAAAATAAAAATAATGCCTTACGTTTAACAATATTTTGTAAACCTCTAACATTTAACATAACATGACATAAAAAAAAACAAAGTTCTTATCCGCTTTTGAACTAGGCTAGATAAGAATAAAGTGATAAGCAGGAATGAGCAAATTGTCCAATAACATTTATATGATCCTCACTACAGAACCCATATATATGTATATTTTTGTTGATAGTCAATTTTCAAGTGAAAACAACATATATATATTTTTCCAATAAAAAGTTTTATGGATCCACTCTTTTACCAACTATGATACCCCTCTTTCAAGAAGGCTCTTCGACCCCTGCGCCGCGCTTCCTCCACTGCTGGCCACAGCTTCGTCCGTGCCTCCTCATCTTCTTTGGAAAAGACTTCCTTGAACCGAATGTTCATCTCTCTGCACACCGGCGCTTCCTTCGAGCGTCTCCAAATCTCGTCCCGCGTTGTCCTCATACCAAATTGAATGATGATCGGACGAGGCATCTTGTTTGTAGCTACGTCATTCTTTCTTCCAAGTCGATGTACAGTGTCCACAGTTTCTCTGAGCTTGTCCACAGACACAGGAATCACTGTTTCACGTGCATTCTCATTTTCTTTCTCATGCAGACGGATAAGCCTGAGGTCCCACCGTCTCTGGTATCGGGCACTTTCCAGACATTTCTCTTTCAGATTCAATGCTAACCTGTTTAGAGGCCGCTCTTCTTTTAAGCTTTTTGCGGTTAGGACTGCTAACTGGGGTTGGTTCATTTTCACTTTCTGTTGTATCCATCTCCATTAAAATCTTCTCCGACTTTTCTCCAATTGGTGCAGCGTACACGTGGTCCGAGATGCTACTTGTTTGCTTCGGGTTAGCCATTTCTTCAAATGTTAATTTTACTTTTTTCTTCCATCCAGATAAAAAACACACAGTAACCTTAAAGTGTATCTGAGTACCTGCATCTTCAAAATTCGATGTTTTGGACTATAAAGTCACTTTTCCTGGAGCCCCGCAAAACTTTGCAACTACTCACTCCGCCATCTTGATCTCCCCCCAAAAATGTCACCGTCCCGCTCCCGCTAAAAAGGCCACAGTCGTGTTAAAGCAGAGATGATGTCGATGGAACTGTCCGTCCACGTCTCTCTGAAGCTAACGCGAGACGTGGTACGTTCGTTGGCCTTTGGAAATGAACCAATATCACTTGATTGGTCAAAATAATGTGAATAGAAAATAATCTGGAAGATTAGAAAGATTTACTATTTTGCATTGTTCATAAATAATAATAATAATCATGCATCAGTTTTATATAGCGCTTTTTTGGACACTCAAAGACGCGTTACATGTCATTATTCATTCACTCCATACACGGTGGTGATAAACTACTACTGTAGCCACAGCTGCCCTGGGGCACACTGGCATAAACGAGGCAACCAGTATGTGCCATCGGCCCCTGCGATCACCACCAACCATTCACACACACTAGACTCATTCTAGGCAATAAAGGCTGCAGAGGTGGCCGTGTTGCATGTGATTGTTATCAATAAAAAAGGGATGTGTCACGGCTCAAAAAGGTTGTGGAACACTGCTCTAGCTTGATAAAACCCAATAGGGAAGTACTCTTGTCCAAAGTTTTGCTCCAACTCGCTCTGGCTCCTATTGTAAAACTCAATGCTTGTTTGTGTCAACAGTCACCATTTTGTTCTTAAAAAATCTGCTGGCTTATTTGAACATAATGTTAATGAATCGGGAAGAAGTCGTCGGAACGCGTCAGAAATCGGTCAGAACAAATGCCCATATATGGAAATTCGCTCTAGCTAGCTTATGTTCCAAACTGCTTCTTCTTCTCAAGGCTAACGCTGCAATCGATCCACACCTCACACACAGTCATACAATTGACCTGGAGTTGCTTTGTGCAACATCCATGCTAATTAAAGCCGGGGTACCTTTCTTCAACTAATAGTTCTTCATGAACAACACAGGTTCCAACAGAAATGGTCTCGATGCGTAAATAGTAAAATGTTTTTGAACGTGCATGAGTGGCTGGTGGTGGTCAGATGGCACATACTGGTTGCCTTCTGTCAGCGTGCCCCAGGGCATCTGTGGCTCCAGTAGTAGTTGATAATGACCGTGTATGGAGAGAAAGAATATTGACATGTGAAGGGGTTGAGTGTCCAAAAAAGTGCTATATAAAACCCATGCATTATTATTATTTCTATAAACTAGTTGTAACCGAGGGAGCCCAATCAAACAGTATTTATAGTACACACAGGTAAGGATGCAGTGAATAGTTAAAAAGAGACAAATGCCATGATAGTTTACTCTTGTGTCTAAAAAGTTAATACATATTTATATTTCTTCTCTTCCAATTCTGGCATAGTTGAAGGAGGCCAGTCCCTCCTCCTCAGATTCCCAGCAGGAGGCCCGTCCCTGTGCTCCTCAGATTCCCAGCAGGAGGCCAGTCCCTGTGCTCCTCAGATTCCCAGCAGGAGGCCAGTCCCTGTGCTCCTCAGATTCCCAGCAGGAGGCCAGTCCCTGTGCTCCTCAGATTCCCAGCAGGAGGCCAGTCCCTGTGCTCCTCAGATTCCCAGCAGGAGGCCCGTCCCTCCTCCTCAGATTCCCAGCAGGAGGCCAGTCCCTGTGCTCCTCAGATTCCCAGCAGGAGGCCCGTCCCTGTGCTCCTCAGAGCTTGTTCATATGGCATTAACATGTCACAGATGTGCTTTGGTGTGAGATCATGGAGAGACTCCTGCACAGACTGAGGGTGATGTTGAATAAGTCCAATGTAAGGTTTTACCAGAACTCCCAGAGCAGTCAATTTAACAGCTTTTAGTTGTGTAAGTGTAATTACTCAGCGTTTGACATTTTTTTATAACTCTGTTTACTTTTTGAAATGTGAGGAGTTATATCCCTTAACCTAAATAAAATTCAAATTCAGCCATTTTCTGTTGCTTACAAACAATCTTAAAAGGGCAGTTAAAGTCCCCTTTTCAAGGTGTGGTTCTGAACTGAGCTTCCTCGTCCATCAGAGAAAGGCAACACGTTTGCAACACACTGTTTACTTGTCTTTCGTCTTCAGCATTAGCGTGTTTTTGTTTATGTCAAGTTATAGTCAACAGTTATAGTACTTATTAAAAGTCAGTGAAGGAAAATAGTCATTTTTACACAATCTGGTGTAAAAATGTATATTTTTAGGAGGCCCCAGGAACAATTGTTATAAAATAGTGTGTGACTGTTCTCTTTTGGTCACAAGTAACACAGCACTTCAACACAAACTTACTATTACTGAAATAAGAAATACAAGTCAAATTGAATCCAACATTATTGGTTTTTATTTGGACCACATTTGGATTTATTCAGCGCAGTCTTATGTTGAGCTTTCTCCATCCCTCAGTCATTTGTTTTGGGCTCATCTAGAAACATCCATCCAATTTCTTCCTCTTTGTCCTGGGCCGGGTCACAGAGGCAGCTGTCATGAGTGGCCCAGACTCCCCTCTTCACACTTCACACAAACCTCCTGCAGCTGGATGAGGCGTTTCCAGGCCAGCTCCAGACTCAGCTGCCTCCTCACCACAACAGTCCCATACAGAGGCAGCTCGAGATATAGTAACAGGGATTGCCCATGCTGTGCACCAAACATTCGTTCCATGAGCCTTTGGAAAGTCCCGAGTGCATTACATAGTCCAAATGGCATTCTGTTAAACTCGTATAATCCAAAGGGTGTGCAGAATGCAGTCTTTGATTTATCACCCTCCGTCACTGGTACTTGGTGGTAGCCGCACGCTAAGTCCATGGTGGTAAACCATTGGGCCCCGCACAAAGAGTCCAGGGACTCCTCAATTCGGGGCAGAGGGAAAGCGTCTCTTCGGGTTCTCTTGTTAAGCTGCCTATAGTCTACACACAGGCGCAGAGAGCCATCCTTCTTGCGTACGATGACTATAGGGGAGGCGTAAGGGCTACTGCTCTCTCGGATTACCCCCGTGTCCAGCAGCTGATTAATGTGCGTTTTAACAGACTCATACTCTGAGGGAGGAATACGCCTATAACGCTGGCGCACAGGTGCATGGTCTAAAAGAGGAACATCGTGGGAAATGAGCCCAGTACAACCCAAGTCCCCGTCAAACGCGGAGAACACAGACTCATAGGTGATGAGCATTTCCCGGACTTTAAGCTGGTCTGCTTCCGGCAGCATAGAAAGATCAAGACCTAGTATGTTCTCTCGCACCGAACCCCTCTTGGCAGTGTGAGACCGGACGGTAGCTATAACTGCATCACGCTCGTCGCGGACTTCGTGCACACCCGATGGCAAGCTGACTACCTCAACAGCGGATACTAGGGCCAAGGAGCAACAAGATTTTAAAGTCACCGGGGACCCACTAACATTTGTCACCGGTATGTAAGCGGTCCCTCTAACAACATTAACCAGGGTGGGTGACACCACTAACCCAGGAGGCAGACTAAACCCATGACCCAGGTGCTCAGCTAGGCTAGTCCCCGTAGCACCCACTGCAGCAGGACAGGTAGCGGCCACAAATTTTGTCGTGCCAGCAGGGATAACATTTTGTCTTCAATCTCGAACCTTTGCCACCGCCTCGCCAGCCATACAACTCTGTGCCTCTGCCTGCATAAAAAGCTGAAACGCCGGTAACCAGGGTGTGGAGGCTTCCAACAGGGAAGTATTGCTAAACAAATTAGCTCCGTCCTGGTGAGAAAGCTGCTCGTAATATGCTTTTATAATATTCATACCAATAATTCCCGGAACTGAAGTGGAGCTAGCCTGCCCTGGGGGGTCCTTAACAACCAATACTCCTCTCCTGGGAATAACTTTCCCATTGACCTCTACATCAGGCTCAAGATAACCCAGGTAGGGGATCGTCAACCCATTAGCAGCCCTCAACTCTAGCCAATGACATGACTTTAACTTGTCCTGGAAATGCTGCCTGAAGTAGGACTCTGAAATGGTGGACACCATAGACCCAGTATCAACGGAGCCCTATCTACGTTAGGGCTCGAGAATTCAGCTGGCGGAGATTGCAAAGCGGCAAGGGCTTGGGTGATTTGTGCTAGTTGTTCCTGTTGCTTCTGAACTAAAGCAGTAAGGGCGGTGATTTGAACTAAGGCATCATTACCCGGAGGGACTGACTGCAGATTAGCCCGTTGAGTAGCACATAACGAAGGCGCGGCATGGAAATTTGGCCTCGCCTCAACCGGCCTGCCCTCTCGCTCCCACTTGATTGCCTCCGACCGGACATCTAGCAATTCACAGTCTGGATTGTCCCGCACTAACCGCTTTAACTCTCTTCTCAAATTGGGATCATGTACATTTTCCACAAATTGATCACGTAACCAGATTTGCGAGTTAGTCATTCTACATGGAGCATTAGCGACAACTTTATCCATTAGACAGAAAAGAGCATGGGAAAACTCTTGCAATGTTTCCCCCTCTAACTGTCTTCTAGAGAAAAAGTCTTCCTGCAGCAAAACATAAGGCTTTTGACATCCATACAACTCTTTTAAAACAGCGAACACAGTCTCTGGGTCATCCCGTTCAGCCACAGTTCTGTACTTTATTTCATCACGCGCTTCACCCTCCAAATGATCAAAAATAAACGCAGCCTGGTCCGTAGGTCCAACATGTCTCACGCGCATACTTGCAGGTACCTCCTCCACCCAGTCATCAATCCCAATCCCGTGAGTTCCTCGAAACATGGGGCACTTTTGTTCACGAGGAAGGTAGATGACAGTCTCTGTAGTCCCTGGGTTGTCCACTTGTCCTCTCAGACTAGGACCGGCCTCCCGCTCCTGGTGCAGCTGGGCTTGTTCCGCCTCCAACTCACGGACCCTCTCCTGAAGCCGCCGCAGTTCCTCCGCCATGACTCAGGAGTTGTGGACGTCAGCAAGTCTCCAACACGTCCCCCGGCCTGCCAGCTGCTGTTTGATTTGGCTCTCAAACTTTTTTTTTTTTTTTTTTTTTTATTTATATACACACATTTATATTTTCCTGACCCTAACAAGTAAACCAAAATTCACACTCTGCCTCGCTCACCAGATCCTGCCAGCAGACGCCAATTGTGACAAAGGGAGGCTAGGGTTCCTCTAAGAATGGCAGGGAAGTCTGGTAACAAACACGAGCGAAGCAGAAATGTGGAAAATTATATAAGTTTTATTTTTGACACCAATAGTTAAAAATACGACCTTTTATTTACTGTTATTAAAATCTTTAAGATATAGCAGTGAAGGAAAACAAAACACTATTCACAACAGGTTTAATGAGCCAAACCAAACAGCAGCGGCTAACTGTTGGGTAGAGCACAGTACTGTTAGAATACACAAGACACAAAACACTTAAACCCAACTTGTGCGGAACGCGCCATACCTCGCATGAACATCAACCCGGCGCGATATGAAGCTCGGGCATGAAGCGGACACCAGCAGACCACCACCTGCCGTGACACAGGGTTAGCCAAGAAAACAAACACTACTCACATGCAGAACTCACATTACTCCTCTGCCTATGGGGTAAGGTTACTGTCAATAAAGACGTGCATGTCTAAAAAAAATGCGTGCATATTTATTGGTATTTGTGCATAATTTATTTTTATGAATTCATGATTAAGATAATACAAACTAAAAAGACATGGAATTTCGTAATTAAGAATAAAAAAATATAAAACTGTATGTGTGATTTTGTACTTGTGAATACGATTTTTTTTTGTGTGCTTGCTTTTTCTTTTTGAGAATGCGAATTTCAGCAGTGAGCAAACTGTCAATAATACGTCACTGCTCACAGACATTAACAATCGAGCTGCGCAGAGTTGATCATGGCAGAGGGCAACAACATTAACAATTTGGCTCAAAATCAGGTAAATAACTATATTTGATCATTTTGGTCGTAAATAAATGTGTAAGAAATATTAATTCCATAAAATGTGTTCATAAGATGTTTCTTGTCCCTCTCTGGAAACGTTTTTTTAGGCAGTGTTTAGTTAACACTAGCTTCAAGGCTAGTTTTACAGTGTTGTAGAAGTTTCTATCCAAAGTAAGGAAGAAGTTCAAAAGGTATTTGTCTTAATCAGGAGCGTAAGTTTATTGTAACACACGTGCGGAGAGCTCACATACACAAAAGCAGCGTACATCAGCTCTGGCGCGGCCAGACACCGGTTCCTGTTTACATAGACAACACATGAAAGACAGTCACGCCCACAAAAGATGGGAGGGGGTCACAGTTTGAGACGGGCATCCGGAGGCGAGGCGCCATGCCTGGGGAGAGACAATCAGACTGTGCCATGGGGATGCAAACAGAGAGACAATAGGCATGCAGGATGTAAAAGGTCGATAGAGATGCAGACATACGGACCGATACAGATGCAAGATGCAAAAGGTGCAAGGGTGAGATAGTAATTTGCGTCATTGTCTGTCGGTGCGGGGGGGAGCCCGCTCCTTCCTGCAGGTTAATTCAATAGAGCAGCGGGGGGGTGAGTTGGCGTCCTTGAGGCTAAGCAGCTTGCCATAACACTCCTCTCCCGTGATAATGTAGAAACCCCAGTTTTACAGAGATCACATTCAGGTGGGTGAGTATTGACCTTGGTCCCTGAGCAAAACAAGAGTTGTTGATGGACAGGCTAGGCTGCCGTCACCCAAGCCTCTTGTATTACGAGGGTGTGGTCAAAGCTCTTCACTGTGATACCCTCCCCCTAAATTGTAGGCGGAACAAGTGGAAAAATAAAAACAAGGTAAACAAGAAAGAAAAACGTTAGACAAAGTCGTCGTCCGAATCGCTGATATAATCAGGATCGGAGTTCAGTGGGACAGCGGCCAGGTCCGCCTCGGGGTCTTTGTATTGAATGGACACAAAGTGAGTGGATATCATTTTACCAACGGCCCGAAACACCATAGGTAATACACACGAAAATAAAATCATAACAGTCAATAGGGCTAAACCAAGATTAATGAGCACACTCCGCCAGGAGGACAGGAGCCAGTCCAGACCGTGAGGAGTGTCCGTGACATTGTCCGCTTGCATGGCGTCCCGGAGTCTAGTCAGATTGGCTATGCCCTGTTGGATAAGACCTCCGTCCTCATCATTAGCCGGAATATATGTACAGCAGGACGACCCAATGATCGTGCATACGCCTCCCACAGACGCGGTCAGGTGGTCCAGGACCAACCGGTCCTGAAGAACAACGGCACGTAGGTCGTGAAGTTCAACTCTCTGTGATTCAAGTATGGCCACTGTGGTATTGACAAAACCTGAGAACCTATAGCTCAGGGTCTCCGTCCTTAGCATTAGTTTACCTACACCCAGGCTGGGGAATAATGCTAACATTATTTTCTGGCCTGTGGTCCATAATTTGTGGTCATCGGGTACATTAGTGGGGCGGCACGGTGGCTGAGTGGATAGCACTCTCGCCTCTCAGCAAGAAGGTCCTGGGTTTGAATCCCGGTCGGACCAGGGCCTTTCTGAGTGGAGTTTGCATGTTCTCCCCGTGTCTGCGTAGGTTTCCTCCAGGTACTCTGGTTTCCCCTACCACTAAAAATATGTCCAATAGTTCTAGCATGTGCCTCCTGTACTGGCGACCCCGCTCCCATCTCTGTGTGGAGTGAGAGACAAATGCCCAAAATTAACAATTGTAAACCGCTTTGAGACTCAATTCTGCAGTGAAAAGGCGGTATATAAATAAAAACTTACTTACTTACTTACTACTTACTTACTTAGTGCCCCACAGGGGGTCGTGTGGTGTGTAGAGTTCTCTCTTGTCTCGGTGTTGGGCCTTAGGGAGTGTGGAGATGATGTATGAATGGTCGGCAGGAAGGGCGGCCGCACAGCGTCCCTCCCATTTTGCGGGCAGACAGTCATACATGCGATATCCGCACAGATACATGTGAGACTCTACGGGCCGCGTTCCTAAAATGTCTGGTACCGTATAGTACGGGACACACACGCTTCCCGGGGCTGCCTGGGAATCGTTAAGTTTGCTGCTGTTGGCCATGTATGTGCAGGGGCTATATACAATAGAGCAGAACTCAAGTGGGATATTTCCCACATGAATGGGCTCTTTCGGGAGAGTAAGACTGGTGTTGGCCCGAGACCAGGAGTGGGTGTAGCATATAAATTTGGAGCCAGGTTTGATGTGCACTGGGCCGAAGATTGGCTCTTCCCCCGGGTGGCTGCCGGATTTGAGACGCAGCTCTCCCTGGGCAAGGGGCTTGAGTTTTGGGGGCACCGCAAAAAACATTGCTGGAGCCCTGGGATCGGACATTGAAACCAGGGTGTGAGGGATGATTTTGGAAATGTTTGGCACCGGTAAGGGGATTATGTGGGGGTTAGCGGCGGCTATAGGAAGGTGGGTGCATACGTAGCAATTGGATCTATTGTGGCTATCTGCGACGTATTTTGCATACTGATACCAAAGGTTGAGTGAATAAACTGTAGAGTGTTTGTAGGATTTACTCAAGGCCTCCAACCAAGCAGTGTCGTCGGAAGCAAGGCTGCGTCTAATGCGTGTCATGGCTTGAATCACAGGGTTTTGAGTTTCAGAAGAAGACAATACTAACATAAAAAACACGGTCAGCACGGAAAGTAGTGTCAGTGTGGCCAGCATAACAGTCCAAGGGCCCATGCCGGTCTTAGCCGGGCTACATTCGGTAGTCTTTTCCGCGGGAATACTCACGAACAGTGCCGTCTTGCAGTCAGTGGCACCGCTCCCTATGAGCGTGTGTGGAGCGTTAGTGGTCATGGCGATGTTTGGTCTTGGAGCGGCAAGACTCTAATCGCGTTGAAGCCTTGGCCTCAGCACTCGGTTGGGCAGAGTGCTCGGGGTTTGGGGTGTGGCCTTGGGGTCCGGGGGCTGGGGAGTTGGGCAAAGGGGGGTCGCGTCGGGAACGCTGGGATTCTCTGGGTGTTGTTGTTGGCCTGCTTCACCGACGGTGGTCGCACGCCGGCCGACCTCTTCCGCGTAGGGAGCCGCGGATGGGCCTGGTCCGTCCGCACCCTCGGTGTCCTCGTCTATGGCCCTCAGTGGCAGCACCGCACGACAGTGGTTGGCGTGGATCCAAGTTGTCCTCTCCGCGATCTTAACGGCAGTGTCCGTCACCAGGAGGACGAGGAATGGGCCCAGCCAGCGCTTGGACCGCCAATGCTTTCGTCTCGTTTCCTTCACCAGGACCCAGTCGCCTGGCTTGATCTTGTGCAGAGCCGCCTGCGCAGCCTGTGGCAGGGCGCTCCTGACCTGGGCAGAAATAGAGGACAAAAGTGCTTTAATTTCCTTACAATAGGACAGCATGTCGTCATCACACAAAGCGGTGCTTAGTAAATCTCTGGTCGGGGGTCCCGCGCCCAAGTTGGGTGGTCTGGCAAAGAGGATTTCGAATGGGCTTAGGTTTGACCTTGACCTGACTCTCATGCGCATGTACATGAGGGCTAGCGGCAGAGCTTTGATCCAAGACAGGTCTGTCTGTTCGCAGATTTTAACAAGTTTGTTTTTCAGAGTGCCATTCTCTCGCTCGCACGTGCCTCCGCTCCAGGGGGCGTAACTGCAGTGTTTACGTATATCAATGCCCAGAAATTCACCTACTTCCTCAATGACTTTTGCTACAAAGTGACTGCCATTGTCACTAGAGATTTTTTCCGGGACACCCCATCGTGGCACAATTTCTGTGAGCAGAGCTTTCACCACCGCGTTGCTCGTGGCGTGTTTGCATGCAAATACTTCAGTCCATTTGGACCAGAGATCCACCAGAACCAGACAGTATTTCTTACCTTGGCATGGTGTGAGTTCAACAAAGTCCATTTGGACATGTTGAAATGGGCGCAGGGGCGGAGGATGGGCAGCCTGTTGGATAATTTGGGACTTACCTGGGTTGTGCGCGAGGCAGATAGCGCATGTTTGGCAGAATCTCTGTGCAAATGCCGTAAACCCCTTCGTATACCAATTTTGTGTGATTAAATTACACATCCCTCCTTTTGAGGCATGGTCTCGACCATGTGCTAAAATTGCAAAATGTCTGAAGAAATGCCGTGGTAAGCACGGTTTGAGGTCCGGTCCCAGCCACACACCATGCCGTCGTTGAGCCCCATTTCCCTCCCACAGCACCGTCTCTGCTGGAGTAGCCAGTGCCTGCATTGCTGACAGAGAGGAGAAAATATCAACGTCTTGAGTGAGGTAGTGTGTGTGTGTGGGTAGAGGTGCGTATGCCGCTGCCTTCGCTGCCTTGTCCGCGCGCCGATTCCCTGCAGAGATGGGGTCAGTGGCATTAGTGTGGGCCTGGCATTTGCATACAGCGATCTCTAAGGGCAACATTACAGCTTTCAGCAGATGTTCAACCTGTGTGGAATTAAGAATTGGTTTACCATCAGATTTCATGAAATTGCGGTGTTTCCACAGTGCCCCCCAGTCGTGCACCACAGAGAAACCATAACGCGTATCACAGAATATGTTAACAGTTTTGCCCGCTGCCAGCTCACAAGCCCTGGTGAGCGCGACCAGTTCAGCGGTTTGTGCTGAATGGTGGTGGGGCAAACTACCAGAGTCTATAGTATCAAAATCAGAACACACAGCATAGCCGACTCGGTTCTTCCCAGTGTTGTCACGTGATGCTGATCCATCTGTATAAAAAATCAAGTCAGGATTAGTCAGAGGCACCTCTTTCAGGTCTGGCCTGGGAGTGCATATCTGTTCTATTGTGGCGATACAGCAGTGTGCCTCCCCTTCCTCTGGCGTGGGCAGCAGTGAGGAGGGGTTCAGCTGTGTGCATCTTTTCACCGTGACATTGGGGAGTTCAAGGAGCACCGTGTTGTATTTCAGCCAACGAGCCGCAGAAAGGTGAGAGGTTTTCTGCTCTAGCAGGATCAGGGAAACAGCATGGGGCACAAGCAAAGTTAGTTCAGTGTATCCCACAAGGTCACGTGATGCTAGGACCGCTTTCTCAGCGGCAGCCACAGCCCGCAGGCAGCGAGGCAACCCTGCTGCCACGGGATCGAGTTTTGCTGAGAAGTAAGCAGTGGGTCTCAGTGGCCCTCCGTGAGACTGCAAAAGAACCGACACCATGCACCCACACCGCTCATCCACAGTCTGAGTGAATGGCCGGGTTGGGTCAGGGAGACCTAGTGTGGGCGGGCTTTGTAGGGCAATTTTCAGATCACAGAAAGATTTTTCAGCTTCTGGGGTCCATGTGATCCTGTCACATGTGCGCAGACCCTTCCCATGTATGAGTGCACCGAGCGGAGTTTCCAATACTGAATAGTTGGGAATAAACTGTCGACAGTAGGAGCACATCCCTAAGAATGACATTAATTGTTTTTTTTGTCTGGGGTTTTGGAAGGTTTTGGATTGCCGCCACTCTGTTGGTGGAAAGGCTTTTGCCGTGTTCAGAAATCACGTGGCCAAGGAAGACAAACTTCCTTCTTCACAAACTGTAATTTGGACAAACTGGCTCTGTGACCTTCTGCATGCAGATGCTTGAGTAAGGTCACAGTGTCGGTTTCGCATGTTTTCTCGTCCAAAGCACAGAGTAAGAGGTCGTCTACGTACTGGAGGAGCGCCGTGCCTGGCGACAGAACCAACGGGGCCAAGGATTCACGTAAGGCCGCATTGAATATTGTGGGTGCATCGCGGAAACCCTGGCAGAGGCGGGTGAAATTATATATGCGCCCATCAAACGAAAACGCGAACCAGAATTGGGAATCTCCGTGCACTGGAACAGAGAAAAACGCATTAGCCAAATCAACAACAGAGAAAAATTTAGCCTCAGGCGGAACCTGACTCAGGATCGTGTATGGATTTGGTACCACTGCCACCATGGGAGCCACAGCATCATTTACAGCTTTAAGATCATTCGTAAACCGCCACTTTTCAGGCGCTCCTGGATCAGTGTGTTTTTTTACTGGGAGGATAGGGCTGCAAACACCCCCGGACTTGCAAGGGACGACTACACCATTCTCCCGTAGCGCTTCGAAGACTGGTGTAATTCCCTTGATAGCCTCCTCACGCAAAGGATACTGCTTCCTGCACGGACGGAAATCAGATTTAGGCACAATTATAACCGGCTCACAATTTTTGATGAGGCCCACGTCGGTTGGGCCTTTTGCCCAAAGTCCCTCTGGGACCGCGCGAAGTGCAGGCGTGGCCTCTGCATCCGCTGCTGACAGCATGAGCTCTGTCCCCCGTGGGACTGAAGTCATGCTGTCATGATCAAAACACACATGTCGGCTTGCTGCGAGAGAAGACTTAAAAGGGGTTCTCCATGCGTTAGCATTTTCAGAGAACCACGTGTCCTCATCTTGGACCTGTGTCCAGTCCCCAGCATTGCTACACTTATCAATAAGGACAAAGGCCTCACTCCACGCTGCAGTCGTGGGTTTGGACAAAGCTATGTGCAAAGTGGGGCATAGTGGGTCGATAAAATGTTTTTGTTGCTCATTAAGTAACACAGATACCATAGAGTAGTGCCTATCCCAATAAACATACTCCGTTTGTAGCCTATCTTCGCTACACTGAAGCCATGAATTTTCAAACTCCAAGTTATTGTCTGGGAACGACCGGAGAGAGCAGCTTAGGTCGTTCGCGTGGTTGACCTCCAAATTTTGTGCGGGCGTAACTCTATCCACTGTTGTGGCTAATAACTTAGCAATCTCAGGGTTTGGTGTCAATTTCCAGTGGTAGTTAACTTTTGGGACCGGTGCCTCCTTGTGCATGCCGGTGAAACATGGAGCATTTGCTAGGTCACTAGCGTGTACCACCCGTAGGCCGCTTGGTGTTGAGAGCAGATTTAAATTGAGTCTGCACATAAGGTCTCGGCCTAGTAGATTAACCGGGCACAATGGGGAATATAGAAACGAATGTTTAAGCTGGTTGCCCTGAGAATCAAAACACGTTAGCGGTGACGTAAATTGCTCTTTAGTCGTCTCTCCCGACGCTGCTAATGAGAATGTGAAGCGGCCACTCATTTTAGGGGAGACAGAAAGGCTGTCACTTTTTAGCACAGAATTTGTTGCCCCGGAGTCAACTAGAAAAGTAACATTTTCGCCACAGATTGTTAGCGTATGTTCCGGAAATTTAGCATGCATTTTCTCAAAAAATGTGTACGTGCCGATTGCAGTTGGTTCAAACTTACGTGAAAGATGAGTGATCGCTTCGGTGACGTGTATGTGTGCGTTACCCGGTAGATGAGTCTCCCGTACGGTTTCCTTCGTGGCACCCCTGTGTTCACCGTCAGCCCGCTGTCTGTCCCCGCCTAGTCAGTCCGCCTCGTGGCGCATCTGGTGGTTGCCGTGTTGTGAGCCTTCATAGCGGTGCTGTTGTCCGTGTTGACTCTGTTGTGCCTGGTGCTGGTACTGGTCCGGCTCTCGGTTGTGGTTTTGTTGCCACTCCTGCGGGACGTTCTGGTTCTGCTGCCACTGCTGCTGGCCGCCCTGCCGCGGCTGCCACTGGCCGCTCTGCTGCGGCTGCCAGTGCTGCTGGCCGCCCTGCTGCTGGCCGCCCTGCCGCGGCTGCCAGTGCTGCTGGCCGCCCTGCTGCTGGCCGCCCTGCCGCGGCTGCCACTGCTGCTGGCCGCTCTGCCGCGGACTGCGACACTGTCTTGCCCTGTGGCCAACTTTTCCACAGTTCCAGCATATCCACGTTCCGTTGTTTTTCTCCCATCCCTTTTTGTCCTTTTTGGAAATGTCATTGGGGTTTAAGGAATTAGGGGCTTGGACTGACAGCAGTGTAGCCTGAGTTTTAAATGTTTCCAAACAAAAAATTGCATGTTTGGCGTGCATAAGTAGTTCCTTTATCTGTGGTCCGTCATCAAATGCGACATACGAGTCCCGCACCTTTAAAGCCACCTCTGGTAACAGTCCTTCGACAAATCTGGAGCATAAATAACCGTTGTAAACGGGATTGTCCTTCTCCTCCCCGTCCGTTGCACTTGGGAGCTTCGGGGGTACACCAGAGTGTTCATTGAACACAGACAACAGGCGGCTATAGTACTCCTCGACCCTTTCGCCTTTTTCCTGCTTGCATTTAGACAGGATGGTTAGGTCGTATTTGCGTGGAAAAACTGCTGCTAGCCCGTCACACATTTTCTTTATGGCAGTCAAATATGCTCCGGAGTCTGACTCCACAATCTCTTTAGCCCGTAGTCCTGGCTCTGGCAAATATGGCTTAAATTTCCCAAAGTCCGCAGGCGACATCTTGTAAACGAGAACCCGAGCGCACTCCGCTCCTGAGGGCTTGTATTCGCGACAGAAAGCGAGCAGGTCTTCGCAGAATTTTGAGCAGTTTGTCTCTGGCCGTGTAGACAGCAGTTGCGAAGCGGATAGAAACTCGCTCGGCCCCCAGGGTCTGAAGACCAGCGCCGGTCCTTCTCGGCCCACCATCTCTATCATGGGGAAAGTGGCGACGAAGTGATTTGTGGGCCTTGGTTCCCGCCGGAGCGTTTCCCTGCTCCATCGCGGCTCTGCTTCTGGTGCTTCTCCTTCTGCTGCTGACAGCGCGGGGGCCACTTCCTGTGGGGCGTCAGCAGATGCGAGAGGCTTTGGGAGGCACTGACGTGGTTGGCTCTGGCGCGGCGGTGTTTCAGGCGT
Source organism: Knipowitschia caucasica (assembly GCA_964034765.1). NCBI lineage: Eukaryota > Metazoa > Chordata > Actinopteri > Gobiiformes > Gobiidae > Knipowitschia > Knipowitschia caucasica. Next base: position 12,105,396 of record OZ035841.1, on the reverse strand, counting down.
AGGACAGGGGCCGGTTTCATACAGCGGGGCCACGGAGGAAAGCGTGGACAAATCTGGGTAGAGAGAGAGAGAGGGCACAACAGTAGTCTGCACATTTTTTAACACAGCGCTTTGCTTGGGCGCGTACTTAGCATGGAGTTCTGCTCCTTCTGTGAAAGGGTTAGTAGGTGAGAAGGGGCGGTAGGGTGGGGGGTGTGTGGGATGTGTGTGTGTGTGTGTGTGTGTGTCCGCCTGTGTGTCTGCCTGTGCGTCCCCCCCTTCCGTGGAAGGCGGAGCAGCTATGGCTTTAGTTAGTTACCATACTTCTCCCAGCAAACTGACTCCCTATGCAGCTTGACTGACAGTCTGAGGAGTTTAGCCTTCCCTGAGTCTTACCTTCCTAGCCATATGCTAAACTAAAGAGGACTTTTTTAAAACCTAGCCTTGAATAAAGAGAGCGTATCTGAAAGGAGGTGAGACAGCAGCAGCCACGGCTAGGCTAGTCTAGGTTACAGCACCAAGATTCATGGATTACACACCAGGCGCACAAAACCGATCCAAGCAAACCTAATTATATATTATATATACCATATCTATTATATATAATACGTAACATAACATACAACATAATATATAACATAATACAGCATATATATATAATATATACACCATTTATTATCCATCCATCCATCCATCACATCCATTTTCTACCCTTTAATCCATTTCTGGGTCAGGGGGGTGGCAGTCAGAGATGCCACCCAAGTCTCATAGCACCAGCCCCTCACTGACCCTCTGCAGGTGGTGAGTCCACAGGAGGACGGCTGCTCTCTGAGTGAGCAGAGCCTTGATCTTTCAGTGGGGGCTTTGGGCAAAGTGGGGTTAAGTGTCTTGCCCAAGGACACAACGACAGCAGTCATCAGTGGGAGTCGGTGGAGGAGGTGCAGAGGTGGGAATTGAACCCACGACCTTCTGACCATTTATTATATATTACCTAATTATATGCTAAATTAAAGTAGAGTGCACTTGAATGAGTCTCTTGCAAAAAAATAAGATTAGCTTTTGTCTCTTTACAAAATAAAAATAATGCCTTATGTTTAACGATATTTTGTAAACCTCTAATATTTAACAAACTTAAATGAACAGACATAAAAAATTAAAAAATCCGCTTTTGAACTACGCTAGATAAGAATAAAGTGTTTTGTTTTTTGATAAAGTCAATTCTTTAGTGAAAACAACATTTTTTTTTTCCAATAAAAAGTTTTATGGATCCACTCTTTTACCAACTATGATACCCCTCTTTCAAGAAGGCTCTTCGACCCCTGCGCCGCGCTTCCTCCACTGCTGGCCACAGCTTCGTCCGTGCCTCCTCATCTTCTTTGGAAAAGACTTCCTTGAACCGAATGTTCATCTCTCTGCACACCGGCGCTTCCTTCGAGCGTCTCCAAATCTCGTCCCGCGTTGTCCTCATACCAAATTGAATGATGATCGGACGAGGCATCTTGTTTGTAGCTACGTCATTCTTTCTTCCAAGTCGATGTACAGTGTCCACAGTTTCTCTGAGCTTGTCCACAGACACAGGAATCACTGTTTCACGTGCATTCTCATTTTCTTTCTCATGCAGACGGATAAGCCTGAGGTCCCACCGTCTCTGGTATCGGGCACTTTCCAGACATTTCTCTTTCAGATCCTTGTTTTCTTTAATCAGTGATTGTACCTCTCCTTTGAGCTTGTTTACTTCTGGTTTATTTTCTTTGGCAGCCGTTTCATATGCTTGCATTTTAATTTCGATGTTATCAAATTTAGCATTGCGCATGTCCAATCTTTGGTCCGATTTGACAGAGAATTTATGGCTTCAAGGACAGATTCAATGCTAACCTGTTTAGAGGCCGCTCTTCTTTTAAGCTTTTTGCGGTTAGGACTGCTAACTGGGGTTGGTTCATTTTCACTTTCTGTTGTATCCATCTCCATTAAAATCTTCTCCGACTTTTCTCCAATTGGTGCAGCGTACACGTGGTCCGAGATGCTACTTGTTTGCTTCGGGTTAGCCATTTCTTCAAATGTTAATTTTACTTTTTTCTTCCATCCAGATAAAAAACACACAGTAACCTTAAAGTGTATCTGAGTACCTGCATCTTCAAAATTCGATGTTTTGGACTATAAAGTCACTTTTCCTGGAGCCCCGCAAAACTTTGCAACTACTCACTCCGCCATCTTGATCTCCCCCCAAAAATGTCACCGTCCCGCTCCCGCTAAAAAGGCCACAGTCGTGTTAAAGCAGAGATGATGTCGATGGAACTGTCCGTCCACGTCTCTCTGAAGCTAACGCGAGACGTGGTACGTTCGTTGGCCTTTGGAAATGAACCAATATCACTTGATTGGTCAAAATAATGTGAATAGAAAATAATCTGGAAGATTAGAAAGATTTACTATTTTGCATTGTTCATAAATAATAATAATAATCATGCATCAGTTTTATATAGCGCTTTTTTGGACACTCAAAGACGCGTTACATGTCATTATTCATTCACTCCATACACGGTGGTGATAAACTACTACTGTAGCCACAGCTGCCCTGGGGCACACTGGCATAAACGAGGCAACCAGTATGTGCCATCGGCCCCTGCGATCACCACCAACCATTCACACACACTAGACTCATTCTAGGCAATAAAGGCTGCAGAGGTGGCCGTGTTGCATGTGATTGTTATCAATAAAAAAGGGATGTGTCACGGCTCAAAAAGGTTGTGGAACACTGCTCTAGCTTGATAAAACCCAATAGGGAAGTACTCTTGTCCAAAGTTTTGCTCCAACTCGCTCTGGCTCCTATTGTAAAACTCAATGCTTGTTTGTGTCAACAGTCACTATTTTGTTCTTAAAAAATCTGCTGGCTTATTTGAACATAATGTTAATGAATCGGGAAGAAGTCGTCGGAACGCGTCAGAAATCGGTCAGAACAAATGACCATATATGGAAATTCGCTCTAGCTAGCTTATCTTCCAAACTGCTTCTTCTTCTCAAGGCTAACACTGCAATCGATCCACACCTCACACACAGTCATACAATTGACCTGGAGTTGCTTTGTGCAACATCCATGCTAATTAAAGCCGGGGTACCTTTCTTCAACTAATAGTTCTTCATGAACAACACAGGTTCCAACAGAAATGGTCTCGATGCGTAAATAGTAAAATGTTTTTGAACGTGCATGAGTGGCTGGTGGTGGTCAGATGGCACATACTGGTTGCCTTCTGTCAGCGTGCCCCAGGGCATCTGTGGCTCCAGTAGTAGTTGATAATGACCGTGTATGGAGAGAAAGAATAATGACATGTGAAGGGGTTGAGTGTCCAAAAAAGTGCTATATAAAACCCATGCATTATTATTATTTCTATTAACTAGTTGTAACCGAGGGAGCCCAATCAAACAGTATTTATAGTACACACAGGTAAGGATGCAGTGAATAGTTAAAAAGAGACAAATGCCATGATAGTTTACTCTTGTGTCTAAAAAGTTAATACATATTTATATTTCTTCTCTTCCAATTCTGGCATAGTTGAAGGAGGCCAGTCCCTCCTCCTCAGATTCCCAGCAGGAGGCCAGTCCCTCCTCCTCAGATTCCCAGCAGGAGGCCCGTCCCTGTGCTCCTCAGATTCCCAGCAGGAGGCCCGTCCCTGTGCTCCTCAGAGCTTGTTCATATGGCATTAACATGTCACAGATGTGCTTTGGTGTGAGATCATGGAGAGACTCCTGCACAGACTGAGGGTGATGTTGAATAAGTCCAATGTAAGGTTTTACCAGAACTCCCAGAGCAGTCAATTTAACAGCTTTTAGTTGTGTAAGTGTAATTACTCAGCGTTTGACATTATTTTTTTATAACTCTGTTTACTTTTTGAAATGTGAGGAGTTATATCCCTTAACCTAAATAAAATTCAAATTCAGACCATTTTCTGTTGCTTACAAACAATCTTAAAAGGGCAGTTAAAGTCCCCTTTTCAAGGTGTGGTTCTGAACTGAGCTTCCTCGTCCATCAGAGAAAGGCAACACGTTTGCAACACACTGTTTACTTGTCTTTCGTCTTCAGCATTAGCGTGTTTTTGTTTATGTCAAGTTATAGTCAACAGTTATAGTACTTATTAAAAGTCAGTGAAGGAAAACAGTAATTTTTACACAATCTGGTGTAAAAATGTATATTTTTAGGAGGCCCCAGGAACAATTGTTATAAAATAGTTCTCTTTTGGTCACAAGTAACACAGCACTTCAACACAAACTTACTATTACTGAAATAAGAAATACAAGTCAAATTGAATCCAACATTATTGGTTTTTATTTGGACCACATTTGGATTTATTCAGCGCAGTCTTATGTTGAGCTTTCTCCATCCCTCAGTCATTTGTTTTGGGCTCATCTAGAAACATCCATCCAATTTCTTCCTCTTTATCCTGGGCCGGGTCACAGAGGCAGCTGTCATGAGTGGCCCAGACTCCCCTCTTCACACTTCACACAAACCTCCTGCAGCTGGATGAGGCGTTTCCAGGCCAGCTCCAGACTCAGCTGCCTCCTCACCACAACAGTCCCATACAGAGGCAGCATCACTGCAGACGCTGCTCCTTCTCTCGCAGTGAACAAGACCAGAGACACTTGAACTCCACCGCTGGAGGAAGGAGCTCTCAGCCACCTGGAGAGGGTAAGACATCTGCCTCCGGTCCAGAACCATGGCCTTGTATTCAGAGGGGCTGAGTTTCATGGGAGTCGCTTCTCCCTCGGCTGCACACCGTCCCAGTCAGGCGTTCTCATTTGCAGATTTGTTTTGGTCAGTTTCTCCGTTAGGTTCACAGCTCCAACTGCTCCTCAGCGCCTGCAGTCACAATCAAACAGAAGAATGGTATTGTTGAAATCTTGTTGTAAATCTTCGTACAGATTTGCTGGAGGTACTTCACTCTCACCTCTGTTGGAGCTCCTCCTTGTTCCGGCGGCTCTCAGCAGACATGGCTCTGATCTTATGTACACTGGTTCACTGGTGGGCTGTGGTCAGGAGCAGGGGGTGTGGCTCTCTGTGGTGCTGAGCGCGGGTGGAGGCCCCACTGCATCTGACAACAAAGGGACAGTTGAAAAGAGCATTGAGTGTATTGTTGCTGGTTGGAGTCTGCAACAGTACTGTGCCAAATCCACTCCTCTCACCTCAAACGGTTCTTCTTGACGCGAAGGAGCAGCGGCTCTAGTCAGAAGGAAACTCACTTGGAGCCTTGTATCTGCTATCTTGTCCTTTGGGCCATTTTCCAAAGCTCATGATATGACCATACACAGAGCAGTAAATCCAGAGCTCTGACTGTAGACGCTGCTCCCTCTTCACCACAACAGTCTGATAGAGCTCTGACTGTAGACGCTGCTCCCTCATTGCCTGCACGTCACAATAGAATAGGAGAATGATAATGTTGTCATCTTGTTCCCTCAGGTTTCCTCCCTGAACAAGACCAATGTGTTTTAAGAGCACAGTTCAGAAGAGCAGCAGGACACAAACTGAAGGCCTCTCACGTGGGATGAGTCTGGTCTCTTTGTGGCTGCACTTGTTCCTTTCTTCCCCTGAAGTGGACAGCAGCATCCACAGGTCGCTCTCACAAGAATAGATCCTACATTTGGTCAAATACATGTTTGGGGTCACTTACATTCTAATGAACACTGAACACTCTGTATCTCCGATATTGACTTACCAACGTTTGGATGTGTGTTCTTTGGACTATATGTGGCTGGAGCTGGAAGTACAGCAGTCATTGTAGTTGTAGAAAACCATGTCTTTTCCAACACGGAGCTTGAGTTCCTGTAATGAAAACAAGTTCATTCACACAAGTAACAATATGTCTGCATTCCACTGTGGATCCTACATGGACCCTCAGAGTCCAGCTCACCAGACACGTGTCCATGTCATTGGTCCAGAGTCAGAATGGCCTCTCACTGTGTAGGGTCAGGATCAGGGTGGTCTCTAGTGAAGCTTCACTGCAGTAGTGTGGTTGATACCATGGACAGCTCCATCAGCGACACATCATCTGCGAAGTGAGGGAGCAGAAGGAGCCTTTCATTCATATGTTCACTGCTTATTTGAAGATGACTCACCGGGACATGATGATGCAGCGGACTCCTGTCTCCAACTGGAACACAAAACTGGAAACAATCTGAAGACATCTTTGATGATGACACAATGACTTTGATAAAAACTCCTATCTCATGTGGGGATGTGTGTGTCTTTTTCAGTGCTGTCAAAGCTGGAAGTGCCTCGTCTCTGTCCTCAGCCCAAACCAATGCACGTCTTACCTTTGGCCGAGGAATCTAAAGCCACGGCCGACAAAGCCCTGTTCAAGGCTCTACATGTACATTCACACAAGGACACATGGACTTACGACTCACTCTTTGTCAATGGTTTTGACAGACTGTTAAATACTGTCAAATACAATGTATGTATGTGAGGAAATGAAAGAGACATTGTACCTTTATCATTGTGTTTCATGAAGGTTTTAAAGTGACTGTACAAAAGCCCACAGGGACAGAATGTTGTAAAGTAGCCTTAAAGTCTGCATGCATAACATCAGTTAAGTTTGGTAAATATGTCTGACGACATTGTCCATGTCAAACAAAAAACTAATAAAATAAATGAAATAAAACAGAAAAAAATACAAATAGTAATGAATAAAATGAAAATACTTTAGTAACGTAGTAGGGGACCATAGTTTGGAGAGCACAGGATTTCATCTCTGCTGTTTGCAGACAATGTTGTCTTGTTGGCTCCAAACAAACCAGGACTTTCAACATGCACTGGGAAGTCAAGTCTTATAGTGAGATCAGAAAAAGGTGCCTCTCCAGGTGCAGAGGTCCTTCCTCCAGTGGAGTAGTTCAAGTTTCTCAGGGTACAAGTGGTCGAAATGAGTTCCCTCTGTGTCCCTCCCTTAGAAAGAGGGTGAGGAGCTCAGTCACTTGGCGGGAGCTCAGAGTAGAGCCGCTGCTTCTACACGTCAAGAGGAGCCAGATGAGGTGGCTCTGTTTCAGATGCCTCCTGGACGCTTCCCTGAGGTGTTCAGAGCAAGGCCCACTGGGAGGAGACCCAGGGGAAGACCCAGGACACACTGTAGGGATTATGTCTCTCAGCTGGCCTTGGGATTCCCCCGGATGAGCTGGAGGAAGTGTGTGTGGATCGGGAAGTCCGGGCGTCTGTGTTTAGACAGTTGCCCTTGCAACCCAGCAACGGATAAAGCAGAATCTTTGGAAGGAGGAGGGATCACAGCACCGACTCTGTAGATGGCACTCCACCTCCTCTCCTGCTGATCCTCCTCAGCTCTAGAGCAAGGGCGGCCAAACGTTCAATCTGCGGGCTAAAACTATACTGGTGGGCAGAGGGCCAAAGATAATTATGTGTTGCACCGAAAGGAATGACTAATGACCAATGTCCTCACCCCTTCATAGGCCATATTAGACCCTCAGAGGGACCAATGTGGCCCACGGGCCCCAGCTTGGGCATCCCTGCTCTAGAGTGAACACAAGGCCAGGCGTACTATGCAGGAAACCACACTAGAGTCAGCGTAAGCTCTTATTTATCCGTTCTCAAATATAATCAAAACATTGTCAAAGTTGATCTGTGTCTAAAATGTTCCTACATACTATTCCTGTCCTTTGATTTAAAAAAAGCAAATCAAAGCAGTGGGTATCGCACCGGCAACCATCAATAAATCAATAAACAAACTTTATTTACATAAAGTTCAAAGGGCTGGTTATTGGGCGACTCCCCACAGGAGAAGACAAAGAGTACTATGGAGGACAGAGTGAGACCTCTGCTCACATGAGGATCATCTGTGGACTTACTGCTCATGCTCAATGTGCTTCTGCTCTGGAGACTTGTCAGGACGTTTATGGAAGTCCTACATAGTTTTCTTTGCCTTCTCCTCTTTTAAAACAAACTATTACTGATCCTAGAACAAGGGTCTTAAACCTATAGTGCGGAGCGACCAGTGGCTCTCCAGGCCTTTCAAAGTGTCCTCTGAAAGGCTTTATCTACAAGTGTCTTTATAACTGTGACTACTCAGTATTCATCCTTTTGTGTTCTAATGAATGAATACAAGGTTTATGTTGGATACACATCTGCCAAAAGGCTGAAAACCCTTGTGCTGGGTGAATCTTTTTTTGTTTTTTTGTTTTTTGGCTTAATGGCAACATTTTGCCCAATAAATAAATCAAGAAAGAAATAAATGTCCAGAGGAGAAATGGGCGGCTGATGGTGGAGCGTGTGTCCCTGTGAAGCACTTTGTGACCTCCTCTGCACATGTGTCAAAGTGCTGTAGAAACAGGCGTGGCCTTCTCTCCTCCTCTTCCTCAGAGGCTGTTGTCTCCAGTCTCAGGCTGAGCTTCAGTCAGAGTCAGAGTCTTGGAGCAGGTGGCGCTGCTGGAAGTAGTGGACGAAGCCCCCGGACGTCCCAGCAGAGGTGGAGGGGGTGGGCTCCTCCTCGATGTCCTCAGAGTTGGAGAAGCGTGGCCTCTTGGAGATGGGCTCTTCCTCTTCATCTTCATCCCTGTGGCGCCTGGACCCCCCTGGACGACGCTCCTCTTCAAAGACGGGACAGGGCGCAGGAGGAGGGCTCGCTGGTCTCTGCTCGCGGCTGAGGACCCTCCACAGGATCCTCCACGTCCGCAGGGGGGTCCCACGGGGGGGTGAAGGAATACCCTGGTCTTCCTCTTCACTCTCCATGGCCTCTTCTTCCTCTTCATCAGAAGCCTCGTCGTCTTCGTCAGAAGCCTCATCCTCTTCATCAGAAGCCTCTTCATCAGAAGCTTCTTCATCAGAAGCTTCTTCATCAGAAGCCTCATCCTCTTCATCAGAAGCCTCTTCATCAGAAGCTTCTTCATCAGAAGCTTCTTCATCAGAAGCCTCTTCATCAGAAGCCTCTTCATCAGAAGCCTCTTCATCAGAAGCTTCTTCATCAGAAGCCTTCATCAGAAGCCTCTTCATCAAGAGAAGCCTCTCTCATCAGAAGCCTCTCTCATCCTCTCATCAGAAGCCTCTTCATCAGAAGCCTCTCATCAGAAGCCTCATTCATCAGAAGCCTCTTCATCAGAAGCTCTTCATCAGAAGCCTTCATCAGAAGCCTCTTCATCAGAAGCCTCTTCATCAGAAGCCTCTTCATCAGAAGCCTCTTCATCAGAAGCCTCATCCTCTTCATCAGAAGCCTCTTCATCAGAAGCCTCTTCATCAGAAGCCTCTTCATCAGAAGCTTCTTCATCAGAAGCCTCTTCATCAGACGCCTCATCCTCTTCATCAGAAGCCTCGTCCAAGCCTTGCTCATGCATGATGACAAAATACCTACCTTCCGGCAACTCACCTGCGTCCTCCTCAGGGTCCTCCAGAGCGTCCAGGGGGTCCCGAACCGCTGCAACATATTGACATCATCAACTTCCTCACAAACTATGTTCTTGCTTTGTCAAATTCACACGTCAAACACAGTCAAACAGTTTTGTCTTCATCATGAAGACAAATGAGCTAGAAAGCACCAGAGGCGTCTGGATGAGAAGGACATTTTCTCTGCTCAAAAAAAGTATTTGAGTGGACTATTATTGTTTAATATAGTACATTATCTAGACTGAGTGTAGTATTAGCTGATCCCAGTGAGCTCAGTGGGCCTTCTCTAGCACTACAGTGCATCTGACAGTGTACAGGCACCACTCTTACCACCATCAATGAGGAACATTCAGATAAACCTGTGAACAGCGTCTCCAGCAACATCTAATGCCTCCATGTTTAGCTACATGTCAACTAGCTGTGACTGTGCTCATGAACTTGTAAGACGCGATACACGCTGACGCCCACAAACACAACTTTACAGCCTTCCTGATCAACGTGTGCCATTATCAGCAGCTGTTTTTACAGGTTACCAAACGAAAAGAGAAAAGTCCAGCTTCTGTAATGAAGCACTTTCATACAGTAGCTCAGCGCACATGCTAATGCTAATGCTAGCTCTTCTCACAAACACGTGGCTCATTGAAACAGCCACACAACTGTTTACTAGCGTCATGTTGGTTTATTAGATGAATGTTTTATTATCATTTCAGTGATTACCTCCAGGGAACACGAACAGGGGCAGAAAGTCCGGGGAGTGGGAGGGAGCCATCCTTCACAAGGTGTTGTTCAAAGAAGTTTTCAGAGCTGGAAAAGTGTCAACAAACTGGTTTAGCAGAGTGTATTAGTGCCTCAGTGTTAACTCCACCGCTTTATCCTCAAACGCAAATGAGACGAAGAGAGTCAACAGTTCAACACAAGTGTCAGAGACCAACAGCAAGTGAAGTGAGCGCGCAGCAGTTTGAATATATACAACTTACGTCTCCATGACAACGACACCTGATTATTGAATATATATGTAACCAGGCGGGTTACTTATGGGTTTTATTCTGGCGGTCAGTGAACGCACTCGCTCCCTCGCTGTCTGCCTACCAGCTGCGGCAGCTAATTAGCAGTAATGTAAAGCCGGTGCGAAAACCAGAGCAGCACACCTCTGGAGCTTCGGGTTTGGGGTCGTGTGTGTGGGGCAGATATGGGGTAAGGTTACTGTCAATAAAGACGTGCATGTCTAAAAAAAATGCGTGCATATTTATTGGTATTTGTGCATACAAATATTTTATTAATTCATGATTAAGATAATACAAACTAAAAAGACATGGAATTTCGTAATTAAGAATAAAAAAAATATAAAACTGTGTGATTTTGTTCTTGTGAATGCGATTTTTTTTTTGTGTGCTTGCATTTTCTTTTTGAGAATACGAATTTCAGCTGTGAGCAAACTGTCAATAATACGTCACTGCTCACAGACATTAACAATCGAGCCTGCACAGAGTTGATCAACTTCATTGCCTAAAAACTAAACATGGCAGAAGGACACAACATAAACAAAGCGGCTCAAAATCAAGTATATAACTATATTTTTCATTTTGGTTGTAAATGAATGTGTAAGAAATATTAATTCCATAAATGTGTTCATAATAAGATGTTTCTTGTCCCTCTAAAGGTTTTTTGGCAGTGTTGTTAGCTCCAATGCTAGTTTTATTTTCTTATCCTTATATTGTTTTATTCTACAGAAAATAATGCATTTATTTTAGTCTAAACAACAGACTAACTAGTCTTACTGAACTAGTGAGTAAAAGTAATGTGTCAAATGTACAAATATAAGATTGAGGTCCACAGGGACAGGGTCTGCTACGTCTAACAACCAAGGATGAGTAAAGCACAGAGGTGTTCTCCATATTGCTCAGGGGCAGTAACAGCGCGAACTATGAATAATCTGGAGGGTTGGGACTGGTATCAACACTTTAACCACATTGATTTGGGGCAAAGGCTTCATAAAATGTAACTGCTAAGAATGTAAAAATGTTGGTTTTAAAATAACATGGTAAGCTGTAAAACTAGCCTTGAAGCTAGTGTTAACTAAACACTGCCTAAAAAAACGTTTCTAGAGAGGGACAAGAAACATCTTATGAACACATTTTATGGAATTAATATTTCTTACACATTTATTTACGACCAAAATGATCAAATATAGTTATTTACCTGATTTTGAGCCAAATTGTTAATGTTGTTGCCCTCTGCCATGATCAACTCTGCGCAGCTCGATTGTTAATGTCTGTGAGCAGTGACGTATTATTGACAGTTTGCTCACTGCTGAAATTCGCATTCTCAAAAAGAAAAAGCAAGCACACAAAAAAAATCGTATTCACAAGTACAAAATCACACATACAGTTTTATATTTTTTTATTCTTAATTACGAAATTCCATGTCTTTTTAGTTTGTATTATCTTAATCATGAATTCATAAAAATAAATTATGCACAAATACCAATAAATATGCACGCATTTTTTTTAGACATGCACGTCTTTATTGACAGTAACCTTACCCCATAGGCAGAGGAGTAATGTGAGTTCTGCATGTGAGTAGTGTTTGTTTTCTTGGCTAACCCTGTGTCACGGCAGGTGGTGGTCTGCTGGTGTCCGCTTCATGCCCGAGCTTCATATCGCGCCGGGTTGATGTTCATGCGAGGTATGGCGCGTTCCGCACAAGTTGGGTTTAAGTGTTTTGTGTCTTGTGTATTCTAACAGTACTGTGCTCTACCCAACAGTTAGCCGCTGCTGTTTGGTTTGGCTCATTAAACCTGTTGTGAATAGTGTTTTGTTTTCCTTCACTGCTATATCTTAAAGATTTTAATAACAGTAAATAAAAGGTCGTATTTTTAACTATTGGTGTCAAAAATAAAACTTATATAATTTTCCACATTTCTGCTTCGCGCGTGTTTGTTACCAGACTTCCCTGCCATTCTTAGAGGAACCCAAGCCTCCCTTTGTCACAATTGGCGTCTGCTGGCAGGATCTGGTGAGCGAGGCAGAGTGTGAATTTTGGTTTACTTGTTAGGGTCAGGAAAATATAAATGTGTGTATATAAATAAAAAAAAAAAAAAAAAAAAAGTTTGAGAGCCAAATCAAACAGCAGCTGGCAGGCCGGGGGACGTGTTGGAGACTTGCTGACGTCCACAACTCCTGAGTCATGGCGGAGGAACTGCGGCGGCTTCAGGAGAGGGTCCGTGAGTTGGAGGCGGAACAAGCCCAGCTGCACCAGGAGCGGGAGGCCGGTCCTAGTCTGAGAGGACAAGTGGACAACCCAGGGACTACAGAGACTGTCATCTACCTTCCTGGTGAACGAAAGTGCCCCATGTTTCGAGGAACTCACGGGATTGGGATTGATGACTGGGTGGAGGAGGTACCTGCAAGTATGCGCGTGAGACATGTTGGACCTACGGACCAGGCTGCGTTTATTTTTGATCATTTGGAGGGTGAAGCGCATGATAAAATAAAGTACAGAACTGTGGCTGAACGGGATGACCCAGAGACTGTGTTCGCTGTTTTAAAAGAGTTGTATGGATGTCAAAAGCCTTATGTTTTGCTGCAGGAAGACTTTTTCTCTAGAAGACAGTTAGAGGGGGAAACATTGCAAGAGTTTTCCCATGCTCTTTTCTGTCTAATGGATAAAGTTGTCGCTAATGCTCCATGTAGAATGACTAACTCGCAAATCTGGTTACGTGATCAATTTGTGGAAAATGTACATGATCCCAATTTGAGAAGAGAGTTAAAGCGGTTAGTGCGGGACAATCCAGACTGTGAATTGCTAGATGTCCGGTCGGAGGCAATCAAGTGGGAGCGAGAGGGCAGGCCGGTTGAGGCGAGGCCAAATTTCCATGCCGTGCCTTCGTTATGTGCTACTCAACGGGCTAATCTGCAGTCAGTCCCTCCGGGTAATGATGCCTTAGTTCAAATCACCGCCCTTACTGCTTTAGTTCAGAAGAAACAGGAACAACTAGCACAAATCACCCAAGCCCTTGCCGCTTTGCAATCTCCGCCAGCTGAATTCTCGAGTCCTAACGTAGATAGGGCTCCGTTGATACTGGGTCTATGGTGTCCACCATTTCAGAGTCCTACTTCAGGCAGCATTTCCAGGACAAGTTAAAGTCATGTCATTGGCTAGAGTTGAGGGCTGCTAATGGGTTGACGATCCCCTACCTGGGTTATCTTGAGCCTGATGTAGAGGTCAATGGGAAAGTTATTCCCAGGAGAGGAGTATTGGTTGTTAAGGACCCCCCAGGGCAGGCTAGCTCCACTTCAGTTCCGGGAATTATTGGTATGAATATTATAAAAGCATATTACGAGCAGCTTTCTCACCAGGACGGAGCTAATTTGTTTAGCAATACTTCCCTGTTGGAAGCCTCCACACCCTGGTTACCGGCGTTTCAGCTTTTTATGCAGGCAGAGGCACAGAGTTGTATGGCTGGCGAGGCGGTGGCAAAGGTTCGAGATTGAAGACAAAATGTTATCCCTGCTGGCACGACAAAATTTGTGGCCGCTACCTGTCCTGCTGCAGTGGGTGCTACGGGGACTAGCCTAGCTGAGCACCTGGGTCATGGGTTTAGTCTGCCTCCTGGGTTAGTGGTGTCACCCACCCTGGTTAATGTTGTTTGAGGGACCGCTTACATACCGGTGACAAATGTTAGTGGGTCCCCGGTGACTTTAAAATCTTGTTGCTCCTTGGCCCTAGTATCCGCTGTTGAGGTAGTCAGCTTGCCATCGGGTGTGCACGAAGTCCGCGACGAGCGTGATGCAGTTATAGCTACCGTCCGGTCTCACACTGCCAAGAGGGGTTCGGTGCGAGAGAACATACTAGGTCTTGATCTTTCTATGCTGCCGGAAGCAGACCAGCTTAAAGTCCGGGAAATGCTCATCACCTATGAGTCTGTGTTCTCCGCGTTTGACGGGGACTTGGGTTGTACTGGGCTCATTTCCCACGATGTTCCTCTTTTAGACCATGCACCTGTGCGCCAGCGTTATAGGCGTATTCCTCCCTCAGAGTATGAGTCTGTTAAAACGCACATTAATCAGCTGCTGGACACGGGGGTAATCCGAGAGAGCAGTAGCCCTTACGCCTCCCCTATAGTCATCGTACGCAAGAAGGATGGCTCTCTGCGCCTGTGTGTAGACTATAAGCAGCTTAACAAGAGAACCCGAAGAGACGCTTTCCCTCTGCCCCGAATTGAGGAGTCCCTGGACTCTTTGTGCGGGGCCCAATGGTTTACCACCATGGACTTAGCGTGCGGCTACCACCAAGTACCAGTGACGGAGGGTGATAAATCAAAGACTGCATTCTGCACACCCTTTGGATTATACGAGTTTAACAGAATGCCATTTGGACTATGTAATGCACTCGGGACTTTCCAAAGGCTCATGGAACGAATGTTTGGTGCACAGCATGGGCAATCCCTGTTACTATATCTCGATGATATAATAGTATTTTCTTCAACAGTCGAGGAGCACCTAAAGCGACTGGAGATGGTGCTTGGCCGTCTGCAGCAAGAAGGACTAAAAGTGAAGTTGGAAAAGTGTGCCTTCTTTCAGAGAGAGGTGCAGTACCTGGGGCATCGCATCTCAGAGAATGGGGTCTCGACCGATCCGGGGAAGATTTCTGCGGTGTTAAACTGGCCTCGCCCGAAAACTGTCTCTGAGCTGCGGTCCTTTCTCGGCTTTGCCTCCTATTACCGTAGGTTCGTGGAGGGGTTCTCAAAGCTAGCTGCTCCCCTACATCGTGCCGTGGCAGAGTTGGCTGGACCCACCAATCGCAGGGGTCGAGGAACTCAGCTGGACGAGGCCTGGTCAGCGGAGTGTGAGGAGAGCTTCACAGTGATGAAGGCCCGCCTGGTGAGTGCACCCACTTTGGCATTTGCTGATTTCACTTTGCCATTTCTTCTAGAGGTGGATGCCAGCCACTGTGGACTAGGAGCAGTACTCTCGCAGGAGCAAGGAGGACAAGTTTGACCCGTGGCCTATGGCAGTCGCAGCTTGCACCCTGCAGAGAAAAAATATAGCTCTATGAAACTGGAAATGTTGGCCATGAAGTGGGCCATGGCAGAGAAATTCAAGGACTACCTGTGGGGCCATTACTGTGTTGTGTGGACTGACAACAACCCACTGAGCCACCTGGAAACTGCTAAGCTCGGGGCTACGGAGCAGCGCTGGGTTGCCGAGCTATCTGCCTTCAACTATAGCGTGAAGTATCGGCCAGGGCGGATCAACAAGAACGCCGATGCACTCTCCCGTCAGAGGGACCTTGCAGAGGCCAACCATGTCCCACTGGAGCACTACCTACCTGGTACCCCGGTTCCGGCATCCATCACAGAGGGTCCAGCCCAAGGTCAGCGGAGTGTGAGGAGAGCTTCACAGTGATGAAGGCCCGCCTGGTGAGTGCACCCACTTTGGCATTTGCTGATTTCACTTTGCCATTTCTTCTAGAGGTGGATGCCAGCCACTGTGGACTAGGAGCAGTACTCTCGCAGGAGCAAGGAGGACAAGTTTGACCCGTGGCCTATGGCAGTCGCAGCTTGCACCCTGCAGAGAAAAATTATAGCTCTATGAAACTGGAAATGTTGGCCATGAAGTGGGCCATGGCAGAGAAATTCAAGGACTACCTGTGGGGCCATTACTGTGTTGTGTGGACTGACAACAACCCACTGAGCCACCTGGAAACTGCTAAGCTCGGGGCTACGGAGCAGCGCTGGGTTGCCGAGCTATCTGCCTTCAGCTATAGCGTGAAGTATCGGCCAGGGCGGATCAACAAGAACGCCGATGCACTCTCCCGTCAGAGGGACCTTGCAGAGGCCAACCATGTCCCACTGGAGCACTACCTACCTGGTACCCCGGTTCCGGCATCCATCACAGAGGGTCCAGCCCAAGGTCAGCTGGAGGCCACCCAGTCCGCCATTGCTGTTTTGCCATCCCGCAGCTCAGCCGACCTGAGAGTGCTCCAGAGGTCCGACCCGTCCATCAGTGCTTTCCTGCCATTCTGGGGCCAACAACGGGTGCCCAGCCGTGCCGAACAGGAGAAGCTGAGTTTACGAACTCGAGGGCTGGTGAAGCAGTGGGACCGTATCATACAGAAGGAGGGACTGTTATTCCGTCGTCTGCTGAGACCAGATGGAGGGGAGGAGGTTCTCCAGTTGTTGTTGCCGGAGTGTTTGCAGTCGGAGGTGCTGAAGGAGTTGCACCAGAACCACGGTCATCAGGGGATCCAGCGGACAACTGGGGTGGTGCGGCAGCGGTGTTACTGGGCAGGGATGGACCGTGATATAAAGGACTGGTGTCAGAACTGTGAGCGCTGCATTGTCGCAAAGAGCACCCAGCCCAGGCTTCATGCACCCCTGGGCCATGTACTTGCATCTCGACCAAATCAAATGCTAGCAATTGACTTTACATTGTTGGAACCTGCCCGTGATGGAAGAGAGTTGGTGCTGGTCATGACGGACGTGTTCTCCAAATTCACCCAGGCGGTGCCAACTCGTGATCAGAAGGCACATACAGTGGCGAAGGTGCTGGTCCAGCTGTGGTTCTATCGGTTTGGTGTTCCGGCATGGATACACTCGGACCAAGGGAGAAACTTTGAGAGTGCATTGGTCCAACAGCTGTGCGCACTATATGGGGTCGAGAAGAGTCGGACCACCCCTTACCATCCGCAGGGCAATGGACAATGTGAGAGGTTCAACCGGACTTTGCACAATTTGCTCCGCACGCTCCCCCCTGAAGAAAAGCATGACTGGCCCAGTCACCTCCCACAGCTGGTGTTCAACTACAACGCAACCCCCCATCAGTCTACTGGCGAATCGCCCCACCTGTTGATGTTCGGCCAGGAGCCCCACCTCCCTGTGGATTTTCTTCTTGGAAAACTTCCTGAGGCTGGGGGAGTGGTGGACTGGGTGGCAGAGCATCGGAATCGCTTGCAGGTGGCTATGGATGCTGCCCGCTGTCGGATGGAGGTGGCAGCCCAGCAAAGGAAGGAGAGACACGACAGCCAGACCCTGTGTCCGCCGCTCGAGCCAGGCCAGAGAGTGTATCTTCGGGCTGTTGGCCCAGGGCGCAGGAAAATTCAAGATATCTGGGGTCCAACAATGTACCAGGTAGTGAAGGCGCCGGCCCAACAAGGTGTGGTCTACTCAGTCGCCCCCGTCGACAGGCTTGACCAAGTAAGACAAGTGCATCGTACTGCTCTGAAGCCTGCTTTGCCCCCTCCAGAGACCAGTTAGAACGTCTGGCCACAGGTGGCGTTCGTAGAGGACGAGGCCAGTGGAGATGAGTTGGAGTTGGGGGCTTGGCTGGTGGTCAGGGAGTCGGTCAGTGCCCCTTCTACGCCGGTCGAGCCACTCGCCCGGGAGTTGCCTGTCGCCAGTCCATCTCCAGTGGTGCCTTCTCGCGCCGGGTCTGCACTGCGTAAGTTGACACGCAAGACCGCAGGGCAGCCTTCCAATTCCCATCGCTTACCGGGTCCGATCCACCACGAGGAAAATAGGGTTGCTGCCTCTCGGATCCAGGGTGCCAGTAGCTTAGCAACCGCTATATTCCGTCCGTGGTCATAGGTGGTGTTAACCGGTGGGACACCGATTCAGTTGGGGGGGGGGGGGTAGATGTAACCAGGCGGGTTACTTATGGGTTTTATTCTGGCGGTCAGTGAACGCACTTGCTCCCTCGCTGTCTGCCTACCAGCTGCGGCAGCTAATTAGCAGTAATGTAAAGCCGGTGCGCAAACCAGAGCAGCACACCTCTGGAGCTTCGGGTTTGGGGTCGTGTGTGTGGGGCAGAGGAGTAATGTGAGTTCTGCATGTGAGTAGTGTTTGTTTTCTTGGCTAACCCTGTGTCACGGCAGGTGGTGGTCTGCTGGTGTCCGCTTCATGCCCGAGCTTCATATCGCGCCGGGTTGATGTTCATGCGAGGTATGGCGCGTTCCGCACAAGTTGGGTTTAAGTGTTTTGTTTAAGTGTCTTGTGTATTCTAACATAATAAATAGAGAAAGGTTTAGGTTATAGCCCAGTGATCACCGAAGTGGGCTTTGGAGCGCCCTCTATTGGCCACAATGTGTGTTGAGGAAACATGAATACAATACAAGTACATAGGGAAAAAAAGTATCACATACTGATTCATCAACTTGTTGTTTGAATCAAATTGCGCTATAAATAAGTCTATGCTCTTTAAAGAGTACACTAATACAAACACTAGTGACAGAAGTAGTATATTTTATTGTACGGTTTGAAACCCAGGCACCCGAGCTCTAAATTTAAAATCTGAAAAAAAAACAAAAATAAAACACTGCTACAAATTTGCATTGGTTTCACGGCAGAACAATCCCAGCATGCACCTCTCCAAATGTCACCGTCCTTTTTTTTAAAAAATTCTTTATTTACAATATACATACAAGTATACAAAACTCTTGTTAGGAGACAACAATTTTGTTCCGATATTTACACAGATAAAATAAAGCAAACAAAAAACATCAAACATTCAGTAAGGCATACGTTTAGTAAAACAAGTTACAACAACAAATATTTTGAGACATCATCACAAATATTTTCAATATCTTTTGATGAATTCTTTAATAATGAGAGGGAAGCAAAATAGTGTTTGAGTTCAATTTAAAATTTCGTGAGGGATGGCATTTTATTTTGCCATTTGGTTTTGTGTAAATGGTATTTACCCATAATTATAACAATATTACAAATCTTTGGTAGATTCTTGTTACCAAAAAGCTTTTCATTTTAATTTTTAACCAATTTTGGCGAGCAGTAATAAATGCTGCTCGCAGAGGACTTAACAAAACCATTGAAATCACCGACACAGGTCAGAGAATCAACAGTTAAAACACATGAAGAATATAAAGCACACACAGAAGAAAATGTCCATACATGTTGTAGAATGCTAAAGTGTCCTGATCATCACCAATCCTTTCTGTTGGACACTAACTGTCCAACAAGACCCTCCTGCATCGACATGGAACAACTCTTAAAAAACCCAGTGGGAAAAAGTGAGAAACCTTGGGGAGAACTAGGGAAACCCACAGGGAGGGAGACCCATTTGAGAAAGGGATCCGCTCCTCCGGACGGACAGGCTAATGATCTAGGACCTAAGCTAGCTACAGAACGTGGACCAGTGGCCGCTGAACGTGGACAGGTCCGGTGCAGGACTGAAGCACTCCCAGGCGGGTCGGGCGGGGCAGTCCGCAGGTGTAGATGGAGGAGGCCAGGCTCAGAGATCCCGTCATCGTACCATGAAACAGACAATGGGACAACGGGTGAATAGCAATGAACAAACTACAGTCAAAATCCTAATAATGCTAAACAGATAAAGTAGGAAGGAGGAGAGGATAGTGCTCAAGTTACCATACTTCTCCCAGCAAACTGACTCCCTATGCAGCTTGACTGACAGTCTGAGGAGTTTAGCCTTCCCTGAGTCTTACCTTCCTAGCCATATGCTAAACTAAAGAGGACTGTTTTAAACCTAGCCTTGAATAAAGAGAGCGTATCTGAAAGGAGGTGAGACAGCAGCCACGGCTAGGCTAGTCTAGGTTACAGCACCAAGATTCATGGATTACACACCAGGCGCGCAAACCGATCCAAGCAAACCTAATTATATATTATATATACCATATATATTATATATAATACGTAACATAACATACAACATAATATATAACATAATACAGCATATATATATAATATATACACCATTTATTATATATTACCTAATTATATGCTAAATTAAAGTAGAGTGCACTTGAATGAGTCTCTTGCAAAAAAATAAGATTAGCTTTTGTCTCTTTACAAAATAAAAATAATGCCTTATGTTTAATGATATTTTGTAAACCTCTAATATTTAACAAACTTAAATGAACAGACATAAAAAAATAAAAAATCCGCTTTTGAACTACGCTAGATAAGAATAAAGTGTTTTGTTTTTTGATAAAGTCAATTCTTTAGTGAAAACAACATTTTTTTTTTCCAATAAAAAGTTTTATGGATCCACTCTTTTACCAACTATGATACCCCTCTTTCAAGAAGGCTCTTCGACCCCTGCGCCGCGCTTCCTCCACTGCTGGCCACAGCTTCGTCCGTGCCTCCTCATCTTCTTTGGAAAAGACTTCCTTGAACCGAATGTTCATCTCTCTGCACACCGGCGCTTCCTTCGAGCGTCTCCAAATCTCGTCCCGCGTTGTCCTCATACCAAATTGAATGATGATCGGACGAGGCATCTTGTTTGTAGCTACGTCATTCTTTCTTCCAAGTCGATGTACAGTGTCCACAGTTTCTCTGAGCTTGTCCACAGACACAGGAATCACTGTTTCACGTGCATTCTCATTTTCTTTCTCATGCAGACGGATAAGCCTGAGGTCCCACCGTCTCTGGTATCGGGCACTTTCCAGACATTTCTCTTTCAGATCCTTGTTTTCTTTAATCAGTGATTGTACCTCTCCTTTGAGCTTGTTTACTTCTGCTTTATTTTCTTTGGCAGCCGTTTCATATGCTTGCATTTTAATTTCGATGTTATCAAATTTAGCATTGAGCATGTCCAATCTTTGGTCCGATTTGACAGAGAGTTTATGGCTTCAAGGACAGATTCAATGCTAACCTGTTTAGAGGCCGCTCTTCTTTTAAGCTTTTTGCGGTTAGGACTGCTAACTGGGGTTGGTTCATTTTCACTTTCTGTTGTATCCATCTCCATTAAAATCTTCTCCGACTTTTCTCCAATTGGTGCAGCGTACACGTGGTCCGAGATGCTACTTGTTTGCTTCGGGTTAGCCATTTCTTCAAATGTTAATTTTACTTTTTTCTTCCATCCAGATAAAAAACACACAGTAACCTTAAAGTGTATCTGAGTACCTGCATCTTCAAAATTCGATGTTTTGGACTATAAAGTCACTTTTCCTGGAGCCCCGCAAAACTTTGCAACTACTCACTCCGCCATCTTGATCTCCCCCCAAAAATGTCACCGTCCCGCTCCCGCTAAAAAGGCCACAGTCGTGTTAAAGCAGAGATGATGTCGATGGAACTGTCCGTCCACGTCTCTCTGAAGCTAACGCGAGACGTGGTACGTTCGTTGGCCTTTGGAAATGAACCAATATCACTTGATTGGTCAAAATAATGTGAATAGAAAATAATCTGGAAGATTAGAAAGATTTACTATTTTGCATTGTTCATAAATAATAATAATAATCATGCATCAGTTTTATATAGCGCTTTTTTGGACACTCAAAGACGCGTTACATGTCATTATTCATTCACTCCATACACGGTGGTGATAAACTACTACTGTAGCCACAGCTGCCCTGGGGCACACTGGCATAAACGAGGCAACCAGTATGTGCCATCGGCCCCTGCGATCACCACCAACCATTCACACACACTAGACTCATTCTAGGCAATAAAGGCTGCAGAGGTGGCCGTGTTGCATGTGATTGTTATCAATAAAAAAAGGGATGTGTCACGGCTCAAAAAGGTTGTGGAACACTGCTCTAGCTTGATAAAACCCAATAGGGAAGTACTCTTGTCCAAAGTTTTGCTCCAACTCGCTCTGGCTCCTATTGTAAAACTCAATGCTTGTTTGTGTCAACAGTCACCATTTTGTTCTTAAAAAATCTGCTGGCTTATTTGAACATAATGTTAATGAATCGGGAAGAAGTCCGTCGGAACGCGTCAGAAATCGGTCAGAACAAATGCCCATATATGGAAATTCGCTCTAGCTAGCTTATCAACAGGGCAGATGTGTCTTATAGATCTATGGACTTATAACATGTTTAAAGGGGAAAGACGTTGTGTACTTACTTAGACAACATACAAAGTGGTGTTTTCGCAGTTTTAGACAATGTTGTGGTTGTTTCTTGTCTCTTTTTATAGCTCACTGAAAACATTTCATGCATGTTTAACACCTCTGTCCTCCACCGCTGCAACACTGATTTTACTTACTCCCATTGTCTTTTGTATTCGTCCCTTATCTGCAGATGATTCGCTGGTTGCATTGTCAATTGTGAACGAAATGATTATAATAAGGCAAGGTTATTTGTATAGCACAGTCCAGAAATAATCACCATATATTAAAAAGAGTGAAGAGGAAATCGCTCAGTTGTCTGCACAGCTAAGCAGAACTGTTTTTAACCTGTGAACACTGTCAGAGAAGAAGTCGGTCTCACATTTTCAGGAAGACTGTTCCAGCTTTGTTCCAGGTTTTAGCTAAACATACAGCACACACTAATCCAGGGCAAAAAAATCAACAAAGAAACAGGAAATCAAAGAAATTGTGATATTGGACTGTTCACATATCAGCATTCTTCTCCTTATAGTCCCATGTACCCTCAGTCAAAGTATTATTTAAAGCTGGGGTATGTAAATTTTATTTTGCCCTGCATAATAAATTGTGTTTGTCCCAACAGAAAGAGTCTTGTCAAAGTTCAACATTTGTGGGTAAAAAAAAAATCAGACCAAAACAGACTGTTTAAACTTTTTTATATTTTGCGTACTTCTGAGAAAAAGCCCTGTGAGTAATCTTTAGGCTGAGAGCTGATTGGCTGAATAAGGACGGGCTTCTCATTTTCACTTTTATGCCTTAAAAAGTTGCTCTAAAATGTGGCAGAGGGCAAAAATTCCAACAGAACTGACTGATTGAGACTCAGGAACTAGTTAGCTGATGTTTTTAACTTTATTTTTATATGTGGTTTGAAAGTTAGATACCCCAGCTTTAAGGAAACAACAGCAGTTTTGTCACTCTTTCTCTGTCTATTCAGCACAGTCCAATAGCAGCATTTAAAAAAACAATACTTTTGGGGTTTTTTCCCCCGCACACTTTATAGCCCTCAATCTTCAATTAAAACGTCTCTTCGCAAATTCACACAGACGTCGCACATTTGATTAGTCCATTGACACTCGCGATGTAATTAACGCCACGCTAACACAGGTGCAAAGAAACCGGCTGCGCGGCGGCGAGGACGGGAATATAGAGCTCATTCATAATTAAACTGCACCTGTCAACACACAATGGGGATTATAAACATGATTACACACTGGCCCGATGACAAGACAGTCAGCAGGCATTTGGAAACGGACTGACTAAATGTTTTGATGTGGATTTGCGTTGACAGAGTAAGTAAGTACTGTTTATTTGTATAGCGCCTCTCACAGACAGTGAAGAATGCGTTCTGTAAATGTCTGTATATATTACGTAAATGTATTCCGGACGACAGAACCTGGATTGTCATGTGGGTGAAAAAACAAGGGCTCAAAATGTGGAACTGCAAAAAAAGTAATCCAAATCCAGCAAAAACACCGCAAAAACACCGCAAAAAGTAAACAAAGCGGGAACAAGGTCAAGAACTCGGGGATTAACGAGACACAGGTGGTGCTAATGAGGGCGGGGCAGGAAACAGGAAGTGCACCTAATGAAGACACCAGGTAAACAGATTTCAAAATAAAACAGGATATAAACTGGAGTGGAAATGTAATACTTCTATGAATGGATTCAAGAGAAATAACTAACAACTAACAATTTCTTGAAAAGGTGATGGGAATAAACAATACTAATAAAACTCTGCGGAGAGTCAGACAGGTACGACGCAAACCCAAAGCTTGCCTTGTCCCTCTCTCTGTCCCGTTCACAGTCCACATCCAGTAATATAATTGTGTAGAGAAAGGACATAGAACAAGATATGTCAAGTGGGGGCAAGTGGGTTTGATTCATGCAGGAAGAGAAGGAAGGATCAGGGCGGGAAGAAGAGTCATGTCTGACACCTGCCATAACATATGGCAGGTGAAAAAACGGCGCTGTGGTGGCGACTCATGGAGGAGCATCCTGGATGGGGACCGTCGGTGTGTACCCCCACCGGTGCTCTGTCTGTAAATGAAGTTCCTGACGGATTAATAAAGTTATTGAATTTAATTTAATTGAATATGATTCAATGAACCAAAAGGGAGTCTCACCTTGGTACTCACCAGTCCCAGGCTTAGGTCATGTGAAAGAGACCTCAGCACAGGAGGCCTTTGTTCCAGTGGATTTGGTGCAATGATATTCAAATATGAATTTTGCCATAACAAAACCCAAACCATGACATGGATAGGCACACTGGAAGCATCAAACAATCAACCAAGATGTTTATTTAAAAACCTATACAAGAAGTTTTTTTCACAGGATGACAAATATGACATATATATTTTGAAACGGGGTTGGATGAAGCAAACATATATAGACATTTCAACTAACCCCTGCACCATCAACAAGATTATAATGCTTACTGGCTTGATTACTTAAGCCTAGTTTATACTCGCGCGGCGCGGAGCTTACGGAGGTGACGTGACGTCACTTGCGCAACGCGTTGGTCACCGCAAGGCCCTTGCAGCATCGAAATTTTCTAACTACGTAAGGGTCGCCGCAAGGAATCTCCGCTGTGATTGGTCCGTGTGTGTGTATTGGAAGGAAGCATGAAGCGGCTGCAGCAGGAGCATGGAGGAGGCTCTATGGAGCAGACTGCTTCACGCTTCGAAGGAAAAGCAGTTTGGGCTCAGAGCCTGATATACAGGAGACTGTGGACTATCTAACATATATATAACTTATATCTAACATATATATATAACTTATAAACTGTGCAGTCGTTTGTTTTGCACTGTTCCTGTCTTTGTTTGAGTCGTAGCTGCGTTTGTTGCTTTCCTCCTGCACTCGTAAATCGTTCATGTTTGTCTCAGATATTTACCACTATTATTGTTTTGCTGTTTGTGCTGAAAACTATTTAATAATAACTATGTTTCCAACAAGAACTGTGTCTTTATTCACAGCATCACAGTTGAAATGACTTATAAAATAATGAATCCATAAAACTATCACATAAACCTACAGTAGAAACACGTGTAATGAGCTCAAACAGCTTTGTTTGCTATTGTTGTTCTGAAGAGGACAAAGTAGCAGCGTAAATGGGACCGCTCCTGTGTGATCGCCCTCATGTGGTGTGTTGTGGGATTACAACATTCTCCTCAAAACTCCGTAAGGGGAACGCGCCAGTATAACATCAATTGTGCTTACGTAGGTCCACCGCAACTGCTAACGTAAGCCACGCCGCGCAAGTATACACTAGGCTTTACCCCCAATCACAAAGAAACTTAAGTTGAAAGTAGACATGATAGATAACAATTATTAATTTTACTAAAACTATGCGCAACACCTTTTTTAATTATTTGAATAGTGTTCAGCAAATTTGCATATTCCAATGTATTTTCAATGAAATACAAAAGAAATGTATTTAGATATTGTGTATATAGTTTCATTATGATTGGAGTAGTATCTGGCAGTATTGACAAACATCTTGAATCAATAAGTGTCTATTTGAAAACCTGTACAACAAAATGTTACAACGCAGCACAAAAAAACAGAATAACTTATTTCCCCCGACCAGGATTTCTCTGGAGTTTTAGTTTGCTGTTCTGGACACGTCATAGAAATACATCATGCTGAACAAAACACCATTGAATCTCTGGACACCATTTTTCCTGGTCTATTACCTTGTGAACACGCTGTAGCATTGACATATAGCTTGAATAATTGTGTTTTTGTTCTCACAGGCTTCATTTGGGCGGAGATTAAGGAGATGTGGGACGGAGGCTTCACGGAATACATTCACGACTGGTGGAACCTGATGGACTTTGCCATGAACTCGCTGTATCTGGCAACCATCTCGCTCAAAATCGTGGCCTACGTCAAGGTAAGTGCTCAGAGTGCTGCCATGTTTGTGTGTGCGCATTCACACATTCACAATACTGCACTGGACTGGTGTTCCAATGACAAGTCGATGCATTAAATGTGTGTTCTTGTATTCGCCGGCTCGTTTTTTTTGCTTTGGTTCATCTAAATATCATTGTTTTCCTGAATGTTTATACAATTGTTATTTACCCTTTACTATACTGACTTTTTTCCTTTCTTGAACGGCTCCAAAATCTGTATAAATTCAAACCAAATCTATCTAAGAACCCTTTTGGATCACAAACAAATCACTGGACTCTTTGTGAAGCCAAAGCTCTGTCATGTACAGTATGCCTCTAAGGACTCTAAAGTCCGCCTTAATGCTCCATGTACTAAATATAAAGAAGCGCACAGCTGGTGTCTGAGATTGGTTCTATATGTCTGTTCAGATAATAAAGGATTGATTGATTGATTGAAAGAAAACAAATAGCTTCTTCACCTGACAACTAAATTTTTTGGACTGTAGTTGTGAGTTTGGAGTTCATACTGGTCCTTGATTCATCCCAGAATGTCTGATTTTACTCTCAATAAGAGGGACACAAATTTAAAAGACCATATTTCCAGCACTTTGATGGTTCGATTTTGGCTGACAAAAACAATATATTTACATTAGAAACAAAATAAGAATTAAGTGATTTACGTTACGGGTCATTGCAGCAGACAGTCTTCTCGCTGTCAGAAATCAGGGTTTTAGGCAATAAGATAACAGCAAAACTGTATTTATCTGAGGAAGCAGGTGTTGTGACAATTTGTTATTATTTTCCCATGTATGAAGTTTTCAGGAATAATGGTGTACGGTCGAAACAACCGAATTCTGCTGTTTTACCTGAACTGCTCCATCGTAGATTTGAATAGCTCGACTTGGTTTCGATATTCCCTGACCATCTTGTAATTCTCAGACTCGCTGTCACGCTGACACTCGTTCAGAGTCGAGATTGCGTCTGTAACTCTGGCTCTCAGTTTAAGCATCTCAAATAAATCTGTGTCTTGAACATTCCTTTTGTCTGTGTGTGTATCTATTCCTCGAACCACGTCCTCCATTTTCAGTTCCAGAACTTTGATGATTCCTTTGTACGCCTCATACAAAGACTTCAACTTCTTCAAGCTTTTACTTGTGTTCATTTTTTGAAAAGCTTTAACTCCAACTCCAACGACAGAGGTCAGTCCTGAGGCCAGAGGGAGTCCACCCGCAAGTCCGTCTAAAACCACTCCAGCTCCAGCAAACACAGAGAGCGCCATATCTCCTTTCTTTGCCTTTCCTGAAAATCTTCGTCTTTCAGCTTGACATTTCTCCAGTTTTTCAGCAAGATCCACGAGTTGGTTTATATTTGTTTCATAGAAATGGAGAAACTCGGAAATTGAATGATTGAGTTGAATCTTCACAACCACAGCAGCCCTGGGTGATCTGCTTTCCTCTCTGCAGAGAAAAAGAATGATAAACATATAGCAAAATAAATGAACCCAGTACTGTGGGACTAACCCCTGATTTACACCAAGAATCTTTTAGCAAATGTACCCCTCTGGTGAACGTTTTCTATTCATTTATATCGTATATTGCACTAACGTTTTGCTACACGTGTCACTTGGTATACATTGGTGTCCTGAGATCCAGTGTGAGATCCCGGCTCAAATGCTCCATGTTCTCTCTCAGCCAGAAGTCTCAAACTCATTTTAAAAAGCATAGTATACTCGACTATACTAGACTACTAGACTCTACATATTCAGATTCAGACAATTTGAGCAGCACAAGGCATAAAAACATAAAAACACAGTAACATAAGTGATATGAAGACCACACTTGACTATAAGCCACAGATTTTCATGTTCTAATGTAAGACAAACCAACAGGTGCAAAACAACAGTGAAACAAAGCTGATATGATGTTATAACTGATCAATCTTTATTTAATTTAATGATGAGGTTTTAACTGTTGACTTGTGATGGACGAAGCTCAGTAAAAAAAACAATACTATCTGAGGATACAAACAATCACTCATGTTAGCATGCTTACCTAAAATTTTAACTCATTTACCAATGTATTTTGACAATGCATGAACATCATTTAGTTACTAAAACTTGGAGTAAAAAATAAGTCCAGATGCTCTGATGAAAGCCTTAACGCTACCAAATAGAAATACATACAGTACATTGGTCTGCTATATAGGCA
Source organism: Knipowitschia caucasica (assembly GCA_964034765.1). NCBI lineage: Eukaryota > Metazoa > Chordata > Actinopteri > Gobiiformes > Gobiidae > Knipowitschia > Knipowitschia caucasica. The sequence goes on along the minus strand of OZ035841.1, from coordinate 12,077,111 downwards.
ATAGTGTTCAAAGGCCTGTTCTCAAAATAAGAATTATGAAAGTAAAGTTCAGGTTTCACAATACCTGCAATAGTACTGTTCAACCAAATTAGATATTATATATAATATATGATATGCCAATGATTTAGTTTATTTATTTACCTATATTTAATTACATGTTGGGTTCAGCTAAAGGCACTGGAAGCATTATCGACCCAACTGTGGACACATTTCAAAACATGTATTTTTTAGCTACAGTATGTATTTTAATGTGTTTGTTGGATTTGTGTTATACATGTTCTGAAAGAGACATGTTGATAGAATTTCTCGGGATCCCATGCTTGTGCTAACGGTCTTTGACACTAGATCAGCTCCATACGCCCAGATTATCATCAGAGTATTCAACATTAGGAGGACTGACAGGTTTCACAGTGATTCACACACACATATTCACAATTACCTGATTTTCTATCGCAGTTTTCTGGCCTGTACGGTCTGTCTCTGCCACGACAAGGCTTGCTTAGCTCTCAGAGTATAGAGGACGTAAGATAATGAGATTAAATAATGACAAACCTGATCCTTTCATTGCTGCTGCTTTTACTATTCTGTTTACCCATGTCTGTCACAGCACCACCTGTAGGACGCATAAAAACACAGATTTCACTAGAATCAAGTGAATTAAGTAAAGAACGCTGATCAGTTTAAGTTTACCTGTAGTTTCAGCTCAGAGTCCGAGTCGAGAGTGTGTCTGGACTGAATGGATTCAGACACATACAGTGGTTAAAGGTCACTGCGCTTTGATAGGATCTAGATATCAGCTTTATCACTTCTGCATTTCTGTCTTATCAAAGTCATTGCCTTTACGGGATTCTCGTAAAGTAACCCTTTGTGTAAATGACAACGGGATACTGTATGTGCTCACCTGATTCTTCACTGAAAAGGTTGTATGGACAAACTTCCCCTGAGATAGTGGTGTATATTGTATCTTAGTAATGTTAAAATGGAGATAGCATTTGTTCATCCCACAGTGAGGAAATGTCAGCGGCTTGATGATTCACAAACATCATTCTGTTGATTGTTTTGCTCTTGTTTGGTGCTGTCAATGACACATTAGCGTCCATTCTAGTCTCATTTAGCCCAGTCTATTCTATTCTAGACTGTTCTCTTCTAGTATAATGTTTTCTCTTGTAGTTTAGTCTAGCTAGTGCTAGTCTATCTGTAAACTCAGTTATCATTTCCCTACATGTATGTCTGGGTCTGATCCAAGTGTCCGTGGTTACCTCGTTTTTATCCCATCCGTCCGATCAGGTGTTGGTGACATCAAGAGTTTGCCCCCAATTGTAGTTTGGTAATCGCGGCAAATGCGATAGTAAAGGAAGCTCTTCAATCTGTTCTGGTTCGACTCCAAATATCAAGAAATTGGAGCCGGAGGAAGAGGAATATTTAGCAAATAGAAAATAAACAGAATCTAAATCTAAAGATGTGACCAATTGTCCGTTGTGTTTCATATTTTTTTGAAAATAACAAACTAGTTATATGGACTGTACACAGTTAGAAGTTAGGTACTTTTTATGGTTCCTTGTCTTATAGCCTCCCATAAATGTAAATGTATTAAAAGGTTATAAAAATAAGTAGCCAAGATGTAATGAGGCTACACAGTATGAAATCAGCTGCTATCTAATGTTATGAAATAGATATTTTTTGTCCCTGTCTGAGTCCAGCATTGTATTACAAACACATCAACAGATTCATTGTTTTAAAGCTGAGGTCCCTAACTTTTTTGTTTCATATTAAATGCATGTTTAGTCCAAATGACTATATTAAAAGTAAAATATTGTGAACAAATATGACCACAACACAGTGTCTTTTTAGAGTTTTATTTGAAAACAGGTTATATTTTGCATTCTTGAAAGAAAGAGCCCTGCAAGTCACTATTTGATGATTTGGGCTGAGAGCTGATTGGCTGAGAGAGGGTGGTCCTCTCTTTTTCAATGTTCTGTCTGAGAAAAAAGTCTAAACTCAAAATATGAAACAATTTTGAAAGCAAGGGACAACATAGTTCTGTAGTTTGGAAGTGATGTATCCCATTGTTTTTTCTTTGTACGGGAAGATAATTATTACCGTTATAGATCTGTGATGTATTTTTTCAGTTTCTAAGACATGATGCAACAACAACAGTACTCATGGGCCTGTTTAAGTTCAGCTGAAGTAGTAGAAAAAAGTGCATCATATTTGTCCGATTATAATCAATCCAAGATCAGTACAATATAAGTCATTGAATATCTTTGTTACTTTTCTGCATTCCTATTCATTCATTTATTCTTTTCATCCATGCATTTGAGCAAAAATAGTTGGATTGTTTACTATATTGTCGATATACGGACTTTTTTTTCCTCTTAAACGAATCTGAAGCTGAGGCCCTGTCTGTTTGGCCATTTGTGACTCCTTTACTCGAATTATAAGTGGGTACAATCTCTGTACAGAGAAAGATAAAACTCAAAATCCTGCCTCAATGTTCCATGGGAAATTATAAAGGAAGGTACAGCTGGCATCTGGGATTGGTTTTATTTGACAGTAGAAAGATACAGAAAGGGACTTGTAAAAAAGAAAGAAAGCTCCTGGTGGAACTCATGTCAAATCCCCATAAACATGTTTGGACTCAGTTTGGAGTTGGTTCTGATTCATCCAGAATGTTTGATTTGACTCTCAAAAATTAGTACACATTGGCTGAGAAAAACAATACCTTTAATAATCCTTTTTACATTAGAAACAATATACAATTTCAGTCATCTACGTCACAGGTCATTGCAGAGGACATTTTTCTCACTGTCAGAAATCAGGTTTTTAGGCACTAAAATCATAGCAAAGCTGTATCGCTCTGAAGAAGCAGGTGTTGTGACAATTTGTTAGTATTTTTTTATGCATGAAATTATATGAGGAAAAATCTTGTACGGTCGAAACCACTGAATTCTGCTGTTTTATTTTAGCTGTTCCGATTTAAGTTTGAATAGCTCGACTTTGTCACAATATTCTATGACCATTTTGTAGTTCTCAGATTCGTCGTCTTGGTGACACTCGCTCAGAGCAATAATTGCGTAGAGCATTTTGGACTTCAGATCCAGCAACTTAAACAAATCTGTGTCTGGAGCATCACGTTTGTCTGTGTCTGTTTCGATTTCTCGAACCACGTCGAGCATTTTCTTTTTCAGCGTATTTGTGATTGCTCTGTACCCCTCCCACAAAGACTTCAACTTTTTTAAGCTTTCATTTGTGTTTACTTTTCTAATGGCATTAAATCCAACTCTCGCGACAAAGCCCAGTCCTGGGATTCCATCTGCAAGAACGCTCAAAGCAAATCCGGCCCCTTTCATTACAGCAACCGCCATTTCTTTTTTTTGCCTTATTTGCTAATCGTTGTCTTTCAGCTTGAAATGTCACCAGTTGTTCAGCAAGATCTATGAGTTGTTTAATATTTTGTTCATAGAAACTGAGGAACTCTGAAATGGAATTATTGAGTTGATTCTTCACAGCATGTCCAGGCCTGGGTGATCTGCTTTGCTCTCTGTGGAGAAGAGAATGATAAACATATTAACTAATGTATTCTGACAATACATGAACAGCCCAACTCTACCACAATAGATTTATATACATGCAGCAGTCAAATGGCTATAGCCACAGGGTTCAAATACATTGAAAGACCTATTGGCTTATACCGGTAATTGCTGTCCGGGCACAGAAACTATAGAAGTTGTTACTGTTGTTAAGTTACATTTTATTTTACATTATGAAGGTATTTTCTGTGTTTAAAATGCCATATTTCCATTACTTTGATGGTTCTATTTTGGCTGACAAAAACAACACATTTACATTGGAAACAAAATACAATTTCAGTGATATACGTCACAGGTCATTGCAGAGGACAGTCTTTTCACTGTCAGAAATCAGGGTTTAAGACAATAAAATAACAGCAAAACTGTATCTATCTGAAGAAGCAGGTGTTATGACAATTTGTTAGTATTTTCATATGAATGAAGTTATGAGGAATAATCTTGTAACTGACAAACAACTGAATTCTGCCGTTTTACCTGAAACGCTCCATCGTAGGTTTGAATAGCTCGACTTGGTCTTGATATTGTTGGAGCATCTTGTAACTCTGGCTCTCAGTTTAAGCATCTCAAACAAATCTGTGTCTTGAACATTACGTTTGTCTTCGTGTTTATCGATTCCTCAAACCACGTCCTGCATTTTCAGTTTCAGCGTTTTGATGATTCCTCTGTAAAGCTCCCACAAAGACTTCAACTTCTTCAAGCTGTTACTAGTGATTTTTTCTCTATTGGCTTTAACTCCAACTCCAGCTACATAGGCCAGTCCTGAGGCCAGAGGGAGTCCACCCGCAAGTTGTCTTGAAAATAACAAACTAGTTTCATGGACTGTACACAGTTAGAAGTTAGGTACTTTTCATGGTTCCTTGTCTTATAGTCTCCCATAAATTTAAATTGATTAAACGGTTATAAAAATAAGTAGCCTAGACGTAATGAGGCTACAGTATGAAATCAGCTGCTATCTAATGTTATGAAATTGACAGTTTTTTTTTTTTTGCCTCTGTCTGAGTCCAGCATTGTATTACAAACACATCAACGGATTCATTGTTTTAAAGCTGAGGTCCCTAACTTTTTTATTTCACAGGAGGCTGTTAGTCCAAATGACTACAGTATATTAAAAGTAAAATATTGTGAACAAATATGACCACAACACAGTGTATTTTTAGAGTTTTATTTAAAAACAGGTTATATTTTGCAAACTTGAAAGAAAGAGCCCTGCAAGTCACCATTTGATGATTTGGGCTGAGAGCTTTTTCAATGTTCTGTCCTAGAAATAGGTCTATGTGATATATGTGACAGAGGCCTACAAATACATGCATGTAAACAAGAAACTACATAGTTCTGTAGTTTGGAAGTGATCTACCCCAGAAGATAATTATTACCGTTACTAGATCTGTGATGTCTTTTTTTTCAGTTTCTAAGAGATGATGCAACAACAACAGTACTCATGGGCCTGTTTAAGTCCAGTGGAAATATTAAAAGTGCATCATATTTGTCCGATTATAATCAATCCAAGATCAGTGCATACAGTATATCTTTTTTTACTTTTCTGCATTTCTATTCATTCATTTATTCTTTTCATCTATGAATGAAATTATGAGGAAAAATCTTGTACGGTTGAAACAACTGAATGCTGCAGTTTTATTTTAGCTGTTCCAATTAATTTAGGTTTGAATAGCTCAACTTTGCCACGATATTTTCTGACCATTTTGCAGTTCTCAGACTCGTCGTCTTGGTGACACTCGCTCAGAGCAATAATTGCGTAGAACATTTTGGACTTCAGATCCAGCAACTTCATCAAATCTGCGTCTGGAGCATCACGTTTGTCTGTGTCTGTTTCGATTCCTCGAACCACGTCGAGCATTTTCACTTTCAGCGTATTTGTGATTGCTCTGTACCCCTCCCACAAAGACTTCAACTTCTTTAAGCTTTTATTTGTGTTTACTTTTTCAATGGTATTAATTCCAACTCTCGCGACAACGCCCAGTCCTGGGACTACATCCGCAAGAACGCTTAAAGCAATTCCGGTCCCTTTCATCATAGCAATCGCTATTTCTCTTTTCTTTGCCTCAGCTTGAAAGGTCTCCAGTTGTTCAGCAAGATCCATGAGTTGTTTAATATTTTGTTCATAGAAACTGAGGAACTCTGAAATGGAATTATTGAGTTGATTCTTCACAGCATGTCCAGGCCTGGGTGATCTGCTTTGCTCTCTGTGGAGAAGAGAATGATAAACATATTAACTAATGTATTCTGACAATACATGAACAGCCCAACTCTACCACAATAGATTTATATACATGCAGCAGTCAAATGGCTATAGCCACAGGGTTCAAATACATTGAAAGACCTATTGGCTTATACCGGTAATTGCTGTCCGGGCACAGAAACTATAGAAGTTGTTACTGTTGTTAAGTTACATTTTATTTACATTATGAAGGTATTTTCTGTGTTTAAAATGCCATATTTCCATTACTTTGATGGTTAAATTTTGGCTGACAAAAACAATACATTTACATTAGAAACAAAATACGATTTCAGTGATATACACGTCACAGGTCATTGCAGAGGACAGTCTTTTTACTGTCAGAAATCAGGTTTTTAGGCACTAAAATCATAGCAAAACTGTATCTATCAGAAGAAGCAGGTGTTGTGACATTTTTTTTTTATTTTCCTATGTATGAAGTAATGAGGAATAATCTTGTAACTGACAAACAACTGAGTGTTGCTGTTTTACCTGAACCGCTCCATTGTAGGTTTTAATAGCTCGACTTGGTCTCGATATTCCCTGACCATTTTGTAGTTTTCAGACTCGTCACGCTGACACTCGTTCAGAGTCGAGATTGCGTCTGTAACTTTGGCTCTCAGTTTAAGCGCCTCAGACAAAACTGTGTCTTGAACATTTGGTTTGTGTGTATCCATTTCTCGAACCACGTCAAGCATTTTCAGTTTCAGCGTTTTGATGATTCCTCTGTACGCCTCCAACAAAGACTTCAACTTCTTCAAGCTTTTACTTGTGGTTATTTTTCCGATGGCTTTAACTCCAACTCCAGCGACATAGGCCAGTCCTGCGGCCAGAGGGAGTCCACCCGCAAGTCCGTCTAAAACCACCCCAGCCCCACCAAACACAGAGAGCGCCATATCCCCTTTCTTTGCTTTTCCTGCAAATCGACGTCTTTCAGCTTGACATTTCTCCAGTTTTTTAGCAAGATCCATGAGTTGGTTTATATTTGTTTCATAGAACTTGAGGAACTCGGTAATGGAATGATTGAGTTGAATCTTCTCAACCACAGCAGCCCTGGGTGATCTGCTTTCCTTTTTGTGGACCGTACCAGGCCTGGGTGATCTGCTTTCCTCTTTGTGGACCGTACCAGGCCTGGGTGATCTGCTTTCATCTTTGCGGAACACACCAGGCCTGGGTGATCTGCTTTCCTCTCTGCGGAGAAAAAGAATGATAAACATAAAGCAAAACCACTACTGTGTGCACTACTAACCCCCCAAGCATCTTTAGCAAATGTACCCCACTGGTGAAAATTGAAAGTTTTCTTTTCATTTGTGTCTTATGTTTTGCTTTTGTGTCACAAAATTGGTGTCCTGAGATCCATTGTGAGATTCCGTCTCAAATGCTCCATGTTCGCTGGACTCTACATATTCAGATTCAGACTACCTTATTTATCGCACCAGGGGCAATTCGTTTGAGACAGGAAAAAAACACAGCAATATGATATGAAGACCACACTTGACTATAAGCCAAAGATTTTCATGTTGTAATGTAAGACAAACCAACAGGTTCAAAACAACAGTAAAACAAAGCTGATATGATGTTATAACTGATCAATCTTGATGTAATTTCATCATGAGGTATTGTAACACACTGTTGACTTGTGATGGACGAAGCTCAGTAAAACAATAATATCTGAGGATACAAACAACTACCCATGTTAGCATGCTTACCTAAACTTTTAACTGATTTACCAATGTACTTTGCCCAGTGGCGGACCCTCAAGGCTAGCAAGGCCTTCTCTGCTGGTCTCAACGTGATTACATACATATGTATTTTTATAATATATATAATATATATTTTCTTAATATTATTATTTGTTTTTAATGTTTATCTTTTCACAAACTTCGTGGGTTGCGCAGCTTCCAGCTTCAGGTCGGCATTTGGGAGGTTTGGCGTCTAACAGAGTTTTTAACCAATCATTGCTCATGCAGCGTCATGTGTTGCTATGGCCCAGAATCTGCCTCTGGGCCTTCAGACTCTGCAATGCTGGCCCCCGGTAGCTTTTAGGGTGTATTCAGACCTGCACATTTGCTCCACTTTAAACGGACCAGGATTCGTTTGGAACTCTGATCCGAAGCTTCTATGCAGGTCTGAATACACACAAACGAATCCTGGTCCGGACCAAAGAACCGAACCGAGACCCACTTTTTTAGGTGGTCTCGGTCCGCTTCCAAACAAATTCTGGTCCAAGTCGAATTCAGGTCTGAATATATCCGGTGTCGATCCGACACAACTCCAAGATACGTGCAAATTTTTTGGGCTTAACAAGCCGCAGACAGAAACTGAGGAATTAGCCACGCAGCGGCTAACTATGCTGCTAACTATGCTGCTAACGCTACACAACAACAATGAGCCATGGGCAGACCTGGAGCAGTGAGGAGACGCTGTGCAACAGGCTCATGGAGTTACAACTGTTCACAGTATACAGTGATGTTAATGGCAGCATCTTCAAACCAGTTGCATTATTAAAAGTCTGACACTGTTTGACTCACGTCTCAAAGAGCAATATTCTGCATCATGTAGTGAATTGTGTTCTTTGGTTCATACCTGATCCTCAGCGTCTGTTTGTCCCGTGGTTATTATAGATCCATGGTTTATCCACATGCTGCTGTCAGTAAGTTGTGGAACAGGGTTATTATAATAGATCCATGTGTGGGACAGGGCACGGAGCGCACAGACAGTCTCCTTCGGCTTTCTCCTCATGCATTCTCCGACGCTGTTCCAATATTTAAAACAACGTGTTTCGCCTGTGTCATATGAGCTGCTGCTGTTGATGGTGAAGGTGGTTTTGCTCTAAAAAGAGCAAACAGAGGCAGAGCAGACATGCTGCACATACGAGCCCTCAATGTTTTCCGCCGGTTCCGTGTCTATCCTCCGTGAGCTCTTGCTGTCCAATAGGAGCGCCGATCGTCACACGTGTCAATATGTTTATATAAAAAAGTTCACTTGCAAAAAGGACAGTCTGAATACGAACCGGAGCAAAAGAAAAAAGTTTGGTCCGCTTTTGATTTGGATCAAGCAAGCGGAGCAAAGGACTTTTCAGGTCTGAATACACCCTTAGTCGATGAAAACTAACCTGTGACATTGACCAATCAGTGTCAAGTCTGTTTCCTGAGGGCCAGCTCGAAGGCCCTGTGCGGCGTCAGAGCATGCACTTCTTTTGATTGGATACACGGTAAAGAGACGTGACAATGCAGACCGCATGGATGTACGTTCATGTGATAAACAGAAACAAACACAAATGCTAATAGCACGAGTTTTAGTTTTGTCAACCCTCTACGGCCGAAGGAGGTGAATATATCGTTCTGGTAGATAGAACGCCTTTCTCAAGAAAAACAGAGACAGAGGGACCAGGAGAGCCAGGACCAGAAGAGCCAGGATCCCCGACCAGAGCAAACACGGCTGCGGCAGAGCTGAGGCTAAAAGCCGATGGAACAGTTTGTGAATAAGCCAACCTGCGGAGCTAGGCTAATGCAGAAGACACGGAGCCGCGTCCTGCCCATGAATCTATTATACTAACGGTCCTGCCTCACCACCGGTAAGAAACTAGAACATAAAAACTCATACGCAATACTTGTATTGTAGTCGGACTTTCCCACATTAATGCTCAAAACTGGGTCCTGAATGCTCGTGTTGCACTCGGTCGTGTTCTCAGATACTGTCAGAGAGAGAGAAAGTTACGCATTGTGCACGAGTGCGTCAGGCGTGTGTGCAAACTACAGCGATGTGCCTCCTGTCATTTTAACCCTATATGTCCACGTGCATCGGCGCCGATGCACACGCACATGTTTTACAAATGATCAATTTACTCGCGAACGGTAAAATGTAGCAACTTACTTTTTTTCCCTCTGTGAAGTACGTATTCAGGGCTTTCCGAAACTAGTTTTGATTTGTCTGTGCGATGCACGGAGGATAAACTAAGTTTGTCTGAAAGTCCGTGTCCAAAGCGTGACCCGTGAGGTACAAACAGCTGTGAGATACAAACACACGGGGACTGCCAAAGATCGTCAGAGAGTAAAGCCTAGTTTATACTCGCGCGGCGCGGAGCTTACGGAGGTGACGTGACGTCACTTTTGCAACGCGTTGGTCACGGCAAGGCCCTTACGTTGCCTGCCCTGCAGCATCAAAATTTTCTAACTACTTAAGGGTTGCCGCAAGGAATCTCCGCTGTGATTGGTCCGTGTGTGTGTATTGGAAGGAGCGGCTGCAGCAGGGACGTGGAGGAGGCTCTATGGAGCAGAGAGCTTTGTGCTTCGAAGGAAAAGCAGTTTGGGCTCAGAGCCTGATATACAGGAGACTGTGGACTATCTAACATATATATAACTTATAAACTGTGCAGTCGTTTGTTTTGCACTGTTCCTGTCTTTGTTTGAATCGTAGCTGAGTTTTTGTTGCTTTCCTCCTGCACTCGTAAATTGTTCATGTTTGTCTCAGATATTTACCACTATTATTGTTTTGCTGTTTGTGCTGAAAACTATTTAATAATAACATTTTATATATCTTGTGCTCTTAATCTGTCTTTTTATGTTTACTTAAATTCTAATGTTTGATGATTTATGCATGATGTTATATGGGTTGTGAGGCGCTTTGCGTTGCCTTGTGTAGGAAAGGCGCTCTATAAATAAACGTTGATTGATTGATTTATTCACAGCATCACAGTTGAAATGACTTATAAAATAATGAATCCATAAAACTATCACATAAACCTGCAGTAGAAACACATGTAATGAACTCAAACAGCTTTGTTTGCTATTGTTGTTCTGAAGAGGACAAAGTAGCAGCGTAAATGGGACCGCTCCTGTGTGATCGCCCTCATGTGGTTTGTTGTGGGATTACAACATTCTCCTCAAAACTCCGTAAGGGGAACGCGCCAGTATAACATCAATTGTGCTTACGTAGGTCCACCGCAACCGCTAACGTAAGCCACGCCGCGCAAGTATACACTAGGCTTGAGATCTCTCACTCCTCTGCGTTTACTTGTTCTCCCACAGTTGAAACTACAGCTGCGATTGCAATAACCGGCTGAAGAGTGCGCATTATTGATGAAGACGATAATAAATACAGTAAAATGACATTATGTGTATATGATGTATATAAATATATGTATTATAAAAATAATTGATGTTTATTTATTTTTTTTTGCTCAGTTTTTTATGTTTTACGTTTTTTACAGCTGTACTACAGAAGCAACCCCAGCCTTATAGACAAACTGCTTCAGGAAGGGCATCAGGAGTACAGAGTTTTTTGCTTTTATAGTGGAATTTTGTAAAAAGTATAATAGTTAGAGATTAAATTTTTTTCCCCATTATCCCCAAGACCATAAATAACATTTCTATGCAGTGTAAAAAGTTGTTTATAGCATTTCACTGTGTTTTTTCAATACATTTTTGTTAAATTTATTTTCCGTTTGATTTTTTTCTTTGTCTTTATGATTCCATCATTTTTATATAATTCATATGACAGCTTTACAATATGAATATTCTAAAACCCCAGGTTGTACTGAAAAAAACAAAGTATACTGCTTGACTCTGCATCAAAAGATGACTGTTTTATGAACAATTATACACAAAGAAAACCAGGCGAGGAAAGTTCCCCAAAATGACCCATGTGCATAGAGGGTTAACACAGGAGGCACGTGCGCGTGTGTGTGTTGTCTGTGGGACTAAAAAAGTTGGAGATCGCTGGCTTAGGACATCAATGCAGGCGCAGATCTGAAATGCACGGACCGCCACTGACTTTGACAATACATGAACATCATGTAGTTACTAAAACTTTGAGTCAAAATAATGAGTCCATAAACAGCCTAACGCTACCAAATAAAAATACATACATTGGTCTCAATGCGCTATTGGCAACAGGGTTCAAAGACATTGAAAAAAGTAGCGGCCTATGCTAGAAATAAGAACTATGAAAGTAAAGTTCAGGTTTCACAATACCTGCAATAGTTCTGTTCAACCAAATTAGATATTATATATGTGCGACATGTATATATGATATATGCCAATGATTTAGTTGTTTTATCTACCTATATTTAATTACGTGTTGGGTTCAGCTAAAGGCACTGGAAGCATTATCGACCCAACTGTGGACACATTTCAAAACATGTATGTGTAGACACAGTATATATTTTAATGTGTTTGTTGGATTCGTGTTATACATGTTCTGAAAGAGACATGTTGATAGAATTTCTCGGGATCCCATGCTTGTGCTAATGGTCTTTGACACTAGATCAGCTCCATACGCCCAGATTATCATCAGAGTATTCAACATTAGGAGGACTGACAGGTTTCACAGTGATTCACACACACATATTCACAAACACCTGATTTTCTATCGCAGTTTTCTGGCCTGTACGGTCTGTCTCTGCCACGACAAGGCTTGCTTAGCTCTCAGAGTATAGAGGACGTAAGATAATGAGATTAAATAATGACAAACCTGTTTCTTTCATTGCTGCTGCTTTTACTATTCTGTTTACCCATGTCTGTCACAGCACCACCTGTAGGACGCAGAACAACACAGATTTCACTAGAATCAAGTGAATAAAGTAAAGAATGCTGATCAGTTTAAGTTTACCTGTAGTTTCAGCTCAGAGTCCGAGTCGAGAGTGTGTCTGGACTGAATGGATTCAGAAACAGACAGTGGTTAAAGGTCACTGCGCTTTGATAGGATCTAGATATCAGCTTTATCACTTCTGCATTTCTGTCTTATCAAAGTCATTGCCTTTACGGAAATCTCGTAAAGTAACTCTTTGTGTAAATGACAACGGGATACTGTATGTGCTCACCTGATTCTTCACTGAAAAGGTTGTCATGTAGAGACTAGAGGACGCAGGCTGTAGAGACTAGAGGACACAGGCTGTGTAGAGACTAGAGGACACAGGCTGTAGAGACTAGAGGACACAGGCTGTAGAGACTAGAGGACACAGGCTGTAGAGACTAGAGGACACAGGCTGTAGAGACTAGAGGACACAGGCTGTAGAGACTAGAGGACACAGGCTGTAGAGACTAGAGGACACAGGCTGTAGAGACTAGAGGACACAGGCTGTAGAGACTAGAGGACACAGGCTGTAGAGACTAGAGGACACAGGCTGTAGAGACTAGAGGACACAGGCTGTAGAGACTAGAGGACACAGGCTGTAGAGACTAGAGGACACAGGCTGTAGAGACTAGAGGACACAGGCTGTAGAGACTAGAGGACACAGGCTGTAGAGACTAGAGGACACAGGCTGTAGAGACTAGAGGACACAGGCTGTAGAGACTAGAGGACACAGGCTGTAGAGACTAGAGGACACAGGCTGTAAGAGGCTGTAGAGCTGTAGAGACTAGAGGACACAGGCTGTAGAGACTAGAGGACACAGGCTGTAGAGACTAGAGGACACAGGCTGTAGAGACTAGAGGACACAGGCTGTAGAGACTAGAGGACACAGGCTGTAGAGACTAGAGGACACAGGCTGTAGAGACTAGAGGACACAGGCTGTAGAGACTAGAGGACACAGGCTGTAGAGACTAGAGGACACAGGCTGTAGAGACTAGAGGACACAGGCTGTAGAGACTAGAGGACACAGGCTGTAGAGACTAGAGGACACAGGCTGTAGAGACTAGAGGACACAGGCTGTAGAGACTAGAGGACACAGGCTGTAGAGACTAGAGGACACAGGCTGTAGAGACTAGAGGACACAGGCTGTAGAGACTAGAGGACACAGGCTGTAGAGACTAGAGGACACAGGCTGTAGAGACTAGAGGACACAGGCTGTAGAGACTAGAGGACACAGGCTGTAGAGACTAGAGGACACAGGCTGTAGAGACTAGAGGACACAGGCTGTAGAGACTAGAGGACACAGGCTGTAGAGACTAGAGGACACAGGCTGTAGAGACTAGAGGACACAGGCTGTAGAGACTAGAGGACACAGTCTAGAGGACACAGTCTGTAGAGACTAGAGGACACAGGCTGTAGAGACTAGAGGACACAGGCTGTAGAGACTAGAGGACACAGGCTGTAGAGACTAGAGGACACAGGCTGTAGAGACTAGAGGACTAGAGGACACAGGCTGTAGAGACTAGAGGACACAGGCTGTAGAGACTAGAGGACACAGGCTGTAGAGACTAGAGGACACAGGCTGTAGAGACTAGAGGACACAGGCTGTAGAGACTAGAGGACACAGGCTGTAGAGACTAGAGGACACAGGCTTTAGAGACTAGAGGACACAGGCTGTAGAGACTAGAGGACACAGGCTGTAGAGACTAGAGGACACAGGCTGTAGAGACTAGAGGACACAGGCTGTAGAGACTAGAGGACACAGGCTGTAGAGACTAGAGGACACAGGCTGTAGAGACTAGAGGACACAGGCTGTAGAGACTAGAGGACACAGGCTGTAGAGACTAGAGGACACAGGCTGTAGAGACTAGAGGACACAGGCTGTAGAGACTAGAGGACACAGGCTGTAGAGACTAGAGGACACAGGCTGTAGAGACTAGAGGACACAGGCTGTAGAGACTAGAGGACACAGGCTGTAGAGACTATAGGACACAGGCTGTAGAGACTAGAGGACACAGGCTGTAGAGACTAGAGGACACAGGCTGTAGAGACTAGAGGACACAGGCTGTAGAGACTAGAGGACACAGGCTGTAGAGACTAGAGGACACAGGCTGTAGAGACTAGAGGACACAGGCTGTAGAGACTAGAGGACACAGACTGTAGAGACTAGAGGACACAGGCTGTAGAGACTAGAGGACGCAGGCTGTAGAGACTAGAGGACGCAGGCTGTAGAGCAGGGGTGGCCAACCAGTCACAGACTAAGAGCCAATTTTTTTGCTGTGTTACAGCAAAGAGCCACATCATACAAATGTGCACTACATAAACATCACCCCATCCCTTACACACGCACACACACACACACCGCTGCTCAGACAGATTTATTGTAAATGTCATCAACATGATAATGACAGAAATTGACTCGTACAGTACTAAAGGGCTGGACTCGACTCTCCCCGGTTTGCGGGCGCTTCCACCGCTCGCTTTAACCGCTCCCCGGTACTTTTTATTAATGGTTTGGCCCTGGTTCTAACCGGGCGAGTTGATACCAGAACAATATCACGTCAGCGAACATCAATTATGATTCCGCAATGAAAAAAGCAAGTTTCAACCCAGTGTTCAGCAGAAACACAACTGTCTTTATCGAACCATGATTCACTCTCTGACTGCGTTTAGCAAAAGATATAGATTTGACACATAACACCAACACCACTTTTGCTGATTCAGAACCACAGACACATGTTCAGTATAAGACCAGATAGTTTTGCATTTGATTGAAGACAGACACTCACCAGGCAGAGTTGGCTTTTCTCCTGGTGTAACGCTAGCTGGTGTTAGCTGGTTTTAGCATGTTAGCCGGTGTTAGCCGATGTCCGTAAATTTAATCCATTTGGTCAAACCACCTCCAGACTTTTCGGTTTTGCCTCTACTTCTGCTGCTGTGATCTTTCATTTCACGGTTGTCAGCTTTTTAACTTTTCTCTGCATTGTCATGTTCGTGGGAATCATTCTGCTCCGTCCTTAGCGCTAGCTCCACAAACACCTTCTGGTTTCTGGTGGAACCATCGAGCTCACGCTGGTGTCCTCTCTTCAAACTGAGGAAGGTGTTGCCCTCATCCAGCGACCAAGGAATTGTTTTCCGTACGGACGTCATGGGTTGAGGCAACGTGTTGTTTGTTATGATATTTGCAACAGCTGAGGCTGAAGAGTGATTGACAGCGCATCTGACCAATCAGAATTGACGTTCGCCGACGTCAGATTGTTTTGGCGGCCTGGCTAGTGGAGTGGAGTCCGCCTTTACTATGGGTCAGAACTACATAGAGAATGAAAGGCAGCACCACCACCGAGGCGTTTTTGACGCTTGTCGTGTGGAAGCCCGAGAGCCGCACGGAACCAGCCAAAGAGCCGCGGGTTGGCCACCCCTGCTGTAGAGGCTAGAGGACACAGGCTGTAGAGACTAGAGGACGCAGGCTGTAGAGACTAGAGGACACAGGCTGTAGAGACTAGAGGACACAGGCTGTAGAGACTAGAGGACACAGGCTGTAGAGACTAGAGGACACAGGCTGTAGAGACTAGAGGACACAGGCTGTAGAGACTAGAGGACGCAGGCTGTAGAGACTAGAGGACACAGGCTGTAGAGACTAGAGGACACAGGCTGTAGAGGCTAGAGGACGCAGGCTGTAGAGACTAGAGGACACAGGCTGTAGAGACTAGAGGACACAGGCTGTAGAGACTAGAGGACACAGTCTGTAGAGACTAGAGGACACAGGCTGTAGAGACTAGAGGACACAGGCTGTAGAGACTAGAGGACACAGGCTGTAGAGACTAGAGGACACAGGCTGTAGAGGCTAGAGGACACAGACTGTAGAGACTAGAGGACGCAGGCTGTAGAGACTAGAGGACACAGGCTGTAGAGACTAGAGGACACAGGCTGTAGAGACTAGAGGACACAGGCTGTAGAGACTAGAGGACACAGGCTGTAGAGACTAGAGGACACAGACTGTAGAGACTAGAGGACACAGGCTGTAGAGACTAGAGGACACAGGCTGTAGAGACTAGAGGACACAGGCTGTAGAGACTAGAGGACACAGGCTGTAGAGACTAGAGGACACAGGCTGTAGAGACTAGAGGACACAGGCTGTAGAGGCTAGAGGACGCAGGCTGTAGAGACTAGAGGACACAGGCTGTAGAGACTAGAGGACACAGGCTGTAGAGACTAGAGGACACAGGCTGTAGGGACTAGAGGACGCAGGCTGTAGAGACTAGAGGACACAGACTGTAGAGGCTAGAGGACGCAGGCTGTAGAGACTAGAGGACACAGGCTGTAGAGACTAGAGGACACAGGCTGTAGAGACTAGAGGACACAGGCTGTAGAGGCTAGAGGACACAGGCTGTAGAGACTAGAGGACACAGGCTGTAGAGACTAGAGGACACAGGCTGTAGAGGCTAGAGGACACAGGCTGTAGAGACTAGAGGACACAGGCTGTAGAGACTAGAGGACACAGACTGTAGAGGCTAGAGGACGCAGGCTGTAGAGACTAGAGGACACAGGCTGTAGAGACTAGAGGACACAGGCTGTAGAGACTAGAGGACACAGGCTGTAGAGACTAGAGGACACAGGCTGTAGAGACTAGAGGACACAGACTGTAGAGACTAGAGGACACAGGCTGTAGAGACTAGAGGACGCAGGCTGTAGAGACTAGAGGACACAGACTGTAGAGACTAGAGGACACAGGCTGTAGAGACTAGAGGACACAGGCTGTAGAGACTAGAGGACACAGGCTGTAGAGACTAGAGGACACAGGCTGTAGAGACTAGAGGACACAGACTGTAGAGACTAGAGGACACAGGCTGTAGAGACTAGAGGACGCAGGCTGTAGAGACTAGAGGACGCAGGCTGTAGAACGTCAATTCCTGCAGGGGTGGCCATAAGGGCAACCACCTTCCTCAGTTTGAAGAGAGGACACCAACTGGAGCTCGATGGATCCATACCAGAAACCAGAAGGTGTTTGGTGGAGCTAGCGCTAAGGACGGAGCAGAATTGATTCCCACGAACATGACAATGCAGAGAAAAGTTAAAAAGCAGACAACCGTGAAATGAAAGATCACTGCAGCAGAAGTAGAGGCAAAACCGAAAAGTCTGGAGGTGGTTTTGACCAAATGGATTAAAATTACGACATCGTCTAACACAGCTAACATGCTAAACGCAGAACACCACTAAGCTTACACCGGAGAAAAAGCCAACCTCTGCCTGGTGAGTTGTCCTGTCTTCAACAAATGCAAAACTACTGGTCTTATACTGAACATGTGTCTGTGGTCTGAATCAGCAAAAGTGGGAGTTGGGTGTTATGTGTCAAATCTATAATCTTTTGCTAAACGCAGTCAGAGAGTGAATCCCTGGTTAGATAAAGACAGTTGTGTTTCTGCTGAACCCACTAGGGGTTGAAACTTGCTTTTTTTATCATTGCGGAATCATAATTGATGTTTCCTCTGAAGCGTGATATTGTTACTGGTATCAACATCGCCCGGTTAGAACCAGGGCCAAACCATAATGAAAAAGTCCGGGGATCGTTAAAAAAGCGAGCGGTGTACCAAGCGCCCGCCAAACCGGGGAGAGTCGAGTCCAGCCCCTTTTAGTACGGTACGAGTTCAATTTCTGTCATTAACATGTTGATGACATTTACAATAAATCTGTCTGAGCAGCGGTGTGTGTGTGTAGGTGCGAGTGTAAGGGATGGGGTGCTGTTTTAAGTTAGTTGCACATTTGTATGATGTGGCTCTTGCTGTAACACAGCAAAAAAAATTGGCTCTTAAACTGTACAGGTTGGCCACCCCTGCCTCTACAGCCTGCGTCCTCGAGTCTCACAGCCTTCGTTCCTCCTAGTCCTCTACAGCCTGTGTCCCTAGTCTCTACAGTCCTGTGTCCTCAGTCTCTACAGCCTGTTTCCATCTTAGTCTATACAAAAAAGCCTGTGTCCTCTAGTTCTCAACAGCCTGGTGTCCTCTAGTCTCTACAGCCTGTGACCCTCTAGTCTCTACATCTGTGTCCACTAGTCTCCTACCAGCCTGCGTCCGCTAGTCACTTCAAACAGCCTGTTGTCCTCTAGTACTCTACAGTCCTGTGTCCACTAGTCTCAACAGCCTGTGTCCTCTAGGTCTCTAACAGCTGGTACCTCTAGTCTCTACATAAGCCGTGTCCTCTATCTCTACAGCCTGTGTCCACTAGTCTCTCACAGCCCTGGCACCCTCTAGCCTCTACAGTCTGTGTCCTCTAGTCTCTACAGCCTGTGTCCTCTAGTCTCTACAGCCTGTGTCCTCTAGTCTCTACAGCCTGTGTCCTCTATGTGCTCATACAAGCCTGTGCCTCTAGTCTCTACAGCCTGTGTCTACATAGCCTCCTACAGCCTGTGTCCTTCCTAAGTCTCTACAGCCTGTGTCCTCTAGTCTCTACCAAGCCTGTGTCCTCTAGTCTCTACAGCCTGCGTCCTCTAGCTCTACAACCTGTGTCCTCAGTCTCTACAAAGCCTGCGTCCTCTAGTTCCCTACACCTGTGTCCTCAGTCTCTACAGCCTTTGTCCTCTAGTCTCTACAGCCTGTGTCCTCTAGTCTCTACCAAGCCTTAATATGCGTCCTCTAGCCTCTTGTACAGCCTGTGGTCCTCTAGTCTCTACAGCCTGTGTCCTCTAGTCTCTACAGCCTGTGTCCTCTAGGCTCTACAGCCTGTGTCCTCTAGTCTCTAAAGCCTGTGTCCTCTAGTCTCTACAGCCTGTGTCCTCTAGTCTCTACAGCCTGTGTCCTCTAGACTCTACAGCCTGTGTCCTCTAGTCTCTACAGCCTGTGTCCTCTAGTCTCTACAAGCCTGTGTCCTCTAGTCTCTACAGCCTTGTCCTCTAGTCTCTCTACAGCCTGCGCTCCTCTAGTCTCTACAGTCCTGTGTCCTCAGATCCTCTACAGGCCTGTGTCCTCTAGTCTCCTACAGCCTGTGTCCTCTAGTCTCTACAAGCCTGTGTCCTCTAGTCTCTTACAGTCTGTGTCTCTAGTCTCTACAGCTGCCGTCCTCTAGTACCCTACAGCCTGTGTCCTCTAGTCTCTACAGCCTGTGTCCTCTAGTTCTCTACAGCCTGGTTCCTCTAGTCTCTACAGCCTGCGTCCTCTAGCCTCTACAGCCTGATGTCCTCCTAGTCCTCTACAGCCTGTCGTCCTCTAGTCCTACAGCCTGTGTCCTCTAGTCTCTACAGCTGTGTCCTCTAGTCTCTACAGCCTGTGTTCCTCTAGTCTCTACAGCCTGTGTCCTCTAGTCCTCTACAGCCTGTGTCCTCTAGTCTCTACAGCCTGTGTCCTCTAGTCTCACAGCCTGCGTCCTCTAGTCTCTACAAGCAGCCTGTGTCCTCTAGCCTCTACAGCAGGGGTGGCCAACCCGCGGCTCTTTGGCTGGTTCCGTGCGGCTCTCGGGCTTCCACACGACAAGCGTCAAAAACGCCTCGTTGTGGTTCTGTCTTTCATTCTCTATGGAGTTCTGACCATAGTACAAGGCGACTCCACTCCACTAGCCCAGAGGCCGTCCAAACAATCTGACGTCCGGCGAACGTGCCACTTCTGAATTGTCAGATGCCCTTCAATCACTCTTCAGCCTCAACTTGTTTGCAAATAACATAACAAACAACACGTTGCCTCAACGCCAATGGAGTCCGTCACGGAAAACAATTCCTTGGTCCTGGATGAGGGCAACACCTCCTCAGTTGAAGAGAGGACACCAGCGAGAGCTCGATGGTTCCACCAGAAACCAGAAGGTGTTTTGGAGCAGCGCTAAGGACGGAGCAGAATGATTCCTCACGAACACTGACAATGCAGAGAAAAGGTTAAAAGCTGACAACCGTGAAATGAAAGAGATCACAGCAGCAGGAAGTAGAGGCAAAACCCAGCAAAGTCTGGAGGAAGGTTTGACCAAAATGAATAAATTTACGGGATAACATCGCTAAATTTAATCGCATTAACACCGGCTTAACATGCTAAAAACCAGCTAACACAGCTAGCTTTACACAGGAAAAAGGCCAACTCAGCTGGTGAGTGTCGTCTTCAATCAAAATGCAAAATACTGGTCTTATAACTAGAACATGTGTCTAGTTGGTTTTTACTGAGTCACAAAAGTGGTGTTTGGTGATAATTGTCAAATCTATATCCTTTTGCTAAACGCATCAGAGAGTGAATCATGGTTCGATAAAGACAGTTGTGTTTCTGCTTAACACTGGTTGAAACTTGCTTTTTTCATTCGGACTCATAATTGATGTTCGCAACTGCGTGATATGTTCGGTATCAACTCCCCCGGGTTAGAACCAGGGCCAAACCATTAATAAAAAGTACCCGGGGAGCGGTTAAAAGCGACGCGGTTGTGGAAGGCGCCCGCCAACCGGGGAGAGTCGAGTCCCGCCCTTTAAGTACTGTACGAGTCAATTTCAGTCATTATCATGTTGATGACATTTAACAATAAATCTGTCTGATGCAGCAGCGGTGTGGTGTGTGTGTGCGGTGTAAAGGGAAGGGGTGATGTTTATGGTAGTTCACATTTGTATGATGTGGCTCTCTTTGCTGTAGACACACAAAAAAAATTGGCTGTCTTAGTCAGTGACTGGGTTGGCCACTCACTGCTCTACAGCCTTCGTCCTCTAGTCTCTAGTCTACAGACCTGCGTCCTCTAGTCTCTACAGCCTGTGTCCTCTAGTCTCTACAGTCTTTGGTCCTCAGTCCTCTACAAGCCTGTGTCCATCTAGTCCTCTACCGCTGTGTCCCCATAGTCTCTACAGCCGTGTCCTCTAAGTCTCTACAGCCTGTGTCCTCTAGTCTCGTACAGTCTGTGATCCTCTAGTCTAGGGGGGGGGGGGGGGGGGGGGGGGGTTATACAGCCTGACAGCTAGTATATTCAGCCTGTTCCTCTCTAATCTCCGGTACAAGTCTTGTCCCTCTAAGTCTCTACACGCTGTGTCTTCTAGTCTCTACAATGCTGTGTACCTGCAACGTCTCTGACAGCTCATGTGTCCGTCTAGTCTCTACAGGCCTAAACGTGATCCTCTAGTCTTCCTACAGCCATAGCGTCACGCCTATGACCTCTCTACAGAAGTCTGATGAGATCCTCAGTCTCTACAAGTCCATTAGATGCTCGCACTTAACACAGCTCTCTACAGCCGTGTCTAAACCTCGTCTACCAGCCTGTGCTCCCTCTATTCTCTACAAACACGCCTAAGTGTCACGCTCTAGTCTAGCTACAGGCCTGTGTCCTCTAGCCTCTAGCGAGCTGCTGCTCCTCTAGTCATGCAATACAGCACCCAGTGTCTAATCTATGTCTACTAACAAGCGATGCTTCTCACATAGTCACTCTACAAAGCTGACGCTCTCCCTCTAGCGCTCAAACAGTCGTTTGTCACTACCACGTCCCTAGCATATAGCTCGCGTCCTCCCGTAGCCCACTTCAAGGCCTGATCGTCCTCCATCAGTCTCCTGACAGCCTCTTGTCCTCCTTAGTCTCTAAAGCCTGTGTATCCTCACTAGTTCTCATTACAGGGCATGCGTTCCCATTCTAAGCCCATCAACAGCCATGTGTCTCTCAGTCCTCTACAGCCTAGTATTCCTCTAGTACATCATTACAGACTGGTCCTCTATCTCATACAGCAGTGTCTCAGTTCTCTACAACGCCTGTTGTCATCTAGATCCTTACAGCACGTGTGTCCCTCTAGTCTCACTCACAGTTCTGTCAGATCTCTAGTCTCCTAGCAGCTGTTTCCTCTAATGTCCTCTACACGCCTGTGTCCTCTAGCACCCTCTCCTACAGCTAGTCGTCACTCTTATTCTTACTACAGGCCTACGTTCGTCCTCTAGTCTCTACATGCCTGCAGTACTCCATCTATCCTCTACAGCCCTACGTGAATGTCATCATAGCACCTGACTACAGCCAATGTGTCCTCTAGTCTCCAATCATCCTGTTGTCCCTTCTAGTCTCTACAAGCTGTGCTCCTCTAGTCTTCACTACAGAAATCTGTGTCCTCTACTAGTAACCTCTACAAGCCTGCGTCCTCCCTATAATCAGGGGGGGAGGGGGGGGGGGGGGGGGGGGGGGGGGCCCGAAGCCTGTGTCTCTAGTCTCATACAGCCTGTGTCCTGGCGTAGTCCATCTACAAGCCTTGTTGTCCATCATAGTCTACTACACGCCTTCGTTCCCTCATACTTCACAGAGCTTGTGATCCTCTAGTCTCATACAGCTGTAGTCGCTCTCTAGTCCTCCGTACGCTGAAGCAGATCTCTAAGTCTCTACCAGCTCTGATGGTCCTCTAGTCTTCTTACAGCTGTTCCTCTAGTCTCTACATAAGCTCTGTCCACCTAGTCTCTACAGCCATGTCGTCCGCCTAGTCTCGTACAGCGCTGTTGTTCCTCTAGTTCTCTACACGTCACTGTGTCTTCTACCCTACAATGCCGGATGTCCTCTAGCTCTATAGCCGGTGCAACTCCTCCTAAGTCTCTAACAGCCTGTGTCCTCGCATAGTCCTCTACAGCCTTCGTGATTCATTCGATAGCTCTCATACAGCCAAGCCTTGTGTCCTCCCTATCTCCATAACAAAGCCGTGTCACTAACTAAGGTCCTCTCCACACGGCCTGTTCCTCTAGTCCTTTCTACACAAGCCTGTGTCACCATCAATATCGTTTCTCTACAGCTGAGATCACATCTACTCCTCAAATCCCGCCTAAGCGATCAATCTAGTCTCTCTACACCGCTGCGTCCTCTAGTCTCTACAATGCCTGGCGTCTCTATCTCTACAAGCCTGGTGTCCTCCTATGTCTCTAACATAAGCTGCGTTCCATACCTAACTAGTCCATTCTACAGCATGTGTTCCTCTCATCTCTAACAGCCATAGCGTCAAACAACCTACAGTCTACTACAAAGACACTGTGTCCTCTAGTCTCGATATACAGGAAGCCTAGTGTCCTCTCTAGATCTCATACAGCCTAGTGTCCGTCATAGTCATCATAACAGCCTAGTAGATCCTCATAGTCTCATACTGCCCTCAAATGCGATCACTCCTTTCACAAATAGCCATCTCATAACAACACAAGGGCTCAGCGTCCATCGTAGATCTCCTTACCAGCCATGCAGTCCATCTTCAACCTCTACACACCGACCTGTCGTCCGTCCATTGGACGTCCTCATACAGCACTTAAGCCGCCTCTAGTCTCTACAAGCCCTGCGCCTCATACATCTCTTCTAACAGGCCTAGTTTCCTCTTATTCTCTACAGCCGCCTGTGTCCTCCATTAGTCGTATACTACTAGCCTAAGTGCTCCCGCTATACACTAAGGCCCAATCTGACCAGGACTTCCGCGTCTCTACTAGTCTCTACGGCCATAGTGCTCCTCTACTCCTCTATCAGCTAGTGTCGCTCTATACTTCCCCTACAAGCCTGTTCTTAACTTTTCTTCGTCCAAATCACAGTCGCTGCTCTAATACCCAACCTCAGGGCCTTCCGACTTTCATAATTCCGGAACGATATAATTCTACAATAACAAGACTAATCAGCAAATACATATTATGAACAATATTAGAAACACCTATAATACCATACCTAGAAATCACAGCCTCATTATAATGGAACTGCAAATAAAAGAGTTAGCTCCCCAAAGGTTTCAACCGGGAACGGTGCAGGTCGTAACAAGCTAAAGCTAGCTAGCTGTTTCACATGGAACTCCCCAGGGTTTTTTCTTTTCCGCGAATCGGATTGACCTTTGTCACTAAAACAGTATCTTATGTCATGAAAACGTTTGACAGCAAATTGCTGAACATCGATCGTAGCATGTGTTAGTTAAAGGATGGTATAGGTGTACTCAGATTGTCCGATTAGACGTTGTAATGGTGTTGATTGAAATGTATAGTGTTTAACTTGGAAGTCGTGAGCCTAGAACTCGGCTAGACAATCCAATTCTTAAACACAGACACAGTGTGTAAGAGAAACACTACGCACCCAAATGATAAGTAGACAGGACGCTGGATAGCTTGTTGTACTTGCAGAGTAATAGACAAGTATTTGTTATCACCACCTAGAATACAAACAGAGATTGCGTTGAGCGAGCACTAGCGGTCAAATTAGTTTAGGGTTAGAGTTCTGTTATTCTAGGTCAGAATAAAATGCAATCTCAACACAGTCCCCATGGAGTTAGCCATGCCTTGCTTGTAGGAGCTGTCACTAAATAATGATAATCTTAAATATGTAGAAAGTTCAATATACTAACAGTTCTCAAATTACATAGCAATCCAGTGCACATGACCGAAACTAATGTATCTATTTACTTATATATTAATCTTAAGTGCAATTCGAATCAAAGTTGATGTGTTAGCACACAAGTCATGCTCGCTATAACAAGTTGAGCCAGGCAAACGATATGATAATGTATCAAGGCATACATGTCAGATTCGCAAATAAAACTAGATGCTCTTGCTGTTATGAGAGCGCGTACAGAGAGAAATGAAGAACTCATTGTGAGCGAGTTGGGGGGCCCGGATGCACAACATAACTCAAAAAGCATTGCAGTAACAGGGTACTAACGGCAGCCTTCAACACCGCTCTGATCACAAGAGGCAGTAAAACTCATTTTAAAAAATAGGCCCTGCTACTAATAAAACGAAAATCACATTAGAGGGCGACATGACCTGTGTTTGAACCAGGTGCCCGGACAATCATACGCAGAAACGCAAGTTGCAGCTGCAGCAGCGCAGCAAGGTGTTGTAAGCTGTAACAAACACAAATCATAGACATCCATTGAAAACCACACGTTCAGCCAACAACGTAAGAAGAACGCCTACAGATAGTCAGTTGGAACATGTGTCTTCATGCAGGTCAAGAAGGCGGTCAATTTTGGAAACGATTGTGAAGAACAGGTTAAAGATTTTGCGGAGAAACAAGACCAAGGAAGCTTTAGACTGGGCTGAGCAGTGGCTCACAATTAGTAGCAAGCACGCAATTGGTCTTTAAAGCTGATGCTCGAGGGTTCGCGCCCACAGAGACTAGCTTCAGCGACTACCATCTGTGTTGCATTGCTCGTTCTACACTTCTGGAACTCTATTGGCCAAGCACACATAAAGCCCCACTATTGCCTAAAAGCCTCCACGATTCAAACAAAGCAGAGGCTCCTATGGGACTGTCCAGACTACCTGCAGGAGGATCATAGAAAGTGGCCTGGTTCGCTTCTGTTGGAACGGGTTGTAGCTGCGTTGAAGGCTGCAAACCCCATGACCTTAACCGACACAATGATAAAATGAGATGTAGGGAAGAAGATGGATGGGACATGGATAGATTAAAAGTCAGTGCCCTGAACGGTCCACGCCTCCGCCTAATATGTCGTATTTCCTAAGAGGGCGGCCAGTTAACGTGTTGGACGTAGATGACGAGAAGACAGCAAGGTCGATCACTTCTTATTCCTAACACTACGTTTTGAGGCCATCCTTTAATTGTTAATAAATTGACAGAAATCAACTCAATGCTACATTACTCACATTAAGTTAATAGCATTTAAAAAAAATTAAAAGATTAAAAAAATCCGACGCAATTTTAGATAAAACTCGTTAGCATACTACGCCATGGTAAAACAACACACTGGTCTTGCTAAGCATTGTGCCTTCATATCATAGTGTTCTCCTCACAGCCGACGCTGAACTGAAAGTGAAGAGTCAGACAGCCTGCGCAATAACAGTTTAGTTCTGCTGCTTAATTTGGATGCATGATGTTTAAGAAACTAAGGTTTTGTAAGGGGACATATTTACTTAACCTCGCTATGCACATGCGGTCATTTTGGGGAACTTTCTGACTCTTCGCCATGGTTTTCTTGTGTATAATTGTTCATAAAACATCGATCTTTTGATGCAGAGTCAAGCAGTATACTTAGTTTTTTCAGTAACAAACCTGGGTTTTAGAATATTCAAATTGTAAAGGCTTCCATATGCATTAATATAAAAATTATAAAATCAAGAAGACAAGAAAAAAATCAAACGGAAATCAATTAACAAAAATGAATGAAAAAACACAATGAAATGCATATACAAACTTTTTACACTGCATTGAAATTGTTATTTATGGGCTTAGGGATAGATGGGGAAAAAAATTGAATCACAAAATTCCACTATAAAAGCAAAAAATTCTACTCACTGATGCCTAGCCTGAGCAGTTTGTCTATGATGCTGGGGTTAGCTTCTGTAGCACAGCTGTAAAAAACGTAAAACATAAGAAACTGAGCCAAAAAAAGATAAAAACATAGTCAAATATTTTATATAGATGCATATATTTATATACATCATAATACACCATAATGTCATTTTTAGTACTGTATGTTAATATCGCTTTATCAATAATGCGCACAAATCCTTCAGCCGGTTATTGCAATCGCAGCTGTAGTTTCAACTGTGGACAACAAGTACAGACAGATGGAGTGAGACATCTCACTCTCTGACCGATCTTGGCAGTCCCGTTGAGTTTGAATCTCACAGCTGTTTGTTACCTCTCACGGGTCACGCTTTGGACACGGACTTTCAGACAAACGTATTTAACCTCCCGTGCAATCGCACAGACAAATCATAGTTTCAGAAGCCCTGAATATGTACTTCACAGAGTGAAAAAAATTAAGTTGCTGCAACTGTTTTAACCGTTTGCGAGCTAAATTGATCATTTGTAAAACATGTGCGCCAGTGCCATCGGCGCTGATGCACGCGTGCATATAGGGTTAAAACACTTGGCTGCATCACTTTAAGTGTCAAAAATTAGGTTTGAGTGAGCGTCGGCACTCAACAAGCACGTATTTCTCCCCATTGTCAACCCTCGGTTTTTAGTCCTTGGTGTGGCTCCTGTTTTAGCTTTTGACAGTATGATCAGTCAGCTTGCTCAGTCCGCATAGATGTCCCCTGTACCACTTTGCGGCTCACTCTCTCTCTGCGGATTGGTTTGCTGCACGTACGTCCGAAGGAAAAGTTCAGCAATATTTTATCTCCCTGCGTGCATCACATTTTCCGCTCCTGCTCCTCCCCGTTCGACTTTGCCGGCGCAGATCCAGAGTCTCTAGTGACGTCCGTCCTTGTGTCTCTAGTGACAGTCCCGTGTGTCTCTACAGAGCAGCCGTTCCTTGTGTCTCTAGTGAGGCGGGTCCGTAGTGTCTCAAGTAGAGCAGACCGTTTGTCTCTAGTGAGGCAGTCCGTGTGTCTCACAGAGCAGTCCGTGCGGCTCTACAGAGCAACGTCTCTACTGACAGTCCGTGTCGTCTCTACTGAGGCATGTCTCGTGGTGTCTCCACTAGAGCAGGCTCCCGTGCGTCTCTACAAAGAGCAGTCCGTGCGTCTCTACCGAGGCAGTCCGTGCGTCCTCTACAGAATCAGTCCGATGGCGTCTCTCTACTGGAGCATTCCGTGCGTCTCTACTGAGCGAATCCATGCGTCTCTACAGAGGCAGTCCGTGCGTCTCTACTGAATAGTCCGTGCGTCTCTACTGGAAAAGTCGTCTCGACTCTGGCTGACACATCTTTTGTGTCTCTACCCGAGCAGACAGTCCGAGCGTCTCTATACCAAGGCAGTCCTTGCGTCCCTACCGATCAGGCGTACCTTGTCCGTGGCGTCTCTACCAGCAGACGCCTCCGTGCGTCACTACAGAGCAGTCCTTCCGCCGTCTCTACAGAGCAGTCCGTGTGTCTCCACTGACATCCGTGCGTCTCTACCAGAGCAGATCCTCGGCTTCACTACAAGTAAGCATAAGAGCATCAGCGCTGCGTCTCTACTGAATAGTCGTGCGTCATCTACTGAGTCAAGTCCCCGTGCGTCTCTACTGAAGCGATCTTGCTTACTCTACAGAGCGAGTCCGTGCGTCTCTACGGAATAGTCCGTGCCGTCTCTACTGAAAGTCAGCTTCTCTGCTGACGCAGTCCTTTTGTGACTCTACAGAGCAAGCCTCCGTGCGTCTCTACCCTGAGCATTTTCCGTGGCGTCTCTACCTGAGGCGAGTCGTGTCCCGTAAGCGTCTCTACAGAGCAGTCCGTGCGTCTCTACAGAAGCAGCTCGCGTCGCGTCTCTAACTGAACAGGATCCGTCGCGTCACTACTGAGCATTCCGTGCGTCCTTCTACAGAGCAGGTCCGTGCGCTCTACAAGCAGTCCGTACGTTCAACTGAACAGCTCCCGTGCGCATCTGACTGATGACATTCCGTGCGTCTCTACAGAGCGAGTCCGTGCGTCTCTACAGAGCAGTCCGAGCGTCTCTACAGAGCAAAGCTCAGTCCAGTGCGTCTCCTACAGAGCACACCGGTCCGTGCGTCCGTCTACTGACGCAGAACCGTGCGACTCTACTGAGCCTATCCGAGCTCTCTAACAGAGCATCCGTGCCGTCTCGACTGACAGAGTCTGTGCGACTCTACTGAACAGCCTGTGCGTCTCTGACCGGAGCAGCTCCGTCGACTCTGACCGAGCAGGTAATCCCGTGTGGTCCCTCTACAGAGCAGTCCGATTGTCTCTACAGAGCAGCTCCGTTGCGTCTCTACATAGCAAACGTCCTACCAACAGCATCCGTATCGTCTCTACTGAGCATATCGTGTGTCTCCACTGAGGCAGATGTTCGTGAGTCTCCACTGAAGAGTCCCTGTAGCGTCTTGTGGAGACAGTTTTTGGAGAAATTTACATAAAACCAGCCGCGGAAGCAAATATCACGGACTTTCCAAAGCCTTTTATCAATGCAGACGACCTTCTGACGCCAAGCACGATACTTATGTGAATGTCTGCTGTCATTCACCAAACCTTGGTGTCTTTCCGTCTTGTGCATCGGTATGACATGCTTCCACCATGTGTCTGTCAGTCACACCCCATGACCCACTGCCACCACAGGGACTAGCGCAGGCGCTGTACCTTTTGGCGCCTCCTCACCGATGCCCCCTCCCTCCGTGCTGTGGGCGTGACTAATCTTTGTGTGTGTCGTGTATACAGGAAGTGACTCGGGCTTCCTGGCCCCCAGAGCTGGGAACATGCTGCATTTGGAGTGTATGTGCTGGCTCTCCGCACTGTGCGGTTAACAATAAAACTTACATCTTCATTTTTTTTTTTTTTTTTTTTTTTTTTTTTTTTCTTGTTTTTTTTTGATCAACAAAGGACCTTTGAGTTTTCTCCTTCCTGGGGTATATAATTCCTATAACAATTTGGGCGTTGCTGACCTGTCTTTGGCATGGATTACTTTCGCGGGGACGAGCGCTTTTTGTTTTGGCCACCGTGGATCACCAGCCTCTGTTCCTTTTTGAGACAAGGAGGCGCGCTTCGTCCCAGCGCACGGAAGGAATCCTTTTGCCCACACAAGACCAAAAGAACCCTAATCTTGGTGAGCTCTTGTCTTCATCTGCGAACGAGCCCAGGGCAGCACTTAAGTGTAACGGATTATGTTTATTTATGTATTATTTGGGGTATTTCATTCATTGCCACAGCATAGTCTGTGTGCGGGATCTGTTTGGGGGCTTTTTGTTCTAGGAGTGAAACTAGCGGCTGCGCGTTAGTATCGCATTGTACACGACCCATATGGAATCTCTGAGTGTCTTCAGCCCAGAACCGCTCCGGTTTTCAAGAACGCGCGATCAAGCTGTTAACCACGGGGGGGCGGAACCGTGAGCGCCCCAAAGTGGGTAGGAGCAGGAGAGACTACACGGGTTAGGCCCATTGGTTCGTACTAGAAAATGGGTAAAAACCAATCAGAAGATGCAAGCTATGAAGTGCTTGCCTAATGGTGGCAGGTCATCTGCGTGATAATTTAGAAGAGGATGGAAGAAAAAAAAAATATATATATCCTTGGTTTAATAATATCACGGCAAAAGAGGTTAGAGACGAGAAATATGTACAAACAATAGCTCCTCCGCCTTTCACCAAAGCGGAGACACACAGGCGCACACCACAAGAACAAACACGCCACTCGAACGTCTCCCCATAACACACACCTTTCACACTAGGTGAGCAGAACTCCATGCTAAGTACGCGCCCAAAACAATGGCTGTTGGGTTTTTAAAAAAAGGAGCATACTGACTGTTATTCTCTTTTTTCCCTCTTCCCTATCCCGTCTGCGCGCCTTTCCTACCTCGCGTCTTGTCCTCATAGCCTCAAAGCACCAGCCCCACGCCCCAGACCACAGGCGGCGCCCGGCACCAGCAGAGACCAACCGCCGAGAAGTGGGCCCCAAACCGCAGAGAAGAAGAGGCCGGAAACATACACACAGCTCAGGGAAACCACAGCAAGAAGAACACCACGGAGGAAACAAATATGTGATAACTCCGACAACAGCTTTGGAGCAAGAGAGAGAAACTGCATCCAAATCACCTGACTGTTTACCAACGGAGGGCAGCGGTGATATACCAAACAGCAACCCCGACAAGCCGAACCCCTTGAAATTTTCCCGCACCGCAAAAACATAAATGAAGCCAAAAGTACCGGCACGTTTGGGTTATTCACCAACCCTCAAAGGACCACAGATGCTAACGTCCTGCTTTGGGCTACCCTTGGTCCTCCTGCGGCACTTTGAAAAACATCCACAGCCCGGCGAAAGACTGTGGTGCTCGACAGTGTGGTCGAAGAACGTTACCGGAGGAGGCGTTAAAAAGGCAGAGGAAACGCCAACTCAACAACGGGGCCAGAGGACGGCAGAGGCGCACGGTGAAACCGAGCGACTGACAAACCTGGTGTATCACATTCGTGCACAAACGACGCGCATAACATAGAGGTAAAGTTGAACAACAACATAATTGCAATAGCACTTTTAAGAATAATATCATGCCCGAAATATACGCTAACAACCTGTGGTGTACAGAGTACAATTCTGGATGACTCCGGCAACAAAAATCTTGGCACTCTACCAACAATATATTTAATTACATTCAGTGGTCGAATCGCTACATTTTATTTCACATTATCAAGGTATTTTAACAGAAGAACATTTTTTTGTTTCTGGTAGACTGTTCTGATCAAATTTGATTCAAGTTCTGTGTGTTTTAATTCATCCAAAATTGAGTCAAGGGTAAAGAAGGTGTGTAATTGTCGACTGATTGACTGTTTTTTTTATTATTTAGCCGCGTCCAACCCCACCATCTGCAGAGACCAGGAGGACCAACACATACATAGGATTCTTGCTGCTTTATTGTATTGTTCCGGCCTGTACTGTCCTCCGCACTTGCGCAATGCAGGAGACGTAAGATAATGAGATGAAATAATGACAAACCTGGTCCTTGATTCTTCATGATTCTGATCGCTGCTGTTTTTACTATTCTTTGTACCCATGTCTGTCACAGCACCACATGTAGGACGCAGAGCAACACAGATGTCACTAGAATCGAGTGAATGAAGTAAAGAATGATGATCAGTTTAAGTTTACCTGTAGTTTCAGAGTCGAGTCCGAGCCAAGAGTGTGGTCTGGACTGAATGGACTCAGACACAGACAGCTGCACTTTGGTAGGATCTAGATAACAGCTTTATCACTTCTGCATTTCGTTTCCTATCAAAGTCATTGTCTTTACGGGAATCTCTGTACAGAAGGTAATGACGATGGGATACACAACTTTAACTTTTCTCTCATTATTCTTAGCTATGGATCCTGTGCTTGCATGTGAGTCCTTAATAAAGTCTAAATAAAAAAAGAAAAAAAAGAACACAAACTAGTTACACAGCTATAAGTTTAGTACTTCAGCTTCAAATGGTTTCTTTTCTTATAGCCTTTCATAAATGAAAATTGATTATAAAAAAAAAAGGTTGTAAAAATGAGCAGCTTAGACGTGATAAGGCCACAGTATAAATCAGCTGTTATCTAATTTTATGAAACTGAGTTTTTATGGATCTTTCTGAGCATTTGGGTGGCAGCTCACAGTCGGGACAACAGGTAAATTACTTTCACTCTCGTTGTTATAAATATAAAACTTGCATTTGTTAAAAAAATATATTTCTAGGGTTATCTTGATGCTAGGATGCTAAGTTTGAAATATTTATAGTAATGCGGTTGAATTGTGATGCTTCCAGGCTGAGAGCTGATTGGCTAATTGAGGGTGATCCTCTCTTTTTCCTCTTTTTCCTCTCTTGTTCTGTCTGAAAAAGAGATCTAAGAGGTCTATGTGATCAATGTGACAGAGGCCAGCAAATACATACATGTTAAAGACATAGACGTCAAACTATTTTGACAGCAAAGTTGGTGGTTTAACGTTCAAATATTTACAGAGGCAACAAAGACACAACCACGTCTGCCGCAGATCCAACCACACTGACCCAGTCCATATCCAACTTCCTCGATCACTATAAAACCAACGTGGAAAGACTGAACGAAATTATGAAAGAGCTGGAGACTTGTCAAAGTAGCATCCAGAAAATCGAGAAAAACGCAAACACAGGGAGAAGTGTGTCCAGTTCCGCTGCTTTTATGGGAAATGCCGCTGAAAAGATCCCAGAGGAGATGGCCGAAGACGCGGACGACATTTTGTCAGCGCTGACTTTTTTCATCGATATTTTTGCCCCCGTCGCCCGCTTCACGGTCGGGATGGTCCAGAAGATTCAAACGCAGATAACTCATTTTTTAAACCTCCTGAACTCACAACTGCTGAGGTGAAATTGCGGTGATATCAAACCTATTTGTGGTAGGTCTGAGCACTGCTGCAGCTGTCAAAAGCCGTGCATATATTAATAAATACAGCAGCAGAGGACAGAGTCAGAGGGGCAGGACTGAGTGCTACAGGAACACAGTTGTAATCACAGCGGTGCACAGAAGCCACAAAAGTATTTTTAAATACTTTTTTTGTTGTGTTAAACTAGCGGTTATATGATGTTAGACTGTACTTTATTAAAACCAGGAAAAATGGCACACAAAAAAGTCAGAGAAACAGCGAGAGTTGATCCAGGTGATAGTGAGAGACCACTGTACATGCAAAGACACCTGCTTTATAATGTATACCGATTAAATTCAATGTTAATCGGTGGAGAATGTGTAAATGCAACAATGTGTCAAGTTTTAATCCTTATAAATGTCAATAATAATAGTGCTTTTCAATATAAAGTGTTTTCTGAAGTGTCTTGATGTTTTTTTTCTGCTCATTTGTTTCCATAGAAATAGAAACAATACATTTAAATAAAAAGTCACTTATTCGTAATCACGGCCAAAAAAGCATGTCTAAAAAGCAGCTTTAAATGCAGCTTCTCTTTGACCCTTTAATGGATTGACCGTTTATCTCTGAGCGATTACATTTGAGAGGTGTCAGTTTTCAGCTGCGTCTGAGGCAGATTTATGCTTTTATTAAAAGCGGAGGAGCAGACGGAGTGTCCATGTGCGGCTCTCTGAGTCACTCATGCCCTCCCACACGCACACACACCATACACACATGCGCATACACATGTACCATACACACACACCATACACACACACACACACACACACACACACCTTACACATGTACTATACAGACACATGCACACAAGTACTATACAGGCACACCATACACATGTACCATACACACACACACACACACACACACGTACCATACACACACACACATACACAACTATGCAGACGACACTCAGGAGAACATGGACCAGTGGACTCACTCCTTCACTGTATCCAACAGATCAGTGAGTGGATGCAAAACAACTTCCTTCAGCTAAACGCAGACAAAACTGAAATGATTGTCTTTGGTCCCAAGAAACAAAGAGAGAGCGTCATCTGTCATCTACAGTCTCTCTCCCTAAAACCTTCAAACAAGGTCAGAAATCTAGGGGTAATACTGGACTCAGACTTAAATTTTAATAGCCACATCAAATCAGTAACATCAGCAGCTTTTTACCATCTAAAAAACATTGCCAGGATCAAAAACATAGTGTCTAAAGCAGACCTGGAGATTCTTATCCATGCATTTGTCTCCAGTAGGTTAGACTACTGCAATGGCCTGCTCACAGGTCTGTCCAAACAGGCTGTAAAACAGCTGCAGTACATTCAAAATGCAGCAGCTCGAGTCCTGACTAGAACCAGGAAGTACGACCACATTAGTCCAGTTCTCAGGTCTCTGCACTGGCTTCCTGTGGCTCAGAGAATAGACTTTAAAACAGCTCTGCTTGTGTACAAGTCTCTCCATGGCCTCGCACCAAAATATATTAGTGACATGTTAGTCCCATATGAACCAGCCCGGACTCTGAGGAGCACAGGGACTGGACTCCTGTTAGTGCCCAGAGTCAGAACTAAACATGGGGAGGCAGCTTTTCAGATTCATGCTGCTAAAATCTGGAACAGTCTTCCTGAAGATGTGAGACAGGCCTCCTCTCTGACAATGTTTAAAGCCAAGTTAAAAACGGTGCTGTTTAGCTGTGCATACAACTGAGGGATTTTATATTTTTATCTTTCGTTTTAATGTTCTGTGATTATTTATGATTTTAATGCTATCTTGTTCAGCACTTTGAGTTGCCTTGTGTATGAATTGTGCTATACAAATAAACTTGCCTTGCCTTGCCTTGCCTACACATACACCATACACACATGCGCATACACATGTACCATACACACACACGCACACACACAAGTACCATACACACACGCACATACACACACACACACCATACACACACCATACACACATGCGCATACACACGTACCATACATACACACCATACACACATACACATACACCATACACACACCCGCACCATACACACATGTACACATGCATGCACGCACGTACACACACAAGTACCGTACACATACACGCACATATAGAGACACACACAGGGACCTCCACACAAGCGCAGCACAGGTGAAGGACAGGGCTGTCGATGATATCATCAACAATTCAATCCTCATTTAGTGTACAACACATTCAGACAAGTGGACTTTTAACATAATTTCAAAGTCTAGGAGTACAAACTAGATTCTCAAACTATTAAAACAAGACGTGTAGATACATTTGTGACTTATTCTTGATTCTACATTGAGGCACATCCATCTGGAAGTGATCAGAAAAAGGGAGAAGGATACATCAATGTCAAACCCTCGATATATTGCCGCTGCAGGTGACATTCTTTGACAGCAGTCATTACACCCACTCAGTCAGGACCCCCG
This sequence comes from Knipowitschia caucasica, assembly GCA_964034765.1. Lineage (NCBI taxonomy): Eukaryota > Metazoa > Chordata > Actinopteri > Gobiiformes > Gobiidae > Knipowitschia > Knipowitschia caucasica. The sequence goes on along the minus strand of OZ035841.1, from coordinate 12,041,610 downwards.
TACCTGCAGGATCCTGTAATTGTTCTTAATGTTCTTAATGTGTAACGCCTGCACAATGGCTGAGTGGTTAGCCGGATGTGAGTTTGATCCCGGACCTGCCCCTTCTGAGGACGAAGCTTGTATGATGTAGATAACCTTTGCAGAAGAAGGGGATAATGCACAATGTTTTATGAAAAAAACATATCTAAGACATACAGGCGCATAATGACCACGGCTTTGGTATTTTTCATGCACATTGAGATTTGCATGATTGTTACTGTTTAATGTGTCACTCGATATGAAAATATTAAAGAACACCTGTTAGAGTTATTCATTTCTAAGGCTTGTAAGAAATCCAAGACACGTCGGTATGTTTTATTATTAATTAAAGCAATTTTATGAGTAGCTAAGAGCGCTTTGGATCTTCCTTCCTCGTGCCTTAAAGTTTACCTCACATCGCTCAGATCCTCTATGAGCACCTGAGCACTCACTACTCGCGTCACTGACTTTGTTATGAGTCGGATAACTGTCTGGTTCCTGGAAGAAATCGAGCTGCACATTTTGGCGGAGGTCTGCAGCATTGCAAGTACTACTCTAGCTCACAAATCATAAAAATATTATCATATTCCGTACTGTGAAGATATTTCGCAATACCATATCAGTACACATATAAAACTTATCTTATATCTATGTTTTTGTTTATATATATTGATATGTATTTATCTATTTCAGGCATGCACACAGATAAGTACAAGGTGGACAGATATAGTCAAGTCATATCAGGCAAAAGATAACAACAAAACGTGATTGCACAGTAGATACTTTATGTAAACATGACTTTTGGGATGTATTAATGCGAGTAGAGAGTAAAGAACAGTAATTTACACACATAGAATTATATTACAACACATTATTGTGACCTCAAGGACAGAAGGACACACTCTGTTTTCCCGGACTGAAGATAAAGCCACCTTCAGATACATTTGTGAAGACGTCATCCAAACCCTCGATCTCTCTCTCTCACACACGCACACACACACACACACACACACACATATATACACATACACACACAGTTTAGCACTATAAAAACTGTTAGCAAGAACACACAGGGCTCTTTCCCAGCACTTTTGTCTTATACATATTAAATCCTAAATCCTTCTGACTTTAGATATGATATCAGGCTCTTTGTCCTCCATGTTCTATGCACCATAACGAGACAGTACATATCTGAGGAATATGATCTGAAGTGTATTGTGATATTAGTAAGTACTGATCATGACATCAGCTCCTTCACACTGCAGAGATGGGAAAGCTCTCTGAAGCTAATATAAACTAATAAGCAATTCTTGTTCACAACGCGAGCAATTCATAACCAAAGACCATCACATTCTTTAGTTCCATGCCTCATAACCACACATGTATCTGACTTCTGACACTCTTTAATCTCTGCTTTCTCCTTATGTCCTCCCCCTCTCGATCCCCCATCCCCCCCCCCCCCTTAGTACAACTCGTCGCGGCCGCGGGAGGAGTGGGAGATGTGGCACCCGACGCTGATCGCGGAGGCGCTGTTTGCCATCGCCAACATCTTCAGCTCGTTACGCCTCATCTCGCTGTTCACCGCCAACTCCCACCTGGGCCCTCTGCAGATCTCACTGGGACGCATGGTGCTGGACATCCTCAAGTTCCTCTTCATCTACTGCCTGGTCAGTCTATATTTATATTCGACCATTCATTATTTGTTGAATTATAGGTCAATCATTTTATTATTTATGTATTTATTTTGAACCTGCACGATTATTATTTATACATATATCAGTATAACAGACAAATTAAACTTGTACCTGGTTCGAAAAGGGGTCAGATGAAGCAAATGATTATTGGATTCCAACCCCCCATCACACATAAACTGTTTTTACAACTACATGCTGTAGAATTCTCAAGCATACAACTGTACATAAGCATACAACTGAGCTTTAAAATAAAAAAAACTAAAAACATCACAAGTACAAACAGAGATATAATACTATCCCCGATGTATAAGACAAGGTAGCACACAGGTCCAAACACCCTCCGACCCTACACCACTCTCCCGCTACTTGTTCTGTGCTTAAGTGCTGGACTCAACCGGCCGCATCTCCGTCAGACGTGCATCTGTGATTAGGGCTTTGCTTTAACTTCAGACCATTCAAATAAAAGAAGTGGTGTGTGATTTGCATGACCTGTGGCTATGATCTATGCAAAGCACGGCACTGATGAAGCATCGAGGACGTCGCAATGGAATGAAAAACTTATTGAAAGCAATTGGTAAAAAGGGGAGAGAGAAAAGAACTCCAGGCTTTTTTGAAAGCGAGTCAATATTGACATTACGCAAAAAATAAATGGCAGATTTACGATCAGGAAACAATTATTTCAATTTGATACATGGAAAGAAATTACGCACATTTGTTAATAATCAGTGTCATTAACAAACACTTATACTCTATATCTATTTCTATTGTATATTGTACAGTATGTGGCACCAGCTGCATCTTAATTAGGGATGTACCGAATCCAGGTTTTTGGGGTTCGGCCGAATACCGAATCCACTGGTTAAGATTTTGCCGAATCTGAACCCGAATACCGAATCCTATGCCATCCTCAGTCCATTGATGTTTCATACGCAAATGTTTTAACAGCGGCGGTGTTGTTTACTGTTTAGGGTCTTACCACCACGAGACAAATCGGCATTGCAAATTGGACATGTAGCTCGACCTGAATCTATTATTATAACATTTATAATAATCCCGTTTATCATCAAACACAAAAACATTCAGTTCACAGCAGTGTAAAACTTCAGAGATAAAGTACATATATTACTGTGCATGTCATGTAAAAATAAGAGCTAAAGCACCATACATGCATAAATAGCTTCCACTGGTTCAGGTCAACCCATTACATATATGGACATTTGAGAAATGTGCCAAACTCGTCGGAGACAAGTTGAGAGAAGCTAATGCTAAGAGGCTAGTTGCCTAAACATGGATTCACCAACTCTGCTTCTACAGTCATACGCAGCTCAGATGACAAGTACCTGGCACTGGTAATCGGCTCCATAAAGTTGGTGAATAGGAAGTTAGTTTATGATCCATCAGAACCGCATTACAGGTGAAAACAAGAATCATAACATCCCCTCGCGCCAGCATATGACTAGAGATAATTGGACCGCGGGGATCACATGACCAGGAAGAGACCTCAGTGCACCCAAAGAGGAACAGAGAGCAAGAGGATATAAACCTCCGCTAAAGTGCATGTTTATTTACACTTCCGAACAAATTTGATTTCCGTGACGAATCCAACAGCCACAGCGCGCATAGTGTAAGTGCAGGGTTTGGGTTCGGTGGGGAAAAATTATAAGGTTCGGCCAGAAACCGAACCCCGTCAAAAAAGCCAATATTTGGCCGTATCCTGGATTCGGTACATCCCTAATCTTAATACCTCTCAGAAGACAAGCAAAGCACTATACAGCCGCATCTGCCTCTCTGTTGCACCTGGTGATTCCAGAAGTCTCCCATTACAGTACTAACCAGGCCCTGACTTCCTTGGCTTCTGAGACTTCTTCAGGTGCAGCTGGTTACCTCTGTTCTTAGACACATCGGCAAAGAACGACAAATAAAAAATGAAAAGTCTGCTCCTACAAACGGACAGGCTATAGATTCAGGACTCAGGTTGTAGGACGAGAACTCGACCTCTGCGGATTTAGACAAGACAATGGTCGAAATGTTGTAGTGGCAGGAGCCCTGGTGTGCACTATCTTCTATGTCTATCTATAGATAGTTTTGCACAGTTTTTCCAATGTGGTTTTACTGCAAATGGCAAATAAATTCTTGAATTCTTGAATCTTGATGACAGTTAAAGTAGGAGAGAGGAGAGAACAGTACATCTCTCAGCAAAGTATCTCCTTATGCAGTTTTGTCTGAAGTGTGTGTGGTTGTGTGCAGGTGCTGCTGGCCTTTGCCAACGGTCTGAACCAGTTGTACTTTTACTACGAGACGACGGCGGCCGAGGAACCCAACAACTGCAAAGGGATCCGCTGTGAGAGACAGAACAACGCATTCTCCACGTGAGTCTGGGTTTCTCTTCGCTCTAAAGCCACGCCACCTGATGATGGACTCATATCTGCGGCCATCGCACACGTCAATGGCATTCATGTTTGGGATTTCGTTGTAGTTGTTCTAGTTTATCTAGTATGGCTTTTACAGACTTTATTACCAGCTCATGTTCACACAAATTCTGCTTAAAGGCGCTATACCCGTTTCTGCAATGTTTGAATGTTTAGCACCGCCCCCCAACTCGCTCAATGGCTTCTCATTTCCCCTACGCTCTCATAACACGGAGCCACCTAGTTTTATTTGCGATCTGATACGTATGCTAACATTAGCATTAGCGCAACTTCTTGTAAGCTGTGCAACAATCACTGATGAAATGGTACTAAAGCAACGCACTGCTAACACAATATATAAGTAAAAGAATACCATTCGTTTCGCGTCCGGATGTATTCATTTAAACATTAGAATATATTCTAATATATAATTATAATTTATTATACAGCTCCTCACAGCAGCAGCACTCCATTGACTTGAATGCAATTCTTCCGATCATTTTTTCTTGATAACAGAACTCTCAAACCAATAATGACCGCAGCCCCAATGCAATCTCTGTTTGTAATTCAGGTGTGTAAAATACTGCCATTACTTTGCAAGTACAACAAGCTATCAGCGCCTGTCTCTACATTGTGCAGTTTTTCTGCACACTTGTCTGTGTAGAGAAGCTAGCGGAGCTAGCCACGCTCAATAAACAAATACATATCTATCAATCAGCACCATTAAACGTCAATCGGACAATACAGTACACATATACATCCTTAACACACATGCACGGACGATTTCAGAATTTGCTGTCAACGTTTTCATGACAAAAATACTGTTTTAAAGTGACAAAAAGCGATCGCGAAAAACCCCGGAAGTTACCATGAAACAGCTAGCTAGCTTAGCTGTTACCTGCCTAGCACGTCCCGGTGAAACCTTTGGGAGCTAACTATTTTATTTGCAGTCATTAAATACATTTCTAATTATAAGGGCTGTCTAATATTTGTTTAAATATGTATATATTTTTTATTTTAGAATTATATTCTAATTTTGAAGTCGAAGCCCTGGTGTTCCGCAGCGCTGTAGAGGCTAGAGGACGCAGGCTGGTCGCTTCTTGTTCTGTGAGCGGAGGAGAACGAGCGGCCCGCTCAGACTATACTCAGCACTTTTCACTGCCTGAATTTCATACACAGTGGAATCAATGACCTCAAGTTTTCAATTAAATTATGTATTATGATACAACTTGTATGTAGTAAAAAGCATTTTTATGAACTACTTAGAAAAAAAATCGGGTATAGCTTCTTTAAGTTTTGATGGGAAAAATTGGACCAATGGACAAATAAAAAGTCAGGTCGCCATGCTTGAAGTTATATTGGTAACACTTTAAAACGGCATGAATCATGATAAATAACCTCACTCAGCTCAAACTCTGACACTACAGCTCACACAATCACAACAGCAGTCGCCTCAAAGGTTGATTCGCCAACAGAAGATGAGAAATCACACTATGCATTAGAAATACAGCAATAAAACTCCTAAAAGTCAATTGTCCATCATTGTCCTGGATCATCCCGCGTCCATAGACCCTCCTGCAACTTGAGTTATTCCATGTCCTCAAGAATAAAATCAAAGTAATGAACTATTCTACACGCAAGGCCTCAAAGGAAAAAAGGAAAATATAAAACTAGATTATTGCCTATAATTTTTTCATGTAAATAGTAGTAGTAGTAGTAGTAATCTTTATTTATATACCGCCTTTTCACTGCACATCGGAGTCTCAAAGCGGTTTACAATTGTTATTTTTGGGATTGGGGCCAGTACAGGAGGCACATGCCAGACCTATTGTACATATTTTTAAATATATTAAATTGTAAATATATTTCATTGTAAATATGAGATTCAGATTAATTTTTCTTGCCCTTTGCTGTAAAATTGGAATTTGAAAGTACCTAAATAATAAAAAAGGTTAAAAGGGCAGGAATAAAACAAACTAAAACAGTGCAGGAAACATTTGTCACTGTGAAATCAATCAACAAAAATAGTTTCAATACACGTGTAAGATCGCTAAAATAAAAGCTTGTGGAAAGAAGCTGTTAACGTATCCAGATGGATCTCAATGGACGATATCTTCTACCAGAGGGAAGAAGCTAGAACATGACTTTTCCAGGGACCAGAAGTGTCATTGATTATTCTATGAGCTGGGTTTAAAAGTCTGGGTTTCATATATATAATCATAAGACCAGTGAATATGCAGTTCTTATATCTTGTTAAAACCTTTGTGACTTTCCTCGGTTTCTTGCTCTGATCTGGAGACCTGAGTTTGCTGAGTGAAGCAGAGCCACCGCCAATCGCACGTGGAGAGATAATAGTGGTATTGATGTCGTATCGACCGAATCCGAGGAAAGTGAACGCAGTAGTGATGACGCAGGGAGACAAAACCACATCATGAGCCAAAATATGAGACGAATGTTTGGGACGAGAGGCAGAAATCAATATGTTTGTAATTGCGGACCGCGAATGGGAAAAGTGGAAGTTGCAGAGTCAGCGGCAGTTGGTTCTGGTCCTTTGATAATTTTGATGAAAGACTTGTTTCATTTTCATTTTAATATCTTGGTAAAATGGGTTGAATAGAGCCCTTAGAGTATTACTTGGCAAGAGCAAAACTATACTGTTTAGGGGAGGGACAAGACGAAATTGAGTCAACAAGAATGAGACAAGAAGCAATTTTTTCCATTATAGATCCACATTCTTTGGTCAAAGTATGGTTGAAAGGAGCACTAATCACAATTTCCATGGTTTAATACATTTCAGTTCAATTCAATGTATTTTGTTTAGCCCTAAATCACAACAGTAGTCATCTCAAAGGACTTTACAAAGTGGTCGATTCGCCAACTAAGATCAGAGAATCAAACATCTCAATCAAACACAGGAAATGCAACAATAACACATACATGTATAAGCTATTGGTCCATAAGGGGCAGATGAGCAATATCCATGAATGTTGATAAATGTCCTCAAATGTCCTGAATCATCTGTTCTTTGACCCTACTGCATCTGAAAGGAACAACTCAAAAACCAAGTGGGAGAAATTGAGAAACCTCAGGAAGGCTGAAAGAGGAATCCGCCCCCAGAGACAGATTTTAAGCAACTATATGTAATATTTTTGTTTTAGATAGAGTCGTGCCGTTTCTAGCTAAACTCCAGGAGATAGACTGCATCAGTGATCAGTGCTTACACAGGTAGGAAGGTTCTGGTAGCAAACATGGTATTGTAATTGTGCCGACTTTACGACACCAATACCGTCCCTTTAACCATAGTCTCTCACACTCACACTGTCCCACTTGGGTAGACACCATCTTGTAGCATTATCATCTCGCAAGATCTTCTGGCATGAAATCGCGAGATCGCAGCCATATTATTAGAAAACAATTGCATATTTTAATGTAATAACTGCCACATTTTTATACTTCCCCAAACCACAACAACATCTTGACGTTCTCTGGACTTAATCAGGTTTTTTTTTTTCTGTCTTTTCTGTCGCAGTCTGCTCCCGTTCCTCTCATCTCCTCTCATCTCTACTTCACACTCTCTTAGCGCTTTTTCTAATGTGGCAGCTCATCCACACCTCACGCACACACACACACACACACACACACACACACATACGCACACATACGACAAAGCCCTCTTTTCTTCCCTGCACCTCTGTTCGCAGCCTCCTCTCACTCTGCCCTGACCAGACCCCTGCAACACTAAACAAATTACTATTCATTTTGTTGTGTCTCGTGAAAATACAATGCATCTGGGGAGGTATTTTGTTTTTGTGTGTGTGTGTGTGTGTGTGTGTGTGTGTGTGTGTGTGAAATGCACCATAAACAGTTGATAAAATGCATAATGAAAGCTATAGATTTCTGTACCTCAAATTGCCCATCAATGTATGTTAGGTGTATGACTGCAGGGCCTGTCTCTAACCTGTTTTCAGAAAATGATATTGCCCTGACAGGAGTCTCCCACTGCTCGGTGTGTATGTAAAACCGTCACATTTTTACGAACCCTCTGCACTAAAATTACATAGCGCTGCTTTAAAACTTTACTGAGGAGAGAGAGGAGTGTTGGAAAGGAGAGACTTTAGATGGGATTTTTACGCACCAGAATAACATGGACGATTTATTGTCAGTTTTACAGTTTTTTTCCAGACAGAATGAAGACAGAGCAAACATGCGGAGCAGCAAACGACGCTAATCCACAGGTGTTAGCTAGCTAGTCCAAACGACAGAGACGTGACTGAAGTTGCCGTGACCTTAAAGGCCGGTGCGCTTCAATATTATGTCTTGCGATTGTCCATTTTGTAAAGGTCAGATCTACTGTTGCTTATGGACTGTACTTTTGTTCTCACTTTTAATTTTTTCCAACAACTTACGGAGCAAGACTGAGAAGTTTCACCAGAAAAAATTGACAAAATGATTATGAATGAGACTATTACTGTGTCATTTCATGTTTTAGAAAGTTAAATTAGTAAGTTAGCAGTTTTGCTACAATCTGGCGCATTTATAATTTGTGTACAACTTGTATATGAATGTTCATTAATGTGTGTTGTCCCGATCAAATAAATAAATAAAATATATAAATATCTTCAAGAGAAAGTATTGTAGGAAACAAATATGTTTCCAGCCTGTGACTCTTTATATTTGTTTTTCCCCACATATTCAAAAGGATTGGCTTCAAACAGGTAAAAAACCTAATTTCATGTGAGAACTAATCCATGGGCAATATTTTTGTTTTAAAAGGCCAAAAAGCAGTCTAAGTGTGATGTCATAGTGATACTGTGACAGGAGCTTTTACACAGAAGGGGCGGAGTCACATGTTTGTGCTGGAAATGCCTGGATCTTAAAACAACTCTCTGTTTTTGAGGAGGACAATGTTATAAACTGGTCAAAAGTCAATTTAGTATAATACCTCTACTTTAATCTTTGCCTACATTTTACTATTGAGGTTCCAAAATGTCCTTACATGTTTTTAGGGATATTAGAGGAAACCAGAGCACCAGGAAGAAACCAGGGCAGACACATGGAGACCAGCGGTTAGAGCTTGATTTTCACAGCAAGGAGGTATTATTGGCTCGATTTCACCTCCAGGCCTTTCTGTGCGGACTTTGCATGTTCTCCCTGTGTCTGTGCAGGTTTCTCCTCCCACTAAACACATTTCAATAGGTCTGAAATGTCTCGCTCTCGTCATTACTGTGTGTGGAGAGAATAGTCAAATTATCTAAACTCTGAACATTAAAAAGCGCTTTGGGTGACCTTGGTCTGGAAAATGCACTATATAAATAAACATTACTTACTTACTTGACATGCAAACTACACTCAGATATGTGTCGATCAGGAGTTAGATCCACGACCTTTGAGCGGAGAGGAAAGAGTTCTAACCTTGCAGCTGCTCCCGCCCAAACAACACATTTTTTATAACATTGTTAGTCAAGTCGTATTCAAATCTAGCTCAAGGCCGAGGGTTATTCATGATGTAGACTTTGAAACAAGAAGCTTTGGGGATTACCATTAATGACATGAAAAACATTTATGTGATAGTAGTTTAAAGACATGTCGGTAAGAGCAAATAGAACGTTCTGTTTTTCTCGTCAAAGTTTTCAAACGAATAAATAACGCCAGTGAGTCAGGATCTGGAAGTAGGTCATGCAAACACCCTGAAGTGGAAATAGGCTTTAATGGTCGTGTTTAGAAAATGTCATCATCACAGACATAAACATTGCTCATTTAGATCCTAATTGTACTGTCCTTTTTTCTCTCAGTCCTCTTAAAAATGATTTCATTGTTTCATTACTGCTTTTCTTAAATATTGTCTTATTCAAGTCACACCGAAAAGGATTAAAAGTGAAATCGCTAATGGAGCTCAACAGCCCACCGCGGAACCCACTGTGGTTTCAAATGTCCGATCAATTTAACTCTTTGGGGAAATTTCAAAGGTGTGAGAGAGAAGTTTCCGTTCTTTTCAGCTCAAAAGAACGTTTTAACTTTGTGAAAGTTTAAATGGAAAATTTGGTGAAATTTTCATAATAGAAATCGTTCATATCTTTCACAGCGTGGTGGTTCTCCCCAGGAAATCACTGAAGGGCTATTACTTTTTTTAATAACAAAAGGCCTGCTTGTTTTTATGGCAGATTTGAGTTTTTACACTAATTTTGTTGCCTCGTTTTTTTACAACATTTCTGTCTTCATTCCAATATTGATTTTTTTTTTTTAGATTGAAAATAAACATGGGATGGGTATCGCTAATCTGCTAGCAAGCAGTAGGGGAATTTTTAAAAATGCCATTATGCATATTGATGAAGGTGCGGAAAATGGCTTTGTTGAAACTTTGAAAAACAAAATTGCTACTCCGCCCTCTGGTGGTGATATAGGGAGTTACAAGCTCATTATTTACCCTTGATACTTGTTTCATCACATATTTTCTGCTCAAGTTATTATTGTATTCTTGTAAAGCCCTAAATCACAACAGCAGTCGTCTTGTCAATTCATCAACAACAGCTCAGAGAATCAACCGCAGGAAATGTCACACTCTAAAACCTTTAAGAACAAAGTAAATCGTCTCGTTATAATTTTCAATGGCCAAAAATAAAGAATCATATTTCCTCTTTAAGACTTTGGGCTGAGTGAGGGTGGTTCTGTCTTTTTCCCTTTGGTTGGTTGAAAAGGCTCAGCTAAAGATCTGACAGAGGCCAAAAAACACATGCACCTAAAACCTAAAAAAAGTGTCAGAACTGAACTGCTTTGAGAGCGACTGATTGCATGACATAGTTCATAGTTTGAAAGTCAGGTCCCCCAGCTTTAACGTTCGTGTTTTGATAAGGTAATGGTGCATCATGCTCCTCCATTCATAATGCATCATCCCTGGAGCAGACTCTTATTCTTCCACAGAGCAGCATCGCGGTCTGTTGAGTTCCGATGCCCTTCCGTTTACAAAACCCAAACAACAGCGAGCGGCGACATTAGCCTCGTGTGCTAACGCGTCCTCACACCATCGCTCACTCGCCCTGCTGAATATTTCATGTGGCTGGAATATTACCGCCGCCTTTCTCCCCGTCTCTCTCTCTCGCTCTCTTCTCTCGTGATGTAGCAGCCATTGTTCCTTTATCAAAATTCATTCAATAACGAGCCAGCCCTAAATACAGAGACATCAGAGAAAGAGAGAGCGAGAGAGACAGGAGGAGAAAGACGAGAGAGCGCCACAAAAACACAATGATTTCACATTGTCAGAAAAGACAAATATTACACTCGGGTTCAGAAGGCAATATCTTGTGTGGATTTCAGTCAAGTGCAGGCTTTTTAACATAACTTGAGAGAACTTTTTTAAAATTCATAAAAAGGGGCCTGCTCGTTTTCAAACTAAAGTTGTTATTACAGTTTTGCATCATATTTGGCTTGCTTTAGTCCACTACTGGTGCTCAAAATTCAAGCTGTCTGTTAATCTGGCAACCGGAATAGATATAGAGGGTTTTCTGGGGTTATTAAGATTAAGCTTTATTTGTCTCACAGTGAGGAAAATTCATGTAATCGTCCATTTTTCCATAAATGTGTATGATGGGAAAATGGACGGATACAAAATAAGGACATTATCGAGAACATATTGCATAAAGCTAATAGGTTGCGTTCTTGTAGTAGAATTCTATCTCAGTTGGAGGGTAAATGCCAATACATATCTATGACTAATAAGCAATTCTTGAAAGAATTGTTGAAGAATAAAATGTCCAAATGTTTTCCCAGATCTTGATTTGACAGAGATTTCATTCACAAACACAGAATCTCATTATTATGCCTGAAAGTCCTTTCTTCTGCCTCTCAATATTATCACCACTTTTAGACACCTCTATAAAACGCAAGAGATGATAAAATATCAGGTAATGATTGTTGAATCGAGTGGTTTTTGTCTTAATTTGAGAACATTCTGACCGTCTTAAAACAAGATTTACCATTTAGTATCATTAATATTGATCATCCAGAAATGTTTTTTTCTCATTCCAAGTGTGACAGTTCTTGTGTCTTTTTAAGACAAGATAATGTTGCTTGTCCCATTTGCATATCTTGTTCTAAGACGTGCTCAAATTAGGATACATTTTGCCAAATCTCGTCACGTTTTGCAGTGCATTGTTGATATGTCCTGACAAAGAAGATGCAGAACTTGGCAACAGTTTTGGTTTAATATGAATTGGCTCAGGAACTACAGAGAAATTAGCTCTAAAGACTAGAAACATCACTTTTGATAGACACCGTAGTTCATTATACAGCTGCCATCCACCACAATGTTAAACTATATGTACTTTAGAATGTAGTGTTATCACATGAATGCAACAGGTGTAGTGCAAAGATAACTGTTGGGTCTTGTCTTTCTCTGTTGCAGGTTGTTCGAGACCCTCCAGTCCCTGTTCTGGTCCATCTTCGGCCTCTTGAATCTGTACGTCACAAACGTCAAAGCGAGACATGAGTTCACAGAGTTTGTGGGTGCGACCATGTTTGGCACCTACAACATCATCTCACTCGTGGTGCTGCTCAACATGCTGATCGCCATGATGAACAACTCCTACCAGCTCATCGCAGTAAGACTCTAAACCATAAGGCGTTCGCACATGGGTCTCTACAGGTTTTAGTGATAGGACAGTGAAGGCTATGGACCATCATTTCAATTCATTTTAATATATTTTTGTAAAGCCCTAAATCACAACAGTAGCAATTGGTCCATAGGAAACGGATGGTCAATGTCCTTAAATGTCCCGGATCATCGATGTCTTTAGACCCTCCTGCATCTGCAAGGAAAAACTCAAAAAACCTGTGGGAAAAAGTGAGAAACCTCCGGGAGGCCCACATCTAGAGATGGATCCACTCATCCCCATGCGGTGCATCCCACCAGTCCGGGCCGGGGGAGATCAGTCTACAGGTGCAGATGAAAGAGGCTGGATTCAGCGGTCCCATGATTACGCTACAAAACAGAATAAACAGACAGTGGATGAATAGCAATGAACACCTCATCTCTGGAGACGTAGATGGTGCGAGATCTGACTGTAGCAGCATTGCTCAGTACGGACCAATCAATGTGTTTTTTTTATCATTGTGTTTCTTGTGTTTGAACTGTTTGATTCTCTGATCCGTGTTGGCGAATTCAACAGTTTTGTAAAGTCCTCGGAAAAAAAACTACTGTAGGGCAATACAAGAATAAATTGAGTTGAATTGAAGTGAATACAGGTCATTACAGACATGACAACAAATACATTAACAGCACACTGTGACTGCAGCTTTGAATGTTCACGAGCCACAGTTTGGGAAACTCTGGGAAGGTTCTCAGTGTTAAAATGTTCTTGATCTGAGCCTGATGGAAGCTAACATCTGAGATAAAGGCAGCATTTTGACTTATGATTTTCAAAAAGTTACTTACACAAGACTCTTTCTCTTGGAACAAACATTTTTAAGTATAGTATTTGAATAAACATACATATTAGTTATTATAGTTTTTTGACACACAGAATCTGGATGTTTTTTGTCCAGGATCATGCCGACATTGAGTGGAAGTTTGCAAGGACAAAGTTGTGGATGAGTTACTTTGACGAAGGCGGGACGCTGCCTCCTCCTTTCAACATCGTGCCCAGTCCCAAGTCGGTGTGGTACCTTCTCATGTGGCTCCACACGCGGCTGTGTGTGCGGGTGCAGACCCACGGAGAGGATTCCCACAAGTGTGAGAACCTGCGAGAGTTCACGGTGAGACACAGGGACAGGGATATTATATATACTCTTTATGGACATTACTTTTCATGAGCCACATAGTTTTTTTGCATGTACTTCTGATATAGTTTAAAATGTATCTAAAAATGATCAATTATTGTCAAATATGGACAATGCTATTTAGAATATTTACTGCTAAAAATTAGTATTTTGTTTCAATTCTAGGTTTAGTTTTGTTGAATATCTGATTTTGACAACCTTGAGGATTTGCCACGGGTTTATTCAGAAACGCTAAAAAGTGCAGTGGAGCTGTCCGTGGTTCTGAAACGCTATTTTTAGCCCCATTATATTTGTTTATCCCTTTTCTTCAGTGAAAAATGCACAATCATTATCACTTATTGTTTCAAAAGCTGTGCACTAATTTCCCAATAAAATGGTAGTTATGAGCTCCTAAATCCAGGGCACTGTCTAAAAAGCGGCTTCCCGCAAACATTTCACTTTTTCTTTTCTTTAATCTATAACTGTTTTTAGTTATCTGTCTTTTACCAAGTTTCAGGGCTCCAAATGTTGTCTGTTTCACTGAACATTTCTGCGGCAAAAAGGTTTTTTGGAAGGGGTGGTGGTTGGAGGGACCAATGGCACGTACTGGTTGCCTCGCTTCTGTCAGTGTGCCTCAGGGCAGTTGTGACCACAGTAGTAGAAAATCACAGTGTCTGGAGTGAAAAAATCGTGCCATGTGAAGTGTCTTTGACTGTCTGAAAAGCACTATATAAAACTAACGCATTTTTATGCCCCCGCGACCTGGCAACAGATGAAGCGGAAAAAAATGGATGGATGGATGCATTTTTATTATCAACTTTGTTCTGAGAAATCCACCAGAGAATTTACCAGAGAATGTTTTACTTGGTGGAAATACCTTCATTATGTAAACGTATGTAAATAATATACACAGATGCAAAAGATGAGCAGCAAACAACATTTTCACAAAACCATAAGAGTCTATTTAACAAAATCAATCAAACTTCAATTCATTACCGCAGGAGCCAAGTTCTGAAAAACGCCCCTTTACAGTGAAGGTAATGTGGACGCCCTTTCCGACCCTGTTCTGTAAAAAAAACCTCACACCTGAGCAGAGTCTGATCAATGTTCGGTCATCACTGTGTGTGACAGATAAGTTTCCACAGAACAAAGTTAGAATATGGTTGAAAAGCTTCTTGTTTAAAAGGTGAATAAGCTCAGTCTCCTGACGACACCAGGCCAATGGAGGCTCTTTTTAACTGCATTTTAGACCTGACAAAAATCCTGGATGGCAGAAAACTTTCTCCAGCTCAACCAGGACAAAACTGAGGTTTTAGTCATCGGCCCTGAGGCCCAGAGAGAGAAACTTTTACCGAAACTCCAATCACACTCTTTTAATCCATCATCACAAGTGAAAAACCTGGGCGTAATCTTTGACTCTGAGCTGACTTTTATTCCTCACATCAAGAACATCACAAAAATAGGTTTTTATCATTTAAAGAACATCGCCAGAGTCCGCCCCATTCTCTCTCGGGGCAACACGGAGACGCTGATGCATGCTTTTATCACCAGTCGCATTGACTACTGTAATGCCCTGCTCTCTGGTCTTCCCAAAAAGAACATTTCAGGTTTACAATTACTTCAAAACTCGGCCGCACGTGTCCTGACTAAGACCAGGGGGCGGGACCACATTACACCGGTTTTAAAATCGCTGCATTGGCTCCCCGTGTGTTTCAGGATCGATTTTAAGGTTATTTTAATGGTTTTTAAATGTCTTAATGGTCTTGGGCCTTCTTATCTTTCAGATTTGCTTTTATCCTATGAACCTTCCCAGCCCCTGCGCTCCTCCGGCAGCAGACTCCTAACCATCCCCAAAGTCAGGACACACACTCACGGCGAGGCATCTTTCCAGCACTACGGCCCCTGTCTCTGGAACAGTCTGCCGGAGGAGCTCAGGGCCGCAGAGAACGTTCATATTTTTAAGAGTAGGCTCAAGACGCACCTTTTTAGAGCAGCTTTTGATTAGTATTTATTATCTATTATTGCTTTTTAGTACATCTATTTATGTTTTTAGACGGATTATATTTTTATTTATTTTTATTATTTACTATTTTTAATTATTTATTGTATCTACCCATTTACTATTGTTATTATCAATATTAGGCAGCTGCCATTTTTCTTTTTATTTTCACATTTTATTGTTCTACTTTCTATTGTATTATTGTATTGTTTTAGTGTCCCCAGTGTTTCCTCTGGAGGAGCCCTCTGCACTGAGAGCTGGGGTCTGCTGTGGCTTCGGGGGTCTGGCTCTTGGATCCGGTGGGGGTCTGGGGCCCCTCTCTCCTCTGGGTCCTGTGTCGTTGCCTGTGGCTGCAGCCGGCTCTCTGCTCCTGGTGCAGATGGCTCCTTGGATGACGCTTCTTCAGCCGGTTACATCTGCTCCCAGCCCCATTTCTTTTTATTGTTTTACCTATTTTACCTGATATGACTTTATACTTGTGTATATGTGTGTGTGTGTGTGTGTGTGGGTGTGTGTATTGTATATATAATTATAAATGTGGTTTTGGGAGGTCTGTGGGGAGGAGGGTTTAGGGCTGGGCATGTTGGATTGTTTTTAACTAAACTGTAAAGCACTTTGTGTTACACTTTTTGTATGAAAAGCGCTTTATAAATAAAATTTGATTGATTGATTGATACTGTGCTCTACCCAACAGTTAGCCGCTGCTGTTTGGTTTGGCTCATTAAACCTGTTGTGAATAGTGTTTTGTTTTCCTTCACTGCTATATCTTAAAGATTTTAATAACAGTAAATAAAAGGTCGTATTTTTAACTATTGGTGTCAAAAATAAAACTTATATAATTTTCCACATTTCTGCTTCGCTCGTGTTTGTTACCAGACTTCCCTGCCATTCTTAGAGGAACCCTAGCCTCCCTTTGTCACATATACAACTTACGTCTCCATGACAACGATGCACCCACAGGTTATTAAACGTGATTATTGAATAAATAGAGAAAGGTTTAGGTTATAGCCCAGTGATCACCGAAGTGGGCTTTGGAGCGCCCTCTATTGGCCACAATGTGTGTTGAGGAAACATGAATACAATACAAGTACATAGGGAAAAAAAGTATCACATACTGATTCATCAACTTGTTGTTTGAATCAAATTGCGCTATAAATAAGTCTATGCTCTTTAAAGAGTACACTAATACAAACACTAGTGACAGAAGTAGTATATTTTATTGTACGGTTTGAAACCCAGGCACCCGAGCTCTAAATTTAAAATCTGAAAAAAAACAAAAATAAAAAACTGCTACAAATTTGCAATGGTTTCAAGGCAGAACAATCCCAGCATGCACCTCTCCAAATGTCACCGTCCTTTTTTTTTTTAATTCTTTATTTACAATATACATACAAGTATACAAAACTCTTGTTAGGAGACAACAATTTTGTTCCGATATTTACACAGATAAAATAAAGCAAACAAAAAACATCAAACATTCAGTAAGGCATACGTTTAGTAAAACAAGTTACAACAACAAATATTTTGAGACATCATCACAAATATTTTCAATATCTTTTGATGAATTCTTTAATAATGAGAGGGAAGCAAAATAGTGTTTGAGTTCAATTTAAAATTTCGTGAGGGATGGCATTTTATTTTGCCATTTGGTTTTGTGTAAATGGTATTTACCCATAATTATAACAATATTACAAATCTTTGGTAGATTCTTGTTACCAAAAAGCTCTTCATTTTAATTTTTAACCAATTTTGGCGAGCAGTAATAAATGCTGCTCGCAGAGGACTTAACGAAACCATTGAAATCACCGACACAGGTCAGAGAATCAACAGTTAAAACACATGAAGAATATAAAGCACACACAGAAGAAAATGTCCATACATGTTGTAGAATGCTAAAGTGTCCTGATCATCACCAATCCTTTCTGTTGGACACTAACTGTCCAACAAGACCCTCCTGCATCGACATGGAACAACTCTTAAAAAACCCAGTGGGAAAAAGTGAGAAACCTTGGGGAGCACTAGGGAAACCCACAGGGAGGGAGACCCATTTGAGAAAGGGATCCGCTCCTCCGGACGGACAGGCTAATGATCTAGGACCTAAGCTAGCTACAGAACGTGGACCAGTGGCCGCTGAACGTGGACAGGTCCGGTGCAGGACTGAAGCACTCCCAGGCGGGTCGGGCGGGGCAGTCCGCAGGTGTAGATGGAGGAGGCCAGGCTCAGAGATCCCGTCATCGTACCATGAAACAGACAATGGGACAACGGGTGAATAGCAATGAACAAACTACAGTCAAAATCCTAATAATGCTAAACAGATAAAGTAGGAAGGAGGAGAGGATAGTGCTCAAGTTACCATACTTCTCCCAGCAAACTGACTCCCTATGCAGCTTGACTGACAGTCTGAGGAGTTTAGCCTTCCCTGAGTCTTACCTTCCTAGCCATATGCTAAACTAAAGAGGACTGTTTTAAACCTAGCCTTGAATAAAGAGAGCGTATCTGAAAGGAGGCGAGACAGCAGCAGCCACGGCTAGGCTAGTCTAGGTTACAGCACCAAGATTCATGGATTACACACCAGGCGCGCAAACCGATCCAAGCAAACCTAATTATATATTATATATACCATATATATTATATATAATACGTAACATAACATACAACATAATATATAACATAATACAGCATATATATATAATATATACACCATTTATTATATATTACCTAATTATATGCTAAATTAAAGTAGAGTGCACTTGAATGAGTCTCTTGCAAAAAAATAAGATTAGCTTTTGTCTCTTTACAAAATAAAAATAATGCCTTATGTTTAACGATATTTTGTAAACCTCTAATATTTAACAAACTTAAATGAACAGACATAAAAAATTAAAAAATCCGCTTTTGAACTACGCTAGATAAGAATAAAGTGTTTTGTTTTTTGATAAAGTCAATTCTTTAGTGAAAACAACATTTTTTTTTTCCAATAAAAAGTTTTATGGATCCACTCTTTTACCAACTATGATACCCCTCTTTCAAGAAGGCTCTTCGACCCCTGCGCCGCGCTTCCTCCACTGCTGGCCACAGCTTCGTCCGTGCCTCCTCATCTTCTTTGGAAAAGACTTCCTTGAACCGAATGTTCATCTCTCTGCACACCGGCGCTTCCTTCGAGCGTCTCCAAATCTCGTCCCGCGTTGTCCTCATACCAAATTGAATGATGATCGGACGAGGCATCTTGTTTGTAGCTACGTCATTCTTTCTTCCAAGTCGATGTACAGTGTCCACAGTTTCTCTGAGCTTGTCCACAGACACAGGAATCACTGTTTCACGTGCATTCTCATTTTCTTTCTCATGCAGACGGATAAGCCTGAGGTCCCACCGTCTCTGGTATCGGGCACTTTCCAGACATTTCTCTTTCAGATCCTTGTTTTCTTTAATCAGTGATTGTACCTCTCCTTTGAGCTTGTTTACTTCTGCTTTATTTTCTTTGGCAGCCGTTTCATATGCTTGCATTTTAATTTCGATGTTATCAAATTTAGCATTGAGCATGTCCAATCTTTGGTCCGATTTGACAGAGAGTTTATGGCTTCAAGGACAGATTCAATGCTAACCTGTTTAGAGGCCGCTCTTCTTTTAAGCTTTTTGCGGTTAGGACTGCTAACTGGGGTTGGTTCATTTTCACTTTCTGTTGTATCCATCTCCATTAAAATCTTCTCCGACTTTTCTCCAATTGGTGCAGCGTACACGTGGTCCGAGATGCTACTTGTTTGCTTCGGGTTAGCCATTTCTTCAAATGTTAATTTTTCTTTTTTCTTCCATCCAGATAAAAAACACACAGTAACCTTAAAAGTGTATCTGAGTACCTGCATCTTCAAAATTCGATGTTTTGGACTATAAAGTCACTTTTCCTGGAGCCCCGCAAAACTTTGCAACTACTCACTCCGCCATCTTGATCTCCCCCCAAAAATGTCACCGTCCCGCTCCCGCTAAAAAGGCCACAGTCGTGTTAAAGCAGAGATGATGTCGATGGAACTGTCCGTCCACGTCTCTCTGAAGCTAACGCGAGACGTGGTACGTTCGTTGGCCTTTGGAAATGAACCAATATCACTTGATTGGTCAAAATAATGTGAATAGAAAATAATCTGGAAGATTAGAAAGATTTACTATTTTGCATTGTTCATAAATAATAATAATAATCATGCATCAGTTTTATATAGCGCTTTTTTGGACACTCAAAGACGCGTTACATGTCATTATTCATTCACTCCATACACGGTGGTGATAAACTACTACTGTAGCCACAGCTGCCCTGGGGCACACTGGCATAAACGAGGCAACCAGTATGTGCCATCGGCCCCTGCGATCACCACCAACCATTCACACACACTAGACTCATTCTAGGCAATAAAGGCTGCAGAGGTGGCCGTGTTGCATGTGATTGTTATCAATAAAAAAGGGATGTGTCACGGCTCAAAAAGGTTGTGGAACACTGCTCTAGCTTGATAAAACCCAATAGGGAAGTACTCTTGTCCAAAGTTTTGCTCCAACTCGCTCTGGCTCCTATTGTAAAACTCAATGCTTGTTTGTGTCAACAGTCACCATTTTGTTCTTAAAAAATCTGCTGGCTTATTTGAACATAATGTTAATGAATCGGGAAGAAGTCGTCGGAACGCGTCAGAAATCGGTCAGAACAAATGCCCATATATGGAAATTCGCTCTAGCTAGCTTATCTTCCAAACTGCTTCTTCTTCTCAAGGCTAACACTGCAATCGATCCACACCTCACACACAGTCATACAATTGACCTGGAGTTGCTTTGTGCAACATCCATGCTAATTAAAGCCGGGGTACCTTTCTTCAACTAATAGTTCTTCATGAACAACACAGGTTCCAACAGAAATGGTCTCGATGCGTAAATAGTAAAATGTTTTTGAACGTGCATGAGTGGCTGGTGGTGGTCAGATGGCACATACTGGTTGCCTTCTGTCAGCGTGCCCCAGGGCATCTGTGGCTCCAGTAGTAGTTGATAATGACCGTGTATGGAGAGAAAGAATAATGACATGTGAAGGGGTTGAGTGTCCAAAAAAGTGCTATATAAAACCCATGCATTATTATTATTTCTATAAACTAGTTGTAACCGAGGGAGCCCAATCAAACAGTATTTATAGTACACACAGGTAAGGATGCAGTGAATAGTTAAAAAGAGACAAATGCCATGATAGTTTACTCTTGTGTCTAAAAAGTTAATACATATTTATATTTCTTCTCTTCCAATTCTGGCATAGTTGAAGGAGGCCAGTCCCTCCTCCTCAGATTCCCAGCAGGAGGCCCGTCCCTCCTCCTCAGATTCCCAGCAGGAGGCCCGTCCCTGTGCTCCTCAGATTCCCAGCAGGAGGCCCGTCCCTGTGCTCCTCAGATTCCCAGCAGGAGGCCCGTCCCTGTGCTCCTCAGATTCCCAGCAGGAGGCCCGTCCCTGTGCTCCTCAGAGCTTGTTCATATGGCATTAACATGTCACAGATGTGCTTTGGTGTGAGATCATGGAGAGACTCCTGCACAGACTGAGGGTGATGTTGAATAAGTCCAATGTAAGGTTTTACCAGAACTCCCAGAGCAGTCAATTTAACAGCTTTTAGTTGTGTAAGTGTAATTACTCAGCGTTTGACATTATTTTTTTATAATAAATCTATGTTTACTTTTTGAAATGTGAGGAGTTATATCCCTTAACCTAAATAAAATTCAAATTCAGCCATTTTCTGTTGCTTACAAACAATCTTAAAAGGGCAGTTAAAGTCCCCTTTTCAAGGTGTGGTTCTGAACTGAGCTTCCTCGTCCATCAGAGAAAGGCAACACGTTTGCAACACACTGTTTACTTGTCTTTCGTCTTCAGCATTAGCGTGTTTTTGTTTATGTCAAGTTATAGTCAACAGTTATAGTACTTATTAAAAGTCAGTGAAGGAAAACAGTAATTTTTACACAATCTGGTGTAAAAATGTATATTTTTAGGAGGCCCCAGGAACAATTGTTATAAAATAGTTCTCTTTTGGTCACAAGTAACACAGCACTTCAACACAAACTTACTATTACTGAAATAAGAAATACAAGTCAAATTGAATCCAACATTATTGGTTTTTATTTGGACCACATTTGGATTTATTCAGCGCAGTCTTATGTTGAGCTTTCTCCATCCCTCAGTCATTTGTTTTGGGCTCATCTAGAAACATCCATCCAATTTCTTCCTCTTTATCCTGGGCCGGGTCACAGAGGCAGCTGTCATGAGTGGCCCAGACTCCCCTCTTCACACTTCACACAAACCTCCTGCAGCTGGATGAGGCGTTTCCAGGCCAGCTCCAGACTCAGCTGCCTCCTCACCACAACAGTCCCATACAGAGGCAGCATCACTGCAGACGCTGCTCCTTCTCTCGCAGTGAACAAGACCAGAGACACTTGAACTCCACCGCTGGAGGAAGGAGCTCTCAGCCACCTGGAGAGGGTAAGACATCTGCCTCCGGTCCAGAACCATGGCCTTGTATTCAGAGGGGCTGAGTTTCATGGGAGTCGCTTCTCCCTCGGCTGCACACCGTCCCAGTCAGGCGTTCTCATTTGCAGATTTGTTTTGGTCAGTTTCTCCGTTAGGTTCACAGCTCCAACTGCTCCTCAGCGCCTGCAGTCACAATCAAACAGAAGAATGGTATTGTTGAAATCTTGTTGTAAATCTTCGTACAAATCTCCAGCAAGGAGGTACTTCACTCTCACCTCTGTTGGAGCTCCTCCTTGTTCCGGCGGCTCTCAGCAGACATGGCTCTGATCTTATGTACACTGGTTCACTGGTGGGCTGTGGTCAGGAGCAGGGGGTGTGGCTCTCTGTGGTGCTGAGCGCGGGTGGAGGCCCCACTGCATCTGACAACAAAGGGACAGTTGAAAAGAGCATTGAGTGTATTGTTGCTGGTTGGAGTCTGCAACAGTACTGTGCCAAATCCACTCCTCTCACCTCAAACGGTTCTTCTTGACGCGAAGGAGCAGCGGCTCTAGTCAGAAGGAAACTCACTTGGAGCCTTGTATCTGCTATCTTGTCCTTTGGGCCATTTTCCAAAGCTCATGATATGACCATACACAGAGCAGTAAATCCAGAGCTCTGACTGTAGACGCTGCTCCCTCTTCACCACAACAGTCTGATAGAGCTCTGACTGTAGACGCTGCTCCCTCATTGCCTGCACGTCACAATAGAATAGGAGAATGATAATGTTGTCATCTTGTTCCCTCAAGTTTCCTCCCTGAACAAGACCAATGTGTTTTAAGAGCACAGTTCAGAAGAGCAGCAGGACACAAACTGAAGGCCTCTCACGTGGGATGAGTCTGGTCTCTTTGTGGCTGCACTTGTTCCTTTCTTCCCCTGAAGTGGACAGCAGCATCCACAGGTCGCTCTCACAAGAATAGATCCTACATTTGGTCAAATACATGTTTGGGGTCACTTACATTCTAATGAACACTGAACACTCTGTATCTCCGATATTGACTTACCAACGTTTGGATGTGTGTTCTTTGGACTATATGTGGCTGGAGCTGGAAGTACAGCAGTCATTGTAGTTGTAGAAAACCATGTCTTTTCCAACACGGAGCTTGAGTTCCTGTAATGAAAACAAGTTCATTCACACAAGTAACAATATGTCTGCATTCCACTGTGGATCCTACATGGACCCTCAGAGTCCAGCTCACCAGACACGTGTCCATGTCATTGGTCCAGAGTCAGAATGGCCTCTCACTGTGTAGGGTCAGGATCAGGGTGGTCTCTAGTGAAGCTTCACTGCAGTAGTGTGGTTGATACCATGGACAGCTCCATCAGCGACACATCATCTGCGAAGTGAGGGAGCAGAAGGAGCCTTTCATTCATATGTTCACTGCTTATTTGAAGATGACTCACCGGGACATGATGATGCAGCGGACTCCTGTCTCCAACTGGAACACAAAACTGGAAACAATCTGAAGACATCTTTGATGATGACACAATGACTTTGATAAAAACTCCTATCTCATGTGGGGATGTGTGTGTCTTTTTCAGTGCTGTCAAAGCTGGAAGTGCCTCGTCTCTGTCCTCAGCCCAAACCAATGCACATGTCTTACCTTTGGCCGAGGAATCTAAAGCCACGGCCGACAAAGCCCTGTTCAAGGCTCTACATGTACATTCACACAAGGACACATGGACTTACGACTCACTCTTTGTCAATGGTTTTGACAGACTGTTAAATACTGTCAAATACAATGTATGTATGTGAGGAAATGAAAGAGACATTGTACCTTTATCATTGTTTTCATGAAGGTTTTAAAGTGACTGTACAAAAGCCCACAGGGACAGAATGTTGTAAAGTAGCCTTAAAGTCTGCATGCATAACATCAGTTAAGTTTGGTAAATATGTCTGACGACATTGTCCATGTCAAACAAAAAACTAATAAAATAAATGAAATAAAACAGAAAAAAATACAAATAGTAATGAATAAAATGAAAATACTTTAGTAACGTAGTAGGGGACCATAGTTTGGAGAGCACAGGATTTCATCTCTGCTGTTTGCCAGACAATGTTGTCTTGTTGGCTCCAAACAAACCAGGACTTTCAACATGCACTGGGAAGTCAAGTCTTATAGTGAGATCAGAAAAAGGTGCCTCTCCAGGTGCAGAGGTCCTTCCTCCAGTGGAGTAGTTCAAGTTTCTCAGGGTACAAGTGGTCGAAATGAGTTCCCTCTGTGTCCCTCCCTTAGAAAGAGGGTGAGGAGCTCAGTCACTTGGCGGGAGCTCAGAGTAGAGCCGCTGCTTCTACACGTCAAGAGGAGCCAGATGAGGTGGCTCTGTTTCAGATGCCTCCTGGACGCTTCCCTGAGGTGTTCAGAGCAAGGCCCACTGGGAGGAGACCCAGGGGAAGACCCAGGACCAGTGTTGGGCACGTTACTTTGAAAAAGTAATTAGTTATAGTTACTAGTTACTTCTCCCAAAAAGTAACTGAGTTAACGGAGTTACTCCACTATAAAAGTAACTAGTTACCAGTAAAAGTAACTATTGCGTTACTTTTTTGTTTTGTTCTGGAACATAATGTGCACCCGACGTGCGCATTTTTACCTTTAATAGTGCCAATATTTCCATCTAGAAAAGGCTGTTTTGCTGCTGAAGTCCTGTTCACTCTTCATCTCTCACTGTGCTGTAAAGCCCGCCACTGTGAATGTGGAAACACCGGTGAAGCACTGACTTCAGCCCAATCAGATGAACATATATATCATATAAATCAAGTGGACAGTTTGTTTGGCTACAGCAAAATATGTTTCATGCCCGCATTGTTTGTTCATACAAAACGCAAAACTGTGAGTTATGGGTCTTACCTTATAAATGACCTGCACAGGCCACTTCGGTTCAGACCAGTTCCATGTTTAAGTCCAGATAATAGTTTGAGCGTAGATACGTAATCCTCCATTTGGAAATGAGTCCAATGAGTTTTAAAAAGTAAAACAAAACGTCCAATTTCTAAAATCAACCGTCTTACACTTCACCTCTCTTTCTTATCATTCCTATAGTAATTGAAAAATTACCCTATGTGCATTTTACATTATGTAAAAATTTGTTATATGTATGTTAGCCATTTATTATATATTACCTAATTATATGCTAAATTAAAGTAGAGCATTGGTAGAGCCTTCTGGCCTTAAGGCCAGAAGGTCGTGGGTTCAATTCCCACCTCTACACCTTCTCCACCGACTCGTTGTGTCCTTGGGCAAGACACTTAACCCCACTTTGCCCAAAGCCCCTGCTGGAAGATCTCAGCTCCTGTGGACTCACCACCTGCAGAGGGTCAGTGAGGGGCTGGTGCTATGAGACTTGGGTGGCATCTCTGACTGCCACCCCCCTGACCCAGAAATGGATTAAAGGGTAGAAAATGGATGGATGGATGCTTTAAGCCTGGCCTTGAATGTGGAGACCGTATCTGCTTCCTTAACATAAATGGGAAGCTGATTCCACAGTAAAGGAGCTTGGAGCTAAATGCTCTGCCACCAACAGTGATTTTTGAGACCTTAGGAACCACCAGACGTCTGGCGTTTTGTGAGCGCAACGCTCGACTTATTGTATCCATATATACTATTAACTAAGATACATTTGGAATCAAGCATCTCTACAACAACCATTGACCAATGGCCTTCCTCATCACTTTTATGATCAATAATTGTTCCATTAAACCTGTTAAATAAAATCATCGCCTCTGCTGAATGAGAAGTACCATGTGAATAGAAAATATTATCTCCCCATTGTTGCTTCCAAAACTTTTCGTCATCTTTAGTTGAATGAGTCTCTTGCAAAAAAATAAGATTAGCTTTTGTCTCTTTACAAAATAAAAATAATGCCTTATGTTTAACGATATTTTGTAAACCTCTAACATTTAACAAACTTAAATGAGCAGACATAAAAAATAAAAAAATCCGCTTTTGAACTACGCTAGATAAGAATAAAGTGTTTTGTTTTTTGATAAAGTAAATTCTTTAGTGAAAACAACATTTTTTTTTTCCAATAAAAAGTTTTATGGATCCACTCTTTTACCAACTATGATACCCCTCTTTCAAGAAGGCTCTTCGACCCCTGCGCCGCGCTTCCTCCACTGCTGGCCACAGCTTCGTCCGTGCCTCCTCATCTTCTTTGGAAAAGACTTCCTTGAACCGAATGTTCATCTCTCTGCACACCGGCGCTTCCTTCGAGCGTCTCCAAATCTCGTCCCGCGTTGTCCTCATACCAAATTGAATGATGATCGGACGAGGCATCTTGTTTGTAGCTACGTCATTCTTTCTTCCAAGTCGATGTACAGTGTCCACAGTTTCTCTGAGCTTGTCCACAGACACAGGAATCACTGTTTCACGTGCATTCTCATTTTCTTTCTCATGCAGACGGATAAGCCTGAGGTCCCACCGTCTCTGGTATCGGGCACTTTCCAGACATTTCTCTTTCAGATCCTTGTTTTCTTTAATCAGTGATTGTACAAAAATACAAGTACAACGAGCTTTCAGTGCCTGTCACTACTTGTCTGTTCAGAGAAGCTAGCGGAGCTAGCCACTCTCAATAAACAATCAATCAATCAATCAACACCATTAAATGTTAATCAGAGGATACATTATACATATACATCCTTAACACACATGCATGGAGGTTTTCAGAATTATTTGTTAACGTTTCCATGGCTAAAATACAGAATTAATGTGACAAAAAGCGATCGTGATAAACCCGGAAGTAACCTTTAACATGAAACATTTTAGGACACATTTGAAGAGGATGTGATTATGGATTTAGGTTCGGTATGTAAATGGGTAACTCACTGGCACTGCTGAATGTTCAGAATTCTTTGTTCAGTTTTCATGTAGTTCCAGAGAGTTTTTGAACAAGCTAGTTTTGGTCACGTGGTTGAAAGTCATCTATTGTAGTAAAACCACATTGGAATACATAGAACCACTGGGCACATACTGAATAAGGCCGGGAGAACCAGAGCTGGCCAAAACACATCACTTCATGGTTCATGGTGCAAGCGTGCGCCAAAGAGCACAGGCCATTGATCTTAATGGACAGACATCTTGGAGACCTGGGGTTTGATACTCGCACTGAAATACTGGAATCATTGTCAAGAAATGCTTCGAATGGGAGACTTTTGTAGCTTGTCCACTTGGGTTGACAATAAAAAGTGTACATTTGTTCATTATTTACAATTGTAGCACAAAAGTACATGTCACATCCACTTTTCCTTGGCGGCCATGTTGTATTGGTCAAAGTGGCCTAGTGCATCATGTGACACCGCTGCAGGGCGTCCACTCGCCTACTTCCACAGTCACTTCTCTAAAAGCAGCCAGTCACCGTGAAATCCACTCCACTCTGTCAAAGACTCACACTCACAGCGGATGCAGTACAGGTTGGCAGACACAACTCATTGGGGCAAATGACTTCTTCGTTACCAATGGCAACATCAAATTTGACTCTTATGTTAACAGTTGTGCAATTGTGCGAAAGACTTTTCAGAAAGTGGATGTGACGCAGCCGTACGGAGACATACTATAATCAGAAATACATGTTTTAATGCTGGTGTACAAGTCTCTCTATGGCCTCACACCAAACTACATCTGTGACATGTTAGTGCCATATGAACCAACTCGAACTCTGAGGAGTACAGGGACTGGCCTCCTGCTGTAAGACTCTGAGGAGCACAGGGACTGGCCTCCTGCTGGTGCCCAGAGTCAGAACTAAACATGGGGATGTAGGCACCTGAAATCTGGTACAGTCTTCCAGAACACTTGGTTCAAGCTTCGACTCTGAAAATGTTCAAATCCAAGTTAAAACCGGTTCTGTTTGAGTGTGCATACAACTGTAGACGTGATTATTTATGATTTTAATGCCTTGCGTGATTGTTTCCATCACGTTTCGTTAAGCACTTTGCCTTGTGCACGAACTATGCTAAAGTCCTGTGTAGCATTAGCTTTATACTCTACTTTGAATTGTTGGATATTGCCAAGACTTGTTCAAACTGATTGAGCCCTGCATGTATTATCTTTGGGGCTATTTATTCACCATATGCCTTACACATATACTTTTGTTCATTATCTTGATTAATGTATACATTTTTCATCCATTACCATTTCAACTACTACAGAGACATGGCCGTGTATATGTGACATTTTCTTGGTTCGTAAAACCAGGATTATACTCAATAAGGAAGTATAAAAATGTCTACCTTTTGACATAATTGTGTTACTTATAAGAGTTGCATTGCAAAAAAAATTCAATTCATTTGTTTGATTAATACAATCGATATAAATTATATAAAACATATTTTTCCTTTTCCCAAACAGGAAATGTGAAAATATAATTGATTTTTGTGCCACAATGATCCCTATAGAGAACAGTACAGTGGAAGCAGTAGTTTCTAATCCAGGGCAGTGTGTTAGGCTCTTTTATCGCTGTTCATTCGGTGGAAACAAAACGCTCCAGACGTCACACTATTACTACAGCTACACAAAACACACGCTCGAACCACACACAAGCACGCTCACCAGCAGCAGCAGGAGCCGCAGCAGCAGCAGCAGCAGCAGCAGCAGCAGCAACAGCAGCAGCAGCAGCAGCAGCAACAGCAGCAGCAGCAGCAACAGCAGCAGCAGCAGCAGCAGCAACAGCAGCAACAGCAGCAGCAGCAGCAGCAGCAGCAACAGCAGCAGCAGCAGCAGCAGCAGCAGCAACAGCAGCAGCAGCAGCAGCAGCACCAGCAGCAGGAGGAGGAGGAGGAGGACGGGAGAGCAGTCAATATGGACCTCCATCACTGCAGCAGCTGAGGGCAGAGACCAGGGAGACCGGACCCAGGTTTTGGTCCCGGTTTGGAAGTATTGTTGGAGCATGGAGGATGAGGGTCCCCGCTGCAGGACTCTCCCCAGGATCGGAGCATCTTCCCGCAGGCAGAGTCAGCAGAAACTCAGGCTCCGGGTGATTTTCCTGGATAACAGTGAACGCACTTTTGAGGTAGAGGTAAGGAAGGAGGTTTGGGATTTGAACGTGTATGTATTTTAGTTCTAACTCTGCCCTTACACTACAAAATGGGATTTAGAAGATGTAATTTAGTTTATGACCCATTTTGTTTTACTACCTTATTGAACCTGGATTATTTGAGTCATTTCAATATGCCCCTGACAACAAAAGTACTTGGTTTTTTTTCTACCTGTTCAAAACCAGTCAATGTAATAGCATCGCAAACCTACTATTTTCTGAAATAGAAGAACCAAATACTTTTATTTCCACTGATAAGTTGAGATTCACCTTCCTAGACTATGCCACTGACAATTTTACCATTTCAAATTGTACGAAAGTTTTGCTAATGTAAAAAGCGGAGTTAACCAGTGAAATAATCTTGGTCTCTTAAGCGAATAGATCTACTTTATTATTGAATTACACTCAGTCCTAATCCGGTAGAAGAAAGTTTACAGAATCTAAAAATACATGTCTGAACTGCTCTGTTTTGAAAAGAAATTGACATAAACCAAATAGTTGTTGACCAGATTTGTCAGAATTCAACATTATTATTTGCTTAATTATGACATAATCCTTTTTAACGTAATTATTTTATGTTAATTTCCTCAAATGTTGCGTCTTTCCTGATCATGATGTTTTTTTCTATGAGGGGAAATGACAAGGTTATTTTATTTTGTTGAACATTCTGTTTTTTGAGTTTTAGTTGTGACAGTTTTTGACCTGGTTTTAACAGCAGCAGCCTGACCCTGATGTGAGGAGCTCCAGGCCAAAGGCGACGTATAGAAAGAGCATAAAAGCTGCTCCATTTTAGAGTGTATTATTACTATGAGAAAGATTTAGTTTAAAATATGTGCATTATGTGTTTCAAGTGTTTTATTCATTCATTTGTTTTGTTTACCTGTTTTATTATTATTATTATTAAAACGGTTATTATTATTAATTTAAATATATTTTAGAATAGAAATGCTGCAGTGTAGGTCTTAAGTACTGTAAATCATCCTTAAATCTGGGCTTGATAGATCGTCTCAGAGGAGTCGATTCCTCAACAGAAGAGAAACAAACAGTACTAACACATAGAGCCTTTGGTCTCTATGTGTTAGAGACCACTGTCTATAAATGTTAACATATGTCCTTAAATGGTATTGTCACGTCAAAAGTTATTTCATGGACATTCTATATTGCTCTATGACTTTGTGAGATCTTTGCCCACCAGTATGATAAGCCTGTAAACACGACAACAGGCACATTTACTGTAAATACAGGGCTTGTGTGTTGTCCTGAAAAAACCATGTTGTTCAAAAGGATTATTTAATGAATGTGTTTTGTGGTACGTGTATGTATTTCATTCATAAAACCACATGTAAGAGCAGAGATATGAGCGGGGATCGATGGAAGGTGAAAGAGTCGATTACTGCGCCAAGTATGGAGGACACTGATTACTCAAACATGCAAAAGTGAATCAAAAATGCTAAATAACTAAAAAGTATGTATGTATTTGAATTATGTTGATGGGGTAGGATTCAACAAGTTTTAATTCTTTCCAACTCTATTTCAAGCTGATAAATTGTAGATAAAAATGCATTTGTAAATACCTGTTAATATACAACACATGGTGAAACTAGGGAAAATATAGCCTGGTCGTACCACACCATAGTACAAATTACATTTCGTACTAAGGTCTGGATCTGCTCCATTGAGCTCCGTGAACAGGTGGGAGGGGTTAACTCCTTTTGCAGAATGAAACGATTGGATCTGAGTTTACCGTGACGTACGTAATGCGACCGAGTGTGTTGTTTGCATTTAGCATTTAGCCTAGCCATCTCCTTTGCCGCTAACGGAGCCCGTGGGGAGTAGCTCCACAATCTTGACCAGCGATTACATTTGCTAAACATTCCTCTTGCTCCTGCTTCAATTTCTTGATAGAACCAGACCGGATTACTTTACTATCGCATTCTTCGCCACTGCCAAACTACAACCTGCCCGTTCGGCGCAAACTCTTGACGTCACCGGCACCGACCTACAACACCCGCCTTCCGCGCTCTCTGAGTAGCCGGTCGAAATTCAACCGATTGTATTCGCTAACACAGGGACCAGACCCAGACGCTACATGCAGTGAAATGATGATTGAGCGGAGTGTACGGATGGCTATGGCCAGGCTAGGGCAAATACTGTTGCTTGGTTATATATTGTAGTTACGTTTATGT
This sequence comes from Knipowitschia caucasica, assembly GCA_964034765.1. Taxonomy (NCBI): domain Eukaryota; kingdom Metazoa; phylum Chordata; class Actinopteri; order Gobiiformes; family Gobiidae; genus Knipowitschia; species Knipowitschia caucasica. Next base: position 12,010,025 of record OZ035841.1, on the reverse strand, counting down.
ATTTGCATGTGTACTGTAAGCACAGAAGGCAACATTTACAGAAGGTCATGTAAACTAAGAAATTAATATAATATTTCTGCTGTAATGAATCGTTCAAAAAGTGTGGCACAGTGGATGGCGAGTGAGGGCGGGGCAGGAAACAGGAAGCAGGAGGTGCAACTAAAGAAGACACGGAAGGTGAACAAATTTCTAAATAAAACAGGATTTAAACCTAAACTGTCATGTGCGGTGGAAGGAAGGACCCAAAATACAGGAATTCAAAAAAATGATTTAACGACAAAGATAAAAAATAATGTCCAAGGTAAAAACAAAATCCAAATCCAAACTGAACACAGGAACAAGGAACCAGGAACAAAGACAAAGACTGAAACAAGGCAATTTGTCACTCCTGGATTCGTCCCGGAAGTTTAGTTTGATCCAATGAGCATACGCAGCAGTAGATTACGTCACGGAATAACTACCTATTCATGCCTAAACTTAACCAGCCATTCCCATAAAATATCCCCAACCCAGACTTAACCCTAACCTTAACCATCTTACTCAGACACCTAAAACTTAACCAGTCACCACTTAAGGACTTATTGACATGCGCAAACTGAACTTCCGGACGAATCCGGTTTCCGGGCCGAATACGGGAGTGACACAATGAACCAGCAACAAGGGGAGAGGACACATAGACACAGGTGAAACATAACAGGGCGGGGCAGACAATCAACACAGGAACAGGAAGTCAAACTAAAACAGGGAAAAAGCCCAAATAAAACCAAGTAAAATCCACACCATGACAGTTTTGTAATTCGTCAGCCCCTGTATCTTCCTATTTTAGTTCTACTTCCTTTTGTCCTCATGTGTCTCACCTGTGTCTGTATGTAAACCCGGAATTGGGACAGCGCAGGTTCCGTTGTGTCATATCTGCGACATCCAAATGTTATTGTACTAAGTGTGAAGTTTAATGTAAAGTTTAAATTGAATGTTATATGAATGCTTACGTTACAACATACACAAAGTTATGAAAATGTTCAACTAATCACAGTATTTCTTCATCAGACATTTATGCTTCCGTCCAAGTAACATTGCAAAACTCATTTACGCACATACAGCATAAATATTTCAAACTTAATCACACTTAAATGCCCATTTTCTCGAGGAAGGATCCACAACCAAAGCCATTTTCCCTACGTTTTGGTGTGTGCCGCAAAGAATTATGGGAAGCATCCTTCGCCAGAGTCCGCTTAGATGCAGTCTACGGTGAAGTGTGGATCAGGGGCGCAAAGGGGGCGGGGCCAAAGACCTCCCTGGAGAATTGGGACGCACTCGCACCCATCATCGGGAACAGGGCCATTTTAAAATCCACGTCTTCTAGTTCTTGTCTTTGTCCCCAGTTTGGTTACGTTTTTGTATTTTTACGCTGTAATTTGAATTAGCTTTGATTAAATACTTTTTTGGCAGTCCTGTGTTTTGGGTTCTTTTCATTTTGCCATCATGACACAACATTTGTTATTTAAGTGGAGATAAAAGTTAGGTCCTCCAGCTTTAGCTGCGTGTCGGCAGTGATCACGTTTGTTGTAATGACTGTGTTTCCGAAATAATGGGCCTCAGCTGCTCTCTTCCTCCTCCTCCTCTTCCTCGATGGGACGTGTTAATATCAGACACACACTGGCCTCCTGATGGTGCGAGAGACAGCACCGGTCTAAAAGACGCGCTAAACACAAGGGAGAAAGCTGGAGCGGGTTATTACACCGAGGAATCAGGAGACAGGCCACAGCAGGGACTGGCAATGTACCCAAGTCTAAATCAGGGAGGCAGGCTCCAGAAGGGACCCGTGGGGCTGCAGGATTTAACACTTTTACACATATTTACTGCTCCCATTCAGACCAATTGGATAGTTCTACGAAAAAAAGAAAAGATTCTATTAAAAGTAAATCAATTACTAAATCTGTGAATTTGGTGAAAGGCTAACTGCTGACAGGAAACAGTGTGTTGGTATGGTAACTAGCACTTATCTCTAGTGAAAAACCAGAACCAGTGCAGACCAGAAACAATTATTTCTATGATTTGTTTGTACCTTGAGCCAAAGCAGAGGCTCAGTTTAGACTGCCTGTTGCTTAAAATGGAATCAAAAATAATTCTGATTCTAACTGCCATAGAATACAAGATGTTTTTTGTTCTATAAAAATAAAAGATGAATTCATACAAATTATGACAGAAAAAAAATACACATAGAAACAGAAAAAGTATGTACCTGTACCAAAAAGGTACATGTGCTGAGTAATTATACTTCCAAAATGAAAAGCGTCAAATTGACTGCTCTGGGAGTTCTAGTGAACCAAGTTTCAGGTTCAGACTGGAGTGACCAGAGGAGATGAATGGAGCACTCGGAGGAAAACCGCGGATCACTTAAAGTACACTGTCAGCACTTTGAGACGTCATTATGAGGAAACACTGGAACCATGGATATGTGCTGATGGAGAATATGTAGAATGCTGTGACAGTGTTTGTAAAGCCTGGTTCTTCAGGATTGATCCAGAAGAATAAGGCTTTACTCTTAAATTAATGCATAATAGTAAATATAATACTACTAATAATAAATAATAATGCATAGTCAAAGATATACAAAAGCATGAAATATATATATATATATAGACAATACATTCAGATTAAAATGTGATCCTTTCAGATTCATGTACAACTATGAAGCTGAATGTCCTAGATATCAACATTTCAAAACTGGCCAATGCATTATTCCACTGCTTCCCACTGAACAGGAGGGCCAGACAGGTTGAGATTAATAAAGTAAAGAAAAACGACATATACATTTACAGCTTAAATCATGTAAGTTTCTGTGTTTGAATAAAAATAGGACCTAAATTTAAAAGGAAATGAGTTACATATTTATCAAACTACTGAGGGATCTTTGACTAAAGGGAATACTCCAGACTTTGGAGACTATTGTATTAAACTAAATATATCATGGACTTTATTGTTTTCATAGAATTATCACATGTTCCAATAGAAAGAGTCTTGTAAAAGTAAAATATTGTGATGAAATCAGATCTCAAAATGTTGTCTTCATACGTTCAAAAACACGTTACATTTTGAATAGAAAAGAGCCCAGTGAGCTGATTGGCTGAGTGAGAGTAGTCCTTTCTTTTTCACTTTGACTTGGAAACGAGTGATAGAACCAAATTATTTTGAGATTGAGGAATTACAGTTGCATAGATATATTTTATGGCATAGTTCATTTTTGCATGTGGTTTGAACATTAGGAAACCCCAAAATGATTGCTCACATTTACAATATTGTGGTTGGCAAATAATAACTGACAAAAAATACAATTATCGCACATATTTATTACTAGAAAAGTGCATTTTGTTGTGATTTCATGACGTGATTTCCCTGCCTTTCTGTAATCATATGGTTGATTTGGTAACTAATGGCAACTGTTGGTAACCAGTGCTATCCCTTCTCAGCAAGGAAGGTCCTGGGTTCGAATCCCGGTCAGAACAAGGCCTTTTCTGAGTTGAGTTTGCATGTTCTCCCTGTGGATGTGTGGGTTTCCTCTGGGTGCTCTGCTTTGCCCTGCCACTAAAAACATGTACAAAAACAGCTCTTGATTGAAGGGGTGGGTCAAATCCAAATACATTATAATGTATATCTTTTATGTGTTTGTCTGGGTTCACATTCAAGTTTTTTTTAGAGGTCTGTCAGAGCTTTTGAGGTCAAACAGCAGATTTCTTTAGTCCGTAAATGATCCACCCAGACAAAACTTCATTATAATTAAACTCTTAGGCCGTAATGTATCACCAATCCAAGTTCAAAGCCCTATCCCTCTAATCCTCCCCCAATACCCAACAGAAAAAAAACATGCCACATTTTAAATTTCGTCCCTTGGGTTTTGAGCCATTTTGTTGTAAGGTAAATCCAATTATCTGTTATCTCTTTTTTGTTCCTATTTAATTTCAGTACAAAGTCTTAGGAGTGGATTTCTTCAATAAAGTGTGTGGGCATCTCAAGCTGCTGGAGAAGGAGTACTTTGGCTTGGAGTTTAGACACCAGAGCGGCCATTATGTAAGCTATACACGTTTGGGAAAAATTTATTTTTCTATATTTTCTAGATTTTCTGTATTTATGAATTTTTTTTCCAGGTTTGGTTAGAGCTGATGAAGCCACTGGCCAAACAAATCAAATGTGAGTAAAAGATATTGATATACCTCATGTGCTGCATTCACATGATATTTTGTGGTCATACTTTTCCATACTTTTACATAGACTATAAGTTCAAGAAGACGTAGAATAGAACATTGGCAGTGTTATCCTGTCAAAAAAAGTCCTGGAGTAGTTTTTAGATCCGTCCGTGCTAATGTCACGAACTTCTGGCACAAATATGTAACCCCGCCCCTTCTGCCTGAAAGCTCCTGTCTAAATCCTGTGATAGTATGATGTCATTGTACCCCGATGACATCACAATTTTCAAATTTGGAAAAAAAATATATATATAATAAATAATAATGTTGTATACCTCCCTCTGGTGGGAGGATCAACACAGACATAATTCTTAGGCAAGGCAAGTTTATCTGTATAGCACAGTTCATACACAAGGCAACTCAATGTGCTGAACTAATCATAAATTATAAATAGTCACAGTACATTACAAAGAAAAAAGATACAAGCCTTCAGATGTATGCACAGCTAAATGGGGCTGTCTTTAACCTGGATTTGAACATTATAGAAGCCTGTCTCACATTTTCGGGAAGACGGTTCCAGATTATTGCTGCATGAATCTGAAACGCTGCCACCCCATGGTTAGCCCTGACTCTGGGCACCAGCAGGAGGCCAGTCCCTGTGCTCCTCTGAGTCTGAATATTAGCAGTGATATGAGCAGGCCCTTCATAACAATTACAGATCCAAAGCAATTTATTTGAACCAAAGAAACACTGGATTAACTAAAAATGTTTTTGTAAATTATGTTTTATCTCCTAGACACAAGTGACCTCTTCTTCCGGTTCATTGTGAAGTTTTTCCCTCCTGATCCCGGACAGCTCAAGCGAGGACTCACTCGGTAAATATCTTCATTTTGATCATTAAAGCTGGTCAACCCAATTTTGAAACCAACCCTTTTAGTGATCTGCAAGAGCATTTTTCGCTTTTATAATGAAATATACATGATTTCCGCAGTAATGTTTTGTAATGGTAAAAAAATATACACAATTGGATCACTTTACCGCTTCGTCCCATTTTTAAGCACTTTTCATGACTAAGACTTAAGAAGACCTGCGTTCATCTCATTATAAAATATGTTATGTATAATTTGGATTCCACCTGTGGGACCTTTCTGTGTGGAGTTTGCATGTTCTCCCTGTGTCTGCGTAGTTTTCCTCCGGGTACTCTGGGTTCCCCTACCGTGACTGTGACTGGGGGACTACACATGGACACTCGCTAACTACAATCTGGTGTGCGTGTGTGTGTGCATGTGTGTGTGCATGTGTAGGTACCTCTTTGCCTTACAGATCAGACTGGACTTATCAAACGGAGGACTGACGTGCAACGACAACAGCGCCGCCCTGCTGGTCTCGCACATACTGCAGTGTAAGTTTGGCCTGTTTCTCTGATGGGGAAGAGCTCTCGGTATTCTGCACGTGTGTAAAGACGGAGCGGCCTTTTGTGTGTTTTACAGCAGAACTGGGCGACTACAACGAAGAGATGGACGCACAGCACTTAGACATGAAGCAGTACATCCCAAACCAGGAGTATCTGGATCATAAGATTGTCAAACTGCACAAGAAACACAGGTAAGGACTCAAATCAGGCTTTTGTGTGAGGGGAATTATGGAAATCTGTGGTGTCTCCAGTCAAGATTCAATTCTCCCCTTGTCTCCTCTGGTCTCTTCTCATCCCCTCTGGTCTCCTTTGGTCTCCTCTGGTCTCCTTTGGTCTCGTCTCTTCTCTTCTCGTCTCTTCCTGTCTCTTCTCGTCTCTTCTCCTCTAGTCTCCTCTTGTCTCTTCTCATCCCCTCTGTTCTCCTCTGGTCCCCTCTGGTCTCCTCCGGTTTCCTCTGGTCCCCTCTGGTCCCCTCTGGTCCCCCTCTGGTCTCCTCTGGTCTCTTCTGGTCTCTTCTCATCCCCTCTGGTCTCCTCTGGTCTCCTTTGGTCTCCTCTGGTCTCCTTTGGTCTCGTCTCTTCTCTTCTCCTCTAGTCTCCTCTCGTCTCTTCTCATCCCCTCTGTTCTCCTCTGGTCTCCTCTGGTCTCCTCTGGTCTCCTCTCATTTCTTCTGGTCTTCTCTGGTCTCCTCTTGTCTCCTTTGGCCTTGTCTCGTCCCCTCTGTTCTCCTCTCATCACCTCTGTTCTCCTCTGGTCTCCTCCTGTCTCCTCTGGTCCCCTCTCTCGTCTCCTCTGGTCTCTTCTTGTCTCTTCTTGTTTCCTCTGGTCTCTTCTCGTCTCCTCTGGTCTCCTCTGGTCTCCTCTGGTCTCCTCTGGTCTCCTCTGGTCTCTTCTTGTTTCTTTCCTCTGTTCTCCTCTGGTCTTCATTCCAAACAATTTCAATTCAATTCATGCTGGTGTTGCCCAAAATAACAACAGTAGTTAGAATTTTACAAAAGTTCACACACTGATGTTGTTACTTTGGCCACATTTATAACCAGAAAATACAATATCAGAAGAACACATTAAACTTAGCGAGAAGGCTCAGGGTTCGATTCTACCTCCAGACTTTTCTCTGTGGGTTTGCATGTTCTCTCTGTGTCTGAATCGGTTTCCTCCAGGCGCTCCGGTTTCCTCTACCACTAAAAACACATACAATAGGTCATACGTCTCCTGCATGGCCTCCCTCCCATCTCTGTGTGGAGTAAGAGACAAGTGCCCATAACAATTGTAAAGGGCTTTGTGACTCTGGTCTGTGAAAGGCGCTATACGAATAAAGATGACTTACTTACCTACTGTGTGCAGAGGTGTCACTCCCTCTGAAGCCGACATCCAGCTGCTGGAGGTGGCTCGTAAACTGGACATGTACGGCATCCGGCCTCACGCTGCCCACGACGGGGAGGGCATGAGGATCAACCTGGCTGTCACTCACTCTGGGGTGCTGGTGTTTCAGGTAAACACAACCTCTTCTAACTTCTAACAACTAAAATTAAACAAATCTATAACTCAAAAACTACTCCTATGTGTTCTCTGTAGGGAAACACCAGAATCAACTCCTTCAACTGGGCCAAGATACGGAAATTGAGTTTCAAACGCAAGCATTTCCTCATCAAGCTGCATGATAAAGTTGGGGTAAGTGTTTTTTTGAGAAATGTAATGTGAAATAGAGCCTGAAACTTAGTAACAGATAGGAGACTAACATTAATCAAAAACAAATATACATTGGAAAATATTTTTTTTTAAATGTAGTGTGACGTTTGTGGGAAGCCGAGCCGCTGTGTAGAAAGTGTCCTGCCGCTAAAAGGTTTAAGGTGATAACTGCAACTTCAATTGTATTTAATTGTGTAAATAAAACATATTATTGACTTAATGACCCCGTAGTGTCATCTAAATGAAGTATTTTTTCATAATGAGTATATTCAAAATTGTTCTTCCCTTTGGAATAAGCAGGAACAGTAATATTTGCTGGAGGACATCAGTCCTCCAGCATCATGGGGAGGGGTCTCAGCTGTCTGTCAAGGATTGGAATTGATTGTGCCCAATAAGAAATCTGTGGGGGCTGTTCTATTTCCAGAAAAATATATTTAGATCTGGAGTCTTGGCTTGGTAAATTTCCCTGGAGTTTTGATTTTTTTTTTACTAAAAGGTATCAAAACGGGCTTGAAATGACAGAAACAAAAACATTAATGAATGAAATATACTGTAATTGCTCATGCGTGGAAGATTCAAATAACTACAGTAATAGTAGATAATAGAATTTGTGTCTAAAGGTTTTGTCTTTGCTTGTCCATGTTTATATAAAATAATTAGATAGAATGAATTGTGATTGCTCAGGCGCTGGGTAAGGACACGCTGGAGTTCTGCATGGCCAGTCGAGACGTGTGTAAATCCTTCTGGAAGATCTGTGTGGAGTACCACGCCTTCTTCAGGCTGCCAGAGGAACCAGACACCGTGCACAAGACTCTGCTCTCCTGCAAGGGCTCCAGGTTCAGATACAGGTGCAGAAAATACTGGTGTCCAAACGGTTCATAGTTTAATATGCTTTTTCCATTGTCAAAACGCTCACACACTCACAACATGTTAGATCATGTACAGATGTTAATAATAATAATAATAATAATGCATCGGTTTTATATAGCGCTTTTTTGGACACTCAAAAACGCTTTACATGTCTTTATTCATTCACTCCATACACAGTGGTGATACACTTCTACGGTAGCCACAGCTGCCCCGGGGCACACTGACAGAAGCGAGGCAACCAGTCTGTGCCATCGGCCCCTCCGATCAACCATACACACACGCTAGACTCATTCTAGGCAATGGGGGTGAAGTGTCTTGCCTAAGGACACAACGGCAGTTTGGCACTTTACAGCCGCATCAGTGGATAGCACTGTTGCTTCTCAGCAAGACGGTCCTAGGTTCAAATCCCAGTTGAAACGGGGTCTTTCTAAGTGGCGTTTGCATGTTCCCCTCGTGTCTACGTAGGTTTCCCCTACCACTAAAAACATGCACAATATTGTCATGTACTTGTCTTGTGCACATGGGGACTTTTGCAGATGTATTCCAAATTAAATAACAGTAAAACAACGTCGCCACCTCGTGAGAGACCACACAATGTCCACAACAGTAAAGTGCTTTGTGACGCTGGTCTGTGAAAGGCGCTATCTAAATAAAGATTACTTACTTACTTAAATAAACAGAAGGGAAAAGCTTAATCTTATATGTTTAGACCTTTAAAGTAACTTGATAATGCAAATGTTAGTTTAACTGTTTGTGCTCTGTGTGCTTGGTGACCGCTGAGACGGAGTGACTTGAAACCTGTAATTTAACATGAGCTTTGAACAGAATTCATCAACACTAGTTTGTGTTGGAATCCTCACTGACCGTGGTGTTTTTATCATTGTATAACGTTGGGTTTGTGTAATCTTTAGTGGCCGAACTCAGATGCAGTTACTGGAGTGTGTGGGGCCAGGAGAAAAGAAAATCTCAACATTTGACAGGTATTTGTAATTCATCACAAGTTATAATCTGAGTTGGAAGTGGCACATTTGTTTGGTCTTAACTGCTTTCATTTGACACGTAAAACAATATCATTACAGTTAAATAATATTACAAGTATCAACCGTATGTGTGTGTGTTTTAGAACATATTACCAGTCTGATTATGACGAGCGACAGTGCAGATCCTCTCCAGACCTCCTCACAGATGTTTCTAAACAGGTGAGACCAAAGTGTAACAATGTTTAAGAATGTAATCAGAACGGTATCTGGTTGACCCAAGCCCCGGCGATCCAAGATGGCGCCGTATTCAAATGAATGGTTTGTGCTCAGTGGCGCATTGTGCCGGCATGGACGCTGAAAGATTTGAGGAAGTTGCCTGGAACTTGCAAAGATCCATGGGAACTATACTGTATTTGGGCATTGTCTGGTCCACCCGGTTCTGCGCAGTGGACGATCTCCCATGATGCGTTGCGCCAAATACGCATGTGTGGCTGTCATGCACGTGCACAGAGGAGCTCGGCCGCGCTCTGACCAATCAGAACTGCTGATCAGAGCGGGAGTTAGAGCGGGAGCCAGACGAGCAGAGATTGTGGCACTAAAGTGTAGATTTAAAGCAAACCGAAGGATTTAAGAAGAAAAAAAGTTCAGGATGACAAGGGACACTAAAATCCCCACAAAATCCGACCTTTATGAAAGCTGTAGGTTCTCTGTCAGCTGAGGTCGAGCTGTTTTAGTTTACATTGAGTTCTATGGGGAACATTTCTGGGTAGCCCACGTGATTTTAGTCTAATTTAGTCTGCAGTACCGCGAGAATCCCCCGAGCACAAGAGTTCTTCAGCTCCAAGCCAGTAATACCCTATCCAGTTATTATAATATATCCATGGGTTGACCTGGGGACATAACATGTTTTTCCCAATGCATTTAAATTTAGAACAAGGTAAATTCTTTGTTGTTGAAAAGCAAATTTATATATCTACTGTATATTATTCAATGACTATCCTTTTAACAGTATGTCACCCTAGAGACATTATAACAATACATCACTGCTGTGAGATCAGCTTTTAATTTGTGCCAAAATGGCTCTTTGGCTCTCATCTAGTCATCTTTTAGACAATGTTTAAGGTTTTCCATATACTTTTAATGATTTTTTATGAAATTTGGCGCTCTAAAATTGTAAACACCAAAGTAAACATTATCAAGATTCTGTTCTCAAAGCTTGATGTTCCGTCTACATCTCCTATTTCTCTCCACAGATCTTCGAACACTCCTTTCTCTTCCCTCCGTCTTCTGGCGTCTTGGCCGTTCAGAGCGACACCGAGCTGGACCCTCATCGCCGCCATCTTCAAAACATGGAATTCGACTCAACCCTGGACTCCAACGGCCTGGCCAAGCGCAGCCACTCCTCCGCCGAAGTCTCGCAGGGGTTCCGACCGTTCACCCAGGTCACCCCGCTCTCCCCGTCCCTCTACCACCACCACCACTCCCCGAAACCGCGATGCGCCTCTACCTCCGGCGCCGAGGACCATAAGCAGCATGCACGCGTGGGCCAACTCCGGCAAGCGCAGAGACTCGCCGGGGTCTACGCCAATCGCTCCAGACGACGACCGAACCCGCAACCGCCTCCAGACGCTCCGCAAGGACTGGTTCTCTTATACCCCAACAACCCGGCGTACCAGTACCACCCGGTTTTGCCGACGTTCCCGATGGCCGCGCCTCTCCCAAACCTCCCCTATCTTTCCGATTACGTCTCGTCTCTGGAGCGATTCACTCAGCCTCAAAGACGAGACTTCACCGCCGCAGAAGCACGTCAGACTTATTACCCGCTAGCGCACGATTCGCCCACGCCGCGGAGAAACTTGCGCACGCACGGAACCGGCGGATTGGGGCTACCGCGCGTGTACCCGCCGGGAAGCAGCGCGGGGAGGTTTATAGGCGTGGGAGTTGAGGCGGGACATTACAGCGACGATTGCAGATTTCTTCCTGGATTGCCGCGTCGCGCAGCCAGCCAGCCGGACGTCAAGTTTACCTTTCCCAGAAGCACAAACCCGGCATCGGAATTTCGCCCGCTGGGATATTACCCGCATTTGGCGAGACCGACGCGACCCACGTATTTGCCGTTGAATTCCTCGCCGTTGCCAGAGAGACCGGCTTCCATGTGTGTGTTCAGCAGCGCGACCGGAAGCTACAGCGACACGGAGCAGGAAGTGTTTTATCCGTATTACTTGCCGCAGCCCGCTTTGGGGAACATGGGGAGAGCGTCCGCGGCTGGGTTGGCACGGATGCGGTTTTCGTCCGGAAGCTTGCAGCTCGACGAGGAGGAAGAAGAGGAAGAGGAGGAAGAGGTAAAAAGTAAAAAAGAGTTGAAGATTGAAGTGGAGAGAAAAGAAGGAGGCAAAGGAGCAGCTAAAATTACCAAGATAACTTTGTGAATGGGATAGGGGGTCAGTTTAAAGTGAATGAAACGGGTGATAGTAATGTTTTGTGTGGTTCTTTTGAAAGACAAGTTAGAACATGACATTGTTATTAGCCTCGGTGACGTGTCATTTATTGGCCGATGTTACTTCCTGAGTAGGCGTGGTCAGCCTGATTTACCTGACAAGATGCTCAGGCTGACCACGCCCCCTCTCGCCCGGTGGTCTCTGGAGGAGGGTGTCCCATGTGTGCGGCAGGTGGAAGGCTCCCTCGTCTCGGTTGATGCTGTTGTTTCGCTCTTTCTGATTTCACTCGCCTCCTTGATCTAGTAACTCAGGAAGGATCAGTGGATCAGTGGACACATGACAAAGGCAGTGAAAGTTCTGAAGATGGCTCGCAGCTCTGCAAACATATTAGCAAGAAAATGTATCTAACAAAAACATATTTCAACTCCACAAGACAAAGTTAACCTTTTCAAATCAGAATGAGGGTTGTTGGCTATTGGCTGATAAAGTCGTCAAACTGTTTTCGTCTGTAGTGGACAAAATATATATGTATAAATATATTTTCTATTATGTTGTTGGTGTGTGAGCGTTTTGAACACGGAATATGCAGATTAAATAACAGTTGTATGCTCTACATACTCTGAAGAGTAACCCAGACTACTCACAGTGATCTTGTGAAAATGAGAATGAATCGTGAATGGAGTTGTTTGAAAATACATTGTTTATGCCAGATAACTTACTTGAATGGCCAAAACATTAAATAGACTGGTTTGTTTGTTTTGTTAAGAATTTGTGGAAGTTGCTTAGGATAAGAAGAAGATTTGGCTCTGAAACAAGCTGATGGAGAATGCACCAAAAATGATAGTCAGCCACACTGCCACCTCCTGGAGACAGTGGAAATAACATATCAGAAAATCGTATTTCTGTGTTTCTGTTTGGGGCAATGTGTGCTGTCCAGAGCCACCCTAAGACTGTTCACTCAACCAGTAATTACAATTTAAAGATTTTTTAATTATAGTGCAATAATTATGCTAATTATGACAGCTTGTATATTTCTGTAATTTGGTCTAGATTTAAAGGGAAAAGCATTATATTTTTCAATGAATTATGGGATTTGATATGTGGGGTCCAGACTTTGGGAACTGCTGCTGTCAGCCAAACCATGTATGAAGCAATGATGAACCATACAATTGTAGAAAATGCATTTTGGCCGCAGTGATGGTCCAAATTGTTACGTTTTACCCCGTGTGCGATAACAAAAACAACAAGTTCTGGCAGATTTAGCCTCAGTGGGAAAACTAACATGGATAAAAGCTCCAAAGAGAGCTACATCACTAAAGCTACCACTAGACTGAGAGATACATAATTACTTTCTATAGTAATTTGATGTTTGATTTAAGGTGATTTTTGTACTTGAACTATGGACAAAGCCTACCTCATGATCACCACTGTAACATAGGACTTCTCTGGCCGTACCGGTGAAACTCAAAATTATGATTTTGTTTCTACAGTCAATATATTTCTGTGATTCAACTTACAAGGTGAACCTAATACCCTGATGTGAGATATACCAAGCCTCTATTTGTTATGTTGATAATTGGATCACAGTTTGTGAAATCAAAAATATAAGAACACTTGATTTAATTGTATTTCAAATGGACCGTAAGCCACAATCCTCAAAATTATAACAAAGGCTTGGTATAAATCACTTTGTAATGAATCAATGAATTACAGAAATAAATGATAATTTCCTAAGATCCTAAGTTTCACCTGTAAACTGTACAACACGTGCTGCGAGTGCTTTTAGTCTGTGAGAACATGTTTTTGTAATGTTGCTTCATTGGTGACATTGTAACGGCTATTTATAATTGTTCTTCCAATAAAATATGTACAAAACCAAAAGATGTGTTGCACTAAACTTTGTTCTGCAAGATTATCCGCCCAGGAACTAAAACTGACTTTTCACTCGACAAAGTCTTCTCCAAATGTCAAAAAAAGTTATACAAATACATTTAAATAGTACAATGATAATGAACAAACAACACAGATTCCAATCAAACTTAAATATTTATTCATAAACTTCAACATCCCTCTACAAAACACGTGAGACCCTCCCTCAAAACTAGTCCAATCCCTTATGAAGAATAAAAAACACAGACATGTACAATGGTTACTATAGTGTCTTTGGTAAAAACATTAAAATCCTATACTTTCCTTGTATTTCTAATTTACATGTACCATTATGCATGACAACACAGCACTTTGACATTGCTTTTTAAATCGCAATCTGCATCAACTGAATGCAATGTTTGTATTATTCGATAAATCGGCTGTAACATTATGACAAGGCGATCATTTATGCATTTCACTTGACACAGGCTAATGCGGACTTTTGGATAGGATACGATACAGTGAGTTGAATAAAACACATGTATAATGATTCAAATACATGTTTTTCGGCCCTATAGGACAAAAGAAAAAAAAACACATTTGTTTTGTAAATTAAAGCCCCAAAAAAACCTAAAATCCCAAAAGCAAATTAAGATTTCTAGTCATAATGTTATGGCCAATGGAATGATAAGCATTTGCACAATTAAATCAATGAAGAAAGTCAACCAATTACATATTCTTTCGTATCTTAATTTGTCATATACACTTTCTAACTATTAACTGATGCATCCAGGGCCGGAATAGAAGAGGAGGCTACGTGGGCTGCGGCATAGGGGGCTCAAAAGCAGGGGGCCTCGAGAAGTGACAATTCAACGGTTTTGAAAATGCAATGAATTTTATGTATAAAAACTAAATCGGTCAAATTGTCCCTTTTTTAATGTTGATTTCCAGTCATTAATGAGGACTTTTGGAATGTTCCATGTTGACGTTGTTCTGACAAGTAGGAACAGAATTCTCCCAGTGTTGGCACAGCTGACACAAACCAGGGCTTTTCGACTTCATTTTCTAGAAGACCGGACTTTTCAGAAGACCGTGATCTTAGGTCTGGACAAAATTGGATTCACGTCACTCCACCATCTGGGATTCAACAATGAGGTTTGAAATGATTTGTATAAAAATGTAAACATAGAAGTCCACACTGCTCAGGCAAACTGGAATTGAGCCTTGACTCTATAAGTATGGATTCAATCCACCAAAAAACAAGTTAAGGAATAAATCGTTTGGACTGATTTTACTACTAACTACAGAAAAACATACAAAATGTGTAATTATATTTAAGAATTTGACAAATACGACTACAACATACAGGAGAAACTCTTAAGATTAGAATATTGTTGGAAAATAAACTTAAAATATGATACCAATATATGATAGACTCATTACAAAGTGACATATGGCAAGTTTGTTTGTTATAATGTTGATGATAATGTCTTACAGTCCATTTTCAAAATAATATAATCTTCTGAACCAAATGTCAACATTATAATAAATAAAGGCTTGCTGCTTCTCCAAGTCGGGACGAAGCAGTTGAAGTGGCTCGGGGATCGGTTTTGGATGCATCCTGGACACCTCTCTGGGAGGCTGTTCCGGAAACGTCCCAACGGGAGTACACCCAGGACAAGATGGAGGGACCAAGTCTCTCAGCTGGCCTGGGAACGCTGGAGGAAGTGTGTGTGGACAGGGAAGTCTGGGCGTCTGTGCTTAGACTGCTACCCCTGCATCTCACAGCGGAAAAAGCAGAAGAAAATGAGTGGATGGATGGGCTCGATACATCTCACTTTGTATGTAATGAGTCTTTCATTTATTAGTTGCACATTCTAAGTTTCAGAGTTTCATCTGTACATTCTTTGTAGTAGTTTAGGATTTTACCGCTTCTTGTTTTGTAAATTCTAAATGAGTTGCCCGTGGTTACACTGTCCCTGTTTAAATAACGATGCACCGAAAACCATTTATGAATTGTGCTATACAAATAACCCATTTCAGTGAAAGGTCAAATCCATTCTCCGGCCCTGGATACATCAGCAGAAAAGAACACACCGAAGTTTGATTTTCATTTACAAGAAAAATGTTATTGGCATCTATTGAGTGACATGACACAGACAGGAAGCTCCCATGAGGACGGGACCCCCCTTTCAAAATAAAAGCATCTACAGCAGAAAAAACCACACATTTAAGGCACTTTTCATAGTTTCAAGTCAAAACTCAAGTCCTTATGTGGAAGAGGCCAACAGAGTATCAACAGAAGCTGTGCATATAGAAAATATAAGTATCCACAATGTATTAGGTCAAAAAAATTTAGGAATTGAGATTTCCAAGTTGGCAATTATGTCCAATGATTGTGTTTTCACATATGTTAAAGAATGTAAAATGTATTTGCAGTGACTCAAAAAGGTCAAATGGTGATTGTGTGTTACAAATAAGTAGATAAAATATGGGAAATAAAAACAAGTAGAAAAGAAATATGGTCGAAATGTGAAAAAGTTGTGGCCATAGACTGTATTTTAGGAGTGGACTGACCATAAGCTAGCTGTAACCAATTTCCTTATATGGGCATTTGTTCCGACTGCGTTAGCTTCACGCCATAACAGGGACTGATGTGTTGCTCACATGTTTGCTAAAGCGGGTTGCTAAGGTGGCAAAGGCAACAAAACTAAAAAGATAATAGCAAAAACCAGCTAAATTTCACCTACAAATTATAACCTTATTCTGCTCTCTGATTGGATAATCTGCTTGAAAATTACGAACATAAATATTATGTTTGACAAGGCAATCTGCTTCCTGTGAATGAAGCCATCTGATTGGTCGATCATATTGGAGCAAGTTGGAGCAAAACTTTGTCTAACTTTGGGTTAGCATTGTCCATCTATACACAGTCTATGGTTGTAGCACAGATGAAATGTAATCATACTCCGTTGGCAGCAATACAAAAATCTCCAGCTTCAATTCTTAAATATAAATAAGGAAAATGTAAAGTACTTTTTGTCGTTTTAGTTTGTATAATAAGAGTCCCAGTTAGATAAACCAGCAGCAGAGATTAAATAGAAATATATTTATATATATATAAAGTGTGTACAGCCGCAGGAGACATCGCACAGCAAAGTCTCCAAAGTTTTCCCCGAACAGACAGTTCTTAAACGCTCCAATGGGATCAGTTGTTTGTGAATCTGAAAAAGGAAAAGATCAAATATACAGGGTTAACGATTGGATATATAAAAGTATATTTTTTGATAACTGGTTCAAAAACTCTACTGTAACTTTGAAAACATAGGTAGGCATTCGCTTTCAGACAGATTAATAATGATAATAATGAATTTGTTTTATATAGCGCTTATTTGGGCACTCAAAAGCCACATTTGTAGCCACAGCTGCCCTGGGGCACACTGACAGAAGCAAGACAACATGGTTTTAATAATGAATTCACTGTATAGAGGTCTTATTAGAACGCAACAAATGACACAAGCTGGCTCTACTTTCACATTTTAATAATTTGGTTCCATCATTTCATAATCATAACTGTGTTTTATCCGTCTTTAATGATTGTAGTCTGTGTGTTTTGTTGCTTTGTATTTGTGTATGTTTAAACAGGGCGTCCATGAAAGAGTCTAGCCTCTCCCTGCACAAATACGGATAAATGAAACACACACATGGCTCAGCTTAATACTGGTACATCCCTATAGTCTGCAGGACATGTCCCTATTTGACCGTTCGGACTCGTACCTGGCGAGAATGCGCGAGACCATCCTGTCGGTGATCCCTGGACACACGTCTTCGGCCAATCGGATGTTCCTCTCCAGCTCCTCGATGGCCAGCCGCTGCTCCGACTGCTCCTTGTGCTGCTGCTTCAACTGCACACAGGACAATAAAAGTCAATGTAGACCTAAATCACAACAGTTGTTATCACGGAGGATGTTACAAAAAACGGTGAATAGAGCCATTGGTCAATAAGAGGCAGATGACCAATGTCCAAAAATGTTTATAAATGTCCATTAAAGAGAGAGGTGTTGGCTCAGAGAGTGTTTGGGCCGGTGTCCTGTCTGTGTCTTGTATGCTACTATGTGATATTGTATTGTATTGTGTTACTGTTGTTGCTGGGCTGGATGGGTTAGTGCAGGCATGTCCAAACTCAGGCCCGGGAGCCAAATGCGGCCCTGTGTGTCATTTGATGTGGCCTTCTGCCTTTCTGACCCAAAGCAGTCTTTGAGATCATAAACACACTGTTGGATGGATGTTCACTGAGTCATCCATCCAACTTCAGCTCAGCCAATATAGACCTTGTTCTAAAGCCCAGTACGTTGTTGACTTAATTTGCACATACTGTACTGACGTGATTTATAATTGTGTCACTTCCGTTAATGATGCTACTGTAGCTGGTGAGATGGTACAAATTTGTCATTCAGCCAACTTCAGCTGTCTGATCATCATAAAGCTCAGAACAGCCCGATGTCAGTCAAGACAGTTTTTCAGTCCGTGAAGTCGGCCCCTAGACTAGTCTGGTGGACTAAAGTGGCCCTCTTACTAAAAAGTTTGGACACCCCTGTTAGTGTTTGCTTCACCAAATCCAATCAAAACCGTTTTTCAAAAAATTGGAATTTGGAACCAATTTTTTTTTTTTTGAAAGAGCTGGGAACCATAGGGCTTGTGGTTTGAAAGTTAGGTACCCCAGCTTTAATCAAGTCAAAAATATCATTACAGTGAACACAGAAAGGCACAGATAGACACTTGGCAAAAGCAATGGAAGGCCGTCAGCCAAGAAGACTGCAAGATGTAGAATTTCATGATCAACTTAGCTCTGTCTAAAAAGTTGATAGATAATACAATTAAAATAATAAGTAATTAGATAATAAAATACAATAAAATCTGTATATTACGTATATTGTATTTTAGCAGCAGAGAATATAATTATACAATAGTAATAATAGCAGCAGGTGAAGTGACTAGTGAATGACAGAAATATCAGATGAATGGATAAGTAATAATGTAGTAATAATAACAACAATAACGGGTTAAGTGACGGAGGCAGGTTAGTGATGCGTGTAGACTCAGCAGTTCTCGTTGTACAGTCTGACAGAAGCAGGGAGGAAAGCATTAATAATATCTTTGTATATATATATTTATTATAGTTTGGCTTTGTGCACCGCTGCTACCATCAGATGACTCAAATACAACAAAACTCAAAAAGTGTCACCGACCTCAGTGAAGACCGGAGAGATGACGGTGGTGAGACTGGCCGATTTATTCAGCTGCTCCTGAGCCTGAAGCGATAACACAGATACAAGATTACAGATTAGGTCAGCTGATATAATAAAACACCTCTCCTCACGATCGTCGTACAGTAGTGATTCTGACGTCATGCAGAGATGGTAATAAACATGTGTTCTGACCGGGCCGTTGACGACGGTGATGCCTTTGGGTTTCTTCTTCCGCACGGTGGTGAAGGACCAATCCGGCGACTGGCTGTTCTCTTTGTTGCTGGATTCACTGAAAGACATTGGATGATATATTTATGGAATCATCTAGATCCAGCACTTTATATGGATACAGATTGGGTCAAATAAAAAAATCCAAAAAATGTATCAATCAATGAATCTTTTGTAATTCAATAACACAGATCAATATGCATAAAAAAGGAAATGAAATATACAATAAATTCATAGTAAAAAAGCGCAGCATAAAAGTTTTGGGTTTAAAACGGTTGTTAAAATGTGGGTTTGAAATGAGAGATCAAAGCAAAACAGAACAAAACAGAATCAGTGGTAAGTGCTGTTAAACTGATTTGTTTTCAACCTAGTTTTGAACATGGTCAGGGTGCAACTTAGTCTGATCATGATTGTGTTTGTGTTTTTTTTTTACCTGTCGGAGTCGTCTGAGCTGCTCTCGCTGTGGCCCTCCTCCTTCCACCTCCGGTAGCGGTCGATCAGTTCACTCAAATACGACGTCTTTTTACAGTTCTTTGTGATGAACCTGTGCTTCAGCAGCTCTTTGGCGGTGGGACGCTAAAAACAACAACAATACAATCAGGATTACACGCGCAATTTAAAGGGATAGTGTTTCAATAAAGTATCAAAAATACACGTGATGTTAATAATATTATGGTTAGAGATCATCCAATCAGGGAGCAGAAAAAGGCTGGTTTCATATAAATATAAATGTCATACAAATATAAATGTCATACAAATATGTGTGATGTTTTTGTAATCAGTGCTTAGGAGCTACATGTGTCACAGAAAGGGAAGATTCTGGCTACAAAAGTTGGATTTTAAATTATAATAAAATATATGAGGGTATATTGCACATTGTTCCTTTAAATATAAAATGTTCATGTTGCTTAAAAAGGTAGTCATTTATATTTTCCATTGAGAAATGATATGTCCAGCAGGGGGCAGCACTCGGGAGCAATTCAAATGGAACGGGGCTAATATGTGGAGCAATGATGTGGTAATAACCTTTCAGACCATATATTGGGGGATTATTGATGAAATTATAAAGTATATTAGTTTTATCTTTAGTCTAAAAACTTAAAAAGTACAAATTTAACTTTTAGACAATATTTTTGTTTTCATAAATGTAATATCAGACAGACAAAAGGTAAAGCCCTGACATGTGATAAGAGATAGAGGACAACTAAAATCAATAACAAATAAAAAAAGGAGAAAAATGCAAGAGGTTGTTTATGTTGTATAGAAAGTGTACGGCTACTTTGCGGCCTAAACAAACTTAAATATATATGAGATTTATGCAGTCTATGAGGTTTAGCGATCATTTTTATAATCATTTAATACAGTAAATGGGACAGATCTCAAATAAGTTTATGTAATTAAGTTTTCATATAAAAAAACACATGTTTAGCTTAAAGTGAGGGTCAGTTACTTTGTGGTAACAGAGCTTGGATCTATAATAATAATTGGATAGGGTATTACTAGCATAGTGTCCCACCCATGGGAACAGGGGGCGCCCGTGGTACTGCAGACTAAATTCACAAGGGCTACCCAGTCACATAGAACTAAAAGTAAATTAAAACAGCTCGACCTCAGCTGACAGAGAAACTACAGCTTTCGTAAAGATTGGATTTTGTGGGGATTTTTGTGTCCCTTGTCATCCTGAACTTTTTTTTTTGTTTTCTTTAAATCCACACTTTACTGCCACAAACTCTGCTGTTTTCCTACCCACTCTGACTCCGCTCTAACTCCTGCTCTGATCAGCAGCTCTGATTGGTCAGAGCGCGGCCGAGCTCCTCTCTGCACGTGCAAGAGAGCCACACACGCGTATTTGGCGCAATGCATCATGGGAGCTTGTCCACTGCGCAGAACCGGGAGGACCAGATGATGCCAAAATAATGGCAAGTTCTGCTAATCTTTCGGTCCCCCTGTATGTCCCATGCTCTACTGAGCACAAGCCATTCATTTGAAGAGGACGCCATCTTGGATCACCGGGTCTTGTAACAGATATAAACCCGCCCACGCATACCACAGCAGTTTCCCGATTGGTCCAAAATAATTAAAATCCTTGACTCCCCTTGTCATTGGTTTAAATATTCTCCTGCAGCAAATGTTACCGTTTGTAGTAATGCCAAAGAGAGGGACTGCTTTAAATATATAATTGTAGGATAATATTATAGTAATATATTATTATTACTGTACTATTATACATAATAGTACAGTGTATAATCCAAATTGTAGTAGCTGACATCACCTTTAAGCTAGTTGTTATTGCTTGGAACCATAATTCTGGGCATGTAATTCCCTGCACTTCCGTAGTAGCGTCACACGCCTGAATGAGATCAAAGGGTTGCTCACAAATGCGGGGTCCTTGTTGAGGCAGGACTCTGTGAAGTCTTTGAAGCTCTTGGAGAAGTCGCCGTGGAGAGTGGGCGGGGAGGCTTTGGGGATGTGGAACAGGACTCTCATGGGGTGCATCTCCGAGTTTGGAGGTTCTCCTTTGGCCAACTCGATGGCGGTGATGCCCAAGGACCAGATGTCAGCCTGAGGACAGAGGTGCAGGAAAGAATTTTATTTGAGCTTATTTTGAAGATTTGTCAATGGAACTAGCAAGTTTCAGAATGTCTGTGTGTGTGTTTCTTTGTGTGCGCTTTTGTGTATATGTGTGTGGGCGTTTCTGTGCGCTTCTGTGTGTGTGCGTTTCTGTGTGTGCGCGTTTCTGTGTAAGACAGTTCTGTTTAGCTGTGCATACAACTTTTTAAAAATATATATATTTTTATCTTTCTTTTTAATGTTCTGTGATTATTTATGATTTTAATGCTTTCTTATTTTGTTCAGCACTTTGAATTGCCTTGTGTATGAATTGTGCTAAATTAATAAACTTGCTTTGCCTTGTGTTGAATGAGTGGGAGGAGTTGGAGAAAAAATTAGTCTCAGCTTCGTCAACCCCCTTTTCAAACTGTATTTGTTTATTTTGTATCCTGTTAATTTATTCATACATATTTTTTTTATATCTTCAGGTTTGAAAGGAACCAATAAATCCACATTTCATAATCTACATTATAGAAATTGTGCTCCTGCCCAACAAATACATGTAAAAAGATACTTAGCTGTTCCATTAACGAAGCTTTAAAATACACTTGAATCATGAGCTTATCTTTAATCCATTTTCAAAATAATAATTGCAGTCTAATTGCAGAAGCTGAAACCACACAAAAAGAATAGAGATTTTTATTTGATTGTGATAGTGCATCCCTGTAGGTAAAGAATGTATTTTAAACTAGAAGCACCATAATTTTCCCAAATGTACGAATTGCTCTGTCCTGGATGACTTTCCCAGTGGCCCCCCCTTTCCTCTGTGATGCCGAGGTCAGGTTTGTTATCGTACGCTGCCCTCCTTCGGGCTGTGGGGGTAGAGTCCGCGCTCGTTTGTTTAAGCAGAAACCTGAAATCCCTGTGATAACAGTTTGTACCGGGCATGTTCAGGACGCAGGGTGGAATCTGGAGTTACGGCATAAAAGTCCAAACCTGAGCGCTGCCGTGTTTGTGGCTTTTCATTATCATTACTATTAAGACACACAGACTTATCTCGTATATGACAGTCATGGTACGTTTTTTGGTTTCAATTATTTTCAATTAAAGCTGGGGTAACTAACTTTCAACTACAGTAATGAATCTATGCAATAAAACACACGTAACTAGTTCCTCACAACAGTTCCATCACTAGTTTTCATGTGTTTTTGGACCTCTGTCGCAAACACAGATCAGCTTCTTCAGGAAATAAATGAAAAAACGAGAAGACCACCCTCGGTCGACCAATCACCACTCAACCGTCAAATAGTGACTCACAGGGCTCTTTTGCTCCTTCTTACAAGTACAGAACATTGTGGTCTGATAAATCCCTTTTGACTTTCACTCTTTCTGTTGGACAAACTACAATATCATTCATGAAAAAGAGAAATGGGTACAGGAGCTTTAACATGGATAGAAATGGAATATTATACTGTATTGAGCTGATGCCTTTGTGCAGGGGTGTCCAAACTTTTCTTTTCGTAAGAGGCCCACTTTAGTTCACCTGACCAGTCCAGGGGCCGGCAACACGTAAAACTGTTTTGACTGGATTCGGGATGTTCTATGTGGAGTTTTGTGACACAGTCAAAATCAAAAGTTAATAACTGGATTCCAAAGTCTTTGAGCTTCACAACGTGGTAAAGCATGGCAATAGATACAGAGCTGAAGTTGGCAGGATGACATTGAAAGTACCTCAATATTGCCGCCTTTGTGATTGCAAGCAGAGGTCCACCTATTACTGCGTTATATTTTTTAATATATCCTTTGTTTGTTCAGCTTTAAGACTGCATAAAACATCTGTCTAGAGTTAAACATGCATATTTTATTACTATTTTTAGTAACTTTTAGAATGATGTATTTATTAATATTTGTATGGATGGATGCCTTTCTGCTGGACACTTGATTTCTTCTTCCTAAAGTATCCATCTAATACCTATAAATGTACGTTTAAGATGACTTTGCAACCACGTTTTCCTTCTCCTTTCCCACTCAAACTTGTTCTCGTCGAGTGATTCATGCATGAAATCTTTAATCTTCCTTCACAATGGCGTCGACCCAACAATCCGATCCCAGTATTCACCCAGACACACCCACTGTCACTTTGTAGTTTGATGTTTTAAGTCAGTGAAACAGGTAGAAAAAGGCACTGCATACTGTGACCTGCTGCCATGTCGGTACTTTGATGTGATGACCTAGTATACTAAAAGGCATATACTTACAGATTTAAATCATGAAATCTCTTTTAGTGAATTTTTTTAGATAAATATTGGCTTTTTTTAAAGTTTCAAATGATCATCTATAAACTTTTTGTTTCTAGTTTACTCTTATTATTATAATTTTTCGGTGAATAATTGTTTGTGTATCTCGTGCAAGTTTGAAAGAAATAAACAAATGAAATAAATGAAAAAATCCTCCATGTTTTGAAAGCTCGTATTCATAAAGCGTATTCAAAACTTGGGAACCGAACCTTTGTTTTTATCACAATAACAACTTGCAAGTCAAAAGTAACATTGCATGATCATTTCAAACAGTAACATGCGGTCTTGATCTTATTGAAACACATTGTGAATACTTGTAAAGAAAATAGCCCAATTAGTCACTATTCGACACCTCAGAGCTGAGAGCTGAATGGCTGAGTGAGAGTGGTCCTGTCTTGGTCTGAAAAAGCTGATCTAAAGACACATGTCGGTGAAGACTAGTAAGTGAGGAACTAATCAAATGGATGTTATAAAAGGAGTTCATTTCCCTCAGATGACATTGTGGTATGAAAGTCAGGTACCCCAGCTTTAACTGCATCATTATACTATAGTTAAAGACGTTGGAGTGTTATTGCTTCAGCCATCACCGCGACCACGACCCCACACGGCAGACACATTTAGTATCAGGTCACGACTCGCCTGTTTGCCATGTGTCTCATCTCTCCCAGACAAAGGCGGTACAGTGGCGGAGGAGGCTCACGTTACACTGACGTTTGACAGTTTGACTCGGAGCAGATGGTGACTGCGGCGCACCTGAGCACTTCATCTTTTAAAGGGACAGAGCGCGTTTATAATTCACAGGCCAAAGTGGAATATAGGAGCAGGAATTTTGAACGCATAACAAATGTGTATGAAACTATGTAGTCAAAGTTCATGCAGAAACCGGTTCTATCACTAGTTGTCATACTGTATGCAAGTATTTTTGGCTTCTCTTACGTCTTTAGTTGTTTTTTCAGACAGAAAAGTGAATAAAAGAGAGGACCACCCTCACTCAGCCAATCATCTCTCAGCCCAAAGCCCCCTTTTTTGTTTTGCTGTTGTTGTACATAATTATAACCTGCACGGGCTATAATTCTAACTTTTTCACCTTTAACATGTTTGCATTGTGAGATCATTAAAGTCTAACATATCTTATCCGCATATGATTACATTGTTGTCTAATGCAGTGGTTCCCAAAGTGGGGGTCCCGACCCCCCGGGGGGTCGCGGGAACCCCTGGGGGGGGTCGCAAGATGATTTCTAAAAAAAAAAAAATTAAGCAAATTAATAGCCCTTAAATATTGTTTTAGCATTTGATTTGATTCAAAAGGACTACTTGTTAAATTGTGTTAGGAGAATATAAAATATTTAAATTAAGTTTGTAATTTTGTCCAGTCATTGACAGCGTCAATCAAAATCAAGTTACGCAGCTTACGTCACGCAGCGACAAAGCGTGTCCAGCTGCTGTTTGCTAAAACTAAAGGTGTTTGGAGGCTACAAACAAATAATACCTGCTTTAAAATGAAACGTGGTTAATATCCACAACAGAAAAACCCGGAGGGAGAGAAAAGTCACATGTGAGGTCAGGCTGATGGTGCGAAGAGAGGGAGAGAGGGCAGCGGAGGGAGAGAAGGCAGCGGAGGGAGAGAAGGCAGCGGAGGGAGAGAGGGCAGCGGAGGGAGAGAGGGCAGCGGAGGGAGAGAGGGAGAGAGGGCAGCGGAGGGAGAGAGGGCAGAGGGCAGCGGAGGGAGAGAGGGAGAGAGGGCAGCGGAGGGAGAGAGGGCAGCGGAGGGAGAGAGGGCAGCGGTAGAAGGGTGGTAAAGAGGCCCGGCTTTTCGGAGTCAGTGGTAAAGAGGTCCGCACATTAAAAGCGGGGGCAGCTGTATGCTGTTACTTACAGTAACTTTGGAAAAAGAAGCCGCGGGGATGAAGCGCATAAAGTAACAGCAGAAAGCGGCCGCCCGCTTTTAATGTGCGGACCACTTTACCGCTGACTCCGAAAAGCCGGGCCACTTTACCGCGGTATGAGAACAGTGAGGGCGAGCCGCAAGAAATGCGCTCCACTTCTGCTGAGGAGGGAGCCCACCAAGCCCATCACTGTGTCGCTACGTGAGTAAAAATACACTAGCCTCCTTTTTTGGGCTGGACAGAAGATCAGTAGTGGCGCGAGTCTCTGCGTTACTCCGTATCAAGGAAATACATGCTCATTGACGGGAAGGACTGTTGAGGTGGGGGGTCGCGGGGGAGCAGCGCATTTATGATGGGGGTCGCGGGCTAAAAACTTTGGGAACCCCTGGTCTAATGAACGGGTAGACAAGGTAAGTTTATTGGTATAGAGCAGTTCATACACAAAGCAACTCAAAGCTCAACAAAACAAACTAGACAAACCTTCAGTTGTGTGCGCAGCAAAAAAGAACTGCCTTTAATCTGGATTTAATCATTGTTAGAGTAAGGGCCTGTCTCACATTTTCAGGAAGACTGTCTGTATTTTAGCTGCATAAATCTGAAACGCTGGCGCCCTGTGTTTACTCCGGACTCTTGGACCGTGCTCTTTAAGAGTCGGAGTTGGTTCATTTGGCACTAACATAATTTTGTTGCGGTCTGATTTGTTCAGAGCATATCACTGTAATAGACTCCTTTCTGCACAAACTGTGTTTGTGCAGAAAGTCAGGTACCCCAGCTTTAAAGTTTTGTATGTTGTAGGTTTTACTGAATGCAAATCAAGAGCATGGTGACGAAGGAAGAACATGCAAATACTGACGAGCCAAATGCACAAAGGGACATGATGTCACTTCTCTGGTAGAAATCAGACTCTGAAGCAAAAGTAGTTCATTTCAAGATTAAAGCTGGGGTACCTAAAAATCATAAATAAATGATATATCTTGTTTGTCACTACAGGAAA
Source organism: Knipowitschia caucasica (assembly GCA_964034765.1). Taxonomy (NCBI): domain Eukaryota; kingdom Metazoa; phylum Chordata; class Actinopteri; order Gobiiformes; family Gobiidae; genus Knipowitschia; species Knipowitschia caucasica. Next base: position 11,983,377 of record OZ035841.1, on the reverse strand, counting down.
TGTTGTGGAGAAATCAGAGCCACGACATCATCTTATTTTTGATGATTTTAAAAACATATGGATTTTATTCCATTGTGCCATTTTTTGTGATTAAAAAGTTAGGTACCCCAGCTTTAATATACATTTAATGTTGTCAACAGGTTAAACAGTAATGCAAAGGAGAAAAATGCTTTTAAGAGCTTTTTAAAACCGGTTAAATCCACTAAAAGTTGTTGAACGAAGCTGTTCCATTTTTTTTTTTCTTCTGAATCTCAAATACTTTAATTTACCAACTTCTCACAGTCATCATGGCAAAAATAAAAACAATATCATTTCATATCAACAGTGAGACATAACTCTGGTCCTAAAGATCAGCAGACACAGTATTCTTTACTTTAAATGCAGTTATAGCGGTGTGGCAGCGGTCTCACCTTGGAGTCGTACGCAGACTGCTGGATGACCTCTGGGGCCATCCAGAAGGGCGTCCCCACAAACGTCTCCCTCTTGATCTGAGTGTCTGTGAGCTGACCGGCCACTCCGAAGTCTGCCAGCTTCACCTGCCCGTGCTCCGACAGAAGAACGTTCGCCGCTGTGGAGTAAAAACACAGCATTAAGACACACAAGGGAGAAGAAGAGAAGGGAAGAAGAAAAGTACAAAATAATATATAATTAGGAGCGGTGGTCATCAGTTGGCGGACTCTAGGACCCAGCGCCAGATGCGGATGCTCTTGGTTTTACAGTCTATGGTCAGGAGGATCAGCGCTGAAGGATTTTTATTATTGTATTATTATGTTTTTAGTTCTGAGGGACACCGGAGCACCCAGAGGAAACTTACACAGGGAGAATGTGGAAACTCCACTTAGAAAGGCCCTTTTCCAAGAAGCGGTAAATCTATTTATACAGCACCTTTCTCATAAAGACACTTTTATTTATTTTATTATATTTCCTCCATTCACAGTGGTGGTAAACTACCAGACTGCCCAAAGGGGCCCCACACGGTCTTCCAACCAGCAAAGAGGACTCAGACCAGATTCATAAAAGGAAATATTAGCAGGTCTCTTGTGACAGTTTTGACCTTTTGGAACCTGGAATTCCTGATGACTCCCATCCAATTATGAAACAGGATGACACGGTTTACCTTCTGAGATCAGTTATGACCAAAGCACAGCACAATTTTAAAAGTGAAAAATAAGATGCTCCCAGCTTCCTGAACACCAGAGCTAGCGATAATCCAGGACTCACAGAACCATAGTTACAGTCGTAACTTGTGTATTTTATGGGTTTCTGCCTTTGGTCACAGAGAGGTGGGAGTTTTATGTGTCCCTTTTGCATGACTTTAGTGAGTAAGTACCATTTATACCAGGAGTGACAAACCGATCAGAAAGCGCTGGTGTGGCTGCAGGTTTTCATTCAAACCAAGCAGGAGCACACAGACTACACGCAATTCCTTAAGTGAGTCCAGTCTCAAACTTGAGGAAATGTGTAGAGTCTGGTGTGCTCCTGTGCTGATTCCATGGCACAGCGGAGTGACCTGTTCGGTACCTTTGATGTCCCGGTGGATCTTCCTCTCTGAGTGCAAGTAGTCCAGTCCCTTCAGAATCTCCTTCAGCATCGTGGCAATCTGCGTTTCATCAAACGGGCCGGCTCGCAACTGAAATAAAACGGTTTGTATCAAGAGGAGAACTTATGCAATTGTCCTTTGTGAAGTCTTGTGTAAATCAATAGAACGCAATATGCCACAGGCTCTTTGAGTTCAGATGTGAAATCGTAACGAACAAGAACAGGCTTGACAGAGACTTCATTCAAATGTGTTGAGTCTCATCCAAGCTGCCGCCTCAAAACAATATTCATCTTTCATAAAACGCAAACAAGGTGAAATGTCAAGATGGGCTGGGGCTGGGTTTTACTTAACTAAATGACTGCCATTGACGTATTTGTCTGAGACGGGAGATTTCTGTCAAACTTCCCTCAATTCGACTGGGGATTACTGGAGAACAAAACAAGCTAGAAACCAACTTATTTTTGCTGATGAAAGTAGACAGTCCAGTCTTTCAGAATATGGTTTCGTAATTTGTAGAGTTATAGCAGACAATATTCTATGGGTCTCGAAAATCAGTGAAATTTTAGAAACCGGCTGGCAGTCAACGAGTTAAATGTTGAGTCGGTGGCTTCTCCCTATCAAGACTCGTTCCGTCATGTGATGCCAACAAGTGTTATTCCAGAAAGTTCTCTGCAGTTTGCATTAGCCAAGTTTATAATTATGTAAACTAGAGCTGGTATCGACCAAAGAATTTCCTGATTGACTAAAAACATTGTCCAGACCATATTTTGTATAGAACCCAAACTCTACACTCCAGACTTCAATTCTATTTAATAATTATAGTTATAGTGCATTCACCTGCTTTCTAGACCAAAACCATTAACGCATCATCAGCAATTTGTCCATATTGTCTTATTTAAACCAATTTTACCATTGAAATCTTTGAAATTTAAAAGAAATAATGGTTGGTGAATAGTAAAGTCGCTGGCTGGGAAGTATACTTGGATACCTCGAGAACCCTCTAGCTAGCTGAAGCTGACTTTCTAAAGCTATAAGTCCTATTTACTGTCACCGAAACGAAAATTCATAGACAATCAGAAGTCAATAGGAGTCAGTACAAATTGGAGCAAAACTTTTTACCTAAACAATGTTTGGTTACAGTCTTTGAAAAATCCAGATCAGACCAACAATATTCAGTTAAGGTCATACGTTTACATACACCTCAGCGAACTTTCCTCCTGAAATTTTGACATTGCACAATCGTCTCCCAATGAAAATAATGTTTTGAACCACCAATGTTTTGAGCTAGCACAGAAAGTTTTGTTTGGATTCAGGATTTGTGATTTTTTTTAAATGCCTGAGGAAAGAATTTGTTGCGGAGCCGTCTGTGTAAACTCAACTATCTACGACCCATCAGCCTCCCTTCCCCAAATGCAGCTTCTGGAAGCAATAACACATTTCTCACCAAATCCAGAGCTGAGCCACCTCCAAGATATTCCATAATGATCCATAGTTTACTGCCCTGTAAGTAGAAAAAAACATAAAAAGAAAGAATTTAATTGGAGAAAAATGACTCTCGATCTTCCTCCTCCCAAATTGGCTTTAGATAGTTCTTGTCATAAAAGTTTTGTATTGTAAGAAACATATGTAACTGCATAATATTTAAGCCAATTGCAGTGAGAAGCAAATCCAAATCCCCTTTATTAAAACAGCAAAGTTCCTAAACAAGAGAGTTTCCAAAGTGCTGTACAGGAATAGGTAAAAGTAAAGAAAAAACATACATAAAATTTGAGGAAAGAAAGTACCCAATCTTTAATCTGCACGAACAATACAACTGATCAAATAGGAAAAACACTAAATTAATTGGATATTGTCATTAATTCAAGATAGATAGATAGATATATACTTTATTGATTAAAAATGAAATAAAATACATTAAAATCATTAAATCATTCAATCAGCCTCATGCACTGTTTCTTACTCATAATTTGTATGTATTGCATGTATTTGTATGTGTATGTATTGCATGTTTGCACGGTTTGCAGCCGAGTGTGAAGCGGCTGGGATGAGAATCAGCACCTCCAAATCCGAGGCCATGGTGCTCGACCGGAAAAAGGTGCCTTGCCCTCTCCAGGTGGGTGGAGAGGTCCTTCCTCAAGTGGAGGAGTTCAAGTATCTCGGGGTCTTGTTCACGAGTGAGGGAAGGATGGAGTGTGAGATTGACAAACGGATCGGTGCAGCGTGCGCAGTGATGCGGTCGCTGTATCGGACCGTTGTGGTAAAGAGGGAGCTGAGCCAAAAGGCAAAGCTCTCGATTTACCGGTCAATCTTCGTTCCCTCCCTCACCTATGGTCATGAGCTGTGGGTAATGACCGAAAGAACGAGATCGCGGATACAAGCGGTCGAAATGAGCTTCCTCCGCAGAGTGGCTGGGCGCTCCCTTAGAGATAGGGTGAGGAGCTCGGTCACACGGGAGGAGCTCGGAGTAGAGCCGCTGCTCCTTCACGTCGAGAGGAACCAGTTGAGGTGGTTTGGGCATCTGTTCAGGATGCCTCCCAGACGCCTCCCTGGGGAGGTGTTTCGGGGATGTCCCACCGGGAGGAGGCCCCGGGGAAGACCCAGGACACGCTGGAGGGACTATGTCTCTCAGCTGGCCTGGGAACGCCTTGGGGTCCCCCCGGACGAGCTGGAGGAAGTGTGTGTGGATAGGGAAGTCTGGGCGTCTCTGCTTAGACTGCTGCCCCCGCGACCCGGCAACGGATGAAGCGGAAGAAAATGGATGGATGGATGTATTGCATGTATTTGTATTTGTATGTATTTATTATTTTAAAAAACGCACCAGAATTACAAACAATTATTCACAGAAAGATGGAATACAACAATAAAAAAACTAAAATACCTGTAAATGGTTGAAATGTCATGGTTTAGGTCAGAACAAGGCAAGTGTATTTCTATAATACACGCAGGTCAGAGTGGTTCACACAAAGAAGAGAAACCGAAAGTACCTTCAGGTATGAGCCGTAGTACTTGGTGATGTAGGGGCTCTCGCACTGGCTGAGGACGGTGATCTCCTGCTGGATGTCCTCGATCTCGTCTTCCGCCTCTTCCAGGTCGATGGTCTTTATGGCCACCACGCTCTGGGTGCGATTGTCGATGCCTTTGAACACCTGCACTCACACAGTCGAATTTTTATCCGTAGAACTTTGAGGTTCCATGGAAATGTAATGGCAGAGAGTGATATAAAATCAACATTTTTGTATAACATACAAACTCTTGTTACCTATTACCTTGGAAACCGTGTTGTTAAAGGGTTTTCTGAGGCTGGTTCTATTTCATATTTGACTGGCCCATGGCTGATTAAAGGAGCTATACCCGTTTTTGCAAGGTTTGATGTTTAGCACCGCCCCTCAACTCGTTCACAGGCTTCTCATTTCCCCTACGCTCTCATTCCACGGAGCCATCTAGTTTTATTTGCGACAACAATCACTGATGAAATGGTACAAAAGTAACGCACTGCTAACAAAATATATAACTGAAAGATTACCACTAGTTTCGCGTCCGAATGTAGTTCGAGCATAGATAGTCCGAGGCGGTCCAGCAGGTCTCTCCAGAGGATACAATGTAAGCTAGCTATGTTCACACGGGCTTGATTTCTTCTTTGATAATTTTTTAGATTTAGTTCCCTCTTCTCTTGCCTCCATTCTGCTTTTGTTTAGCAGCCCTGTAGAGGCTAAAGGACACAGCCTTGTTCTGTGATTGGAGATGAGCGGGCGTCACGCTGAGGCTCTACTCAGCACTTATATACGGCCTGAATTCATACACAGCTGAATCAATGAGCTCAAGTTTTCAATGAAATTACGGATTATAATACAACTTTAAAGTAGTAATAAGCATTTTTATGAACTCATAAAAAAATTTTTTTTGACAATTTTAGAAGACAATTTCTTTGTTAATACCTTTATTTTTTAAGGCTGAAAATACAGATGGGATTGGGGCCATTGCTAATTCGTTAGTAATTGATTAAGATATTTTTCAAGGTTCTATCATAATACATCTACTCCGGCCTCTCACCGCAGTATTTTACAGTGTATGCATGACTTTCGACAGTTGCAGCAGCACTCAGACCTACAAGCCACAGGTTGGATGGCTCTGTGATCGATCTTCAGCAGTGGTGAGTTCAGGGGCTTAGAAAAGTGTATAGAGTTTGGGGTGAGGGGTTTTAAAGCCTTAACACATGTAGCTGCCTCTTAAAGGACTGTGTTTATTGTGGGTTATTCTCAGAACGTAACCTCTTCAATAAACAAGAGACCATTGTATAGAACTATATAGATAATACATATATTGCAATGTAACGTTATGACCGATCAAGAGATGATAATCGTGGCCAACAAATTTACTATAAATGACTGAGATGCTCAATGAATCTGAAGGAATAATCTACAGTTGTTGGTCATAAATGTGCAGCAGCAGACATAAAAGCAATAAAACAAAGCTTTTTTTATATGTGCATGAACAATGACGTACCTCTCCAAATGATCCTTTTCCGATTCTGTCTAATTTGGTAAACAGCTCCTCTGGATCGATCTGAGTGCTCTGAAAAACAAGAAAAAACATCCATCAGTTTCAAACATGCATGGTTCGCTCCAACATGGACCAAGATCAAGGAAGTTTCTATTTTGTACAAGTAGAGTTGGTCCATGGGTCAATAAGGATTTTTTTCTCCAAACCAAAACGTGTTATGTCTGGTGCTTGCCTTGTTGATTTTGAGTGTGTTGTTCTATAATCCATGTTGGTCAATATGTGTCTGTGAGTCACTGAGCCACTGTTTCTTTTTGAGGCTAGTTCTGTCTTTTTCAATTTCCTGTGAATAAATATGTGACAGAGGCCAAACATAAACGAGAAAACTATGATAGACCCAAAACTGATAATGATGAAGCGCTAAAGGAATTAGTGAGTTAGTTACTGGTGGTTGTACTGTTTTGTGGTCTGATAATTAGGTTACCAAGCTTTAAGAAATAGAAAAGATCACATTTATTAACAGCACTAATGATTACGTGATTTTTCGCTCAACTCCTCTACCAAGCTCTGGCCTTCTTTGCTTCAGAGGTCTGGGATCTGGCTTTCACCTGCAGGTGGCGCCACATATGAAACATGTTACCTTGTTACTGAAAATGTTTTTTTAGAGTTCTAAGCTACAGTGCACCAATTATTAGTATTGTTTTGATAGAAATAAAAAATTCACTGTCAATTCGGGAAAAATACCATCTGGAATCTCAATATTAAAAATAATAATAAATCTGTTTTATATATAGCGCTTTTTTGGACACACATTATATTCATTCATTCCATACACGGTGGTGATAAACAACCATTGTAGCCACAGCTGCCCAGAACCATTTTAATTAATATTCTTAATATTTCTGCCCGGCAACAAGACCAAAGACACGAGATACATTTTCCCAAATTTAAATGATGTTTTCCTTCTCTCCTGTTGTAGTCAGGATGGAGCAGTAAAAGTGAAGTGTTCCTAAACTCCCAAAATACCACTTTTTGTTTTATTGGAGTTTTGTGAAAGTTTAGTGACTATTGTGTCCAAAAACAGACGTTGGTCGTGTTGACACTGTCATCACTTTTTGACCCCAATTTCCTGGCCCAGAATGCAGTGCTGCTGGATGTGTTGTTACCGCAAACAGACGAGAGGGACTGCATCCAAAATGTGAAAGAAATATACCTCCTACATCCTTATAATTCCTTGACTTAAAAAAAGTTGTTTGAAATAGTTTCTCCAGGTTTGGTGAAGTGACATTACAGACTCAGATGTTTTTTTTTTTTTGCCATTGTGAGTAACAATTTGTTTGGCTTTAGGTGCAAACAAGTTAGGAGGTATGTATGGTACAAAAAAAAAAAACAATTACATTTCTTAAAATTACTACTATAAACAAGAGCACTGAATACACACAAGACATTTAAAGGCGGGGTATCTTTTTTCCTCATAAATAATCCATTTAACAGGAAGTCTTGTAAAAGTAAAATGTTGTGAACTAATCGGACTAAAACCTACTTTATCTTATTTGAAAACATCAGTGTTGGGTGTAACGCGTTACTAAGTAACACTTTAGAGGACGCGTTACTGTAAAGAAATTACAATTTGAGTAATGTAGTAGTGTAACGCGTTATTATGAAAATACGTTTAATTATATTACAGTTACTACCTAAATACTTCGTTACCGGCGGCACCGGCCTTGGGAAAGCAGGGGAAAACTGCACTACCGCTGCGTGCGAGCTTGCGTGTTTACGTTATGTTGAGCACATGAGCGAGTGCCAGAGGAGAGGAATTCGTTTTACTGGTGGAGATACGCACACTATTTAACTATATCAGTCAAAAAGTTAAAAACGTTGTCGTGGAGTGCAAGCTTTGCGCGGGCAGCAAGCGATTGCTCCGTTCACATTTTCCCTCGTTTTGGTCTGTCAGGCGCGATGGCTGCTGAACGGAGGAGCCGTGTGTGTATGTGGGAACTAATTATTTTAAAATAGTCTCTTTCAATTGCAAGTTTTATAATGCGTTTTTTTTGATCAATGGATAAAAATAAATGCAATGTAATTTAAATGGCACCTTGGCCTGTCTTACCTGTGTGCCTTGGAGGACAGTTCTCTATACTAAAATAGGGTGGCGTTGTTGCAAAAATTAATCTACTTATTAGTTAGTTATTATTTAGTTATCCTAAACTACAACCAGCTAAAGCTCGGTACCACGACAAACGAAAAAGTAACGCAATAGTTACTTTTACTGGTAACTCAGTTACTTTTTGGGAGAAGTAACTAGTAACTATAACTAATTACTTTTTCAAAGTAGCGTACCCAACACTGGAAAACCTGTCATCTTTTGCATACTTGTATTAAAGATCCCTTTGAGTCGCTATTTGACAGGGCTGAGAGCCAATTGGTTGAGTGATGGTGGTTCTGTCTTTTTTGTGACAAAGGCCAAAGATACAGTCATAAGAAAACCAGTGATGAAATTAAACTGGTTTGAGAGCGAGAAACTAGTAACAAAAAATGTATTAAACTTCCATGTTTTTGTGGTTTGAGAGTTAGGTACCTCAGCTTTAACACCTCTAAATTACTTTTAAAAATGCTAATAAAAAGGTATACAATTATGCAACCAAGCTCAACAAATAGAAAGAAAACAAACAATGAATAGAAAGACGCAGGGACAAGGATTAGGAGACATTAGTTATGAATTTGGATTTTGGATGCAGCCAGGGCCATCAAAGCCCAGAGCAGGAAGTATGTGACAGTTGCCGAGAACAGGAAGTTACCAAGAAGAATTTATCACAGATTTTTATTTCAGGCGCTTCCTAAACTCACTCCACATGGTGTGAAAAAGGCAGATAAGCTTCTTTTTTTAACACTGTATTGAAGGCAAAAACAAGGGGACCTGTAGCTTGGATTTTATGAAATGTCACCCCTCTTTATGAGTATAAATATGAAATAGGGCTGTATGAGGAATTAGCAAATCACAAAGACAGCAATCATTGAAATAAAAGCTGCAAGAAATTATGAAATTATGCGTAAATTGGGGACAATTATTTCAATACAAAATTCTGATGATATCCTAATTAAACAGTTTAGCCCCATGTTGGTAAGAGCTGTGGTAGTTTTCATTTTTAAGGCGAAACAAAATACTTTTTGCTTGCTCCAAATCTACTATCACTATTTACTCTATGTTCTGTAGTTATTCCACAAATAATCTTTTACTATAATTTAATCCTCTGCCAGCTGCTTTCCGAAATGCATGGTTATCCCGTTTGAGATATGAGATTTCCCAATTTTACTCAAGTTGTTTGATAAACGCACTCTACAGAAAACTTTTGAGAGAGAGAGTGTGTGAGAGGGCCTTTAGTTCACTAGACTTGTCCTGGGACCGACAATATGTTTTGACTAGATTTTGGGGTCTGATCTTTTAATGCGATTTGGTATGTCCATATTGATTACTCCACAGCAACATTAGTGTAATCATGACCAAATGTATACAGTATATTTAAATAAATATCAATTCCAAAAGGATCTGAGTTTCTTTAAAACAAGGTGTAGCATGACAATATTGGTGGAGGCTAAGTTGGCTGGTTAACACCGTGAAAAGTGCCTCAATGGTTACTACTTTGTGTTGGCGGCAGAGAGAGACATAAAATTACAGACGGCCACATTTGGCTCACGTGCCGTAGTTTGGACATCCATCCATCTTCTTCCCCTTAATCCATTTCTGGGACGGGGGGGTGGCAGTCAGAGCTGCTCCTGTGGACTCAGTGAGGGGCTGGTGCTCTGTGCACCAGCCCCTCACTGATCCTCCTGCAGGTGGTGAGTCCACAGGAGCTGAGATCTTTCAGCGGGGGCTTGAGGCAAAGTGGGGTTAAGTGTCTTGCCCAAGGACACAACGACAGCAGTCATCAGTGGGAGTCGTGAAGTAGGTGGCTCGAACCCACAACCTTCAGGCCTAAAGGCCAGTGCTCTACCAACTGAGCTACTCTCGCCCCAGTAGTCCAGGCAGTTTGGACATGCCTACTTTAAAGTTTACAAAACCCAACTTTTTCAAAATATAAAAAGTCACCGCACAACTGTCATATAAACAACACACACAAATGGTGCAGCCCGAGTAGACATTGAAATGCCCATAGCCACATAAATAAATACTTGCCTTTCCTAAGGCATGTGAGCTGGTCTTTGACTTCAGTCGCAACAGCTTTCATTTGCCTGTCGTAATCGATAACTCCCAGGTACAGATTGTAGAGGAGTGCACGTTTCCGTGTGATCCGGTCAGTGTTTTTAAATGGGTTAAAAACACTGACCGAGTTGTTAAGAAAGCTTGTCAGCGTCTCTACTTTCAGCGTAAACTTAGAGAATTTACCACTAACTCTAAGATTCTGCTTAACTTTTATCGCTGCACCATTGAGAGTTTACTTGTTGGTTCTGTGTCTGTGTGGTTTGGAAACATCACAGATAAAGACAAGAGAGCTTTAAACAAGGTGCTCCGCTCTGCAAAGAGGACCGTGGGCTGTGAGCTTCCTGTTCTGGAGGTTCTTTATAAATCCAGACTTTTCAACAAAGCTCTTAGGATTGTCAATGACTCTTCTGGCCACCCTGGGAAAGCCATGTTCCAGCTTCTTCCCTCTGGCAGAAGACATCGTTCGCTGAGATGCAGGACATCTCGTTACGCTAACAGTTTTTTTCCCAAAGGCTGTCATCAGCTTGAACAGAGCACTTTAAAATGATCTTGCACTTGTTTTGATATTGTTTTAGTCGATCGATTTCACAGTGACAATTGTTTACGGTCTTATTTGTTTTATTTCTGTCTTTTAATGTTTTATGTCTGTACTTGTCTTGTGCACACTGAGGACTTTTGCAAATGTATTCCAATGTGGTTTTACAGCAAATGGTAAATAAATGAATCTGAATCTATTACCTTTTATAACTCAGCTCATCTCGACTTTGTCTCATAACAATACAAGTTAATTATTACAACAACTGGACAGCAGGAGTGTGACGATATATCGATATAATGATATATCGTGATACTTTCTCCCGCGATCGATTATCGATATGCATTTGCCAAGTATCGATTTAGAAAAAACAGAATGTTTATTTTTTTTATTAGCATCACTACTTAATATATGGCTACATTATGCATCTCCATTCCATTTATCATGAAAAAAAGTGTATTTTGTCACTTAATATTTTTCTTTTATTTATGCCATAAATTGGCATATGGTATATTTCTGACCAATATATCGATAATCGTCATATCGTGATATAACCGGTATCGTGATATAATCGTTATCGTGAGCTTTGTATCGCGTATCGTATTGTGAGGTACCCTGAGGTTCCCACCCCTACTGGACAGTACAGACTTTTACAAACTGCATGTGAAAAGATACTAGATTTTTTTTTTTATATCACACATATATAAAAAATATTCTGCTTTGTGTACATTTTCTTTCAAGCAAAACCATTAGGCCGCTATATCATACTTAAAGCAGGGTGACCGAACTTACACATAACACAAACAAATGGAACCATGATAAAAATAGTACCTCGCCCTAAAACAGTTTTGTTCTGCAAGTATTTTGGCTTTTTCAGCTCTCAGCCCAAAGAGCTAAATATGTTTTCTAGCAAGAAGACAGGATGTGGTCTCATTTGTTCACAACACTTGACTTTACAAGACTCTTTCTGCAAAAACAGTACAGTACAGACAATACTTTTAAAACGGCCAACATCTGTAGATTTCCTTTATTTTAGTTCACATAACAGTTGCGGCTGTAAATACATGACATTATATATATAAATGTAATGATAATAATTCCTTTGTTGAGCACATACACCACACCGGAGCCAAAGCATGAGACGTCTGTGTGATAGTCTGGTCTAAAAGAGGAAGAGAGGACCACACGTCGCCACACCCAGTCCACCAACAAACAGAGCAGCACACACACACACACACACAGACAAAGAGGAGATCAAACATGCACTAAACAAACAGGGAATCCACCAGGGAGTCCCCACGAGGAGCAGCCAGCACAAGTGTACAGCGCTCAGGGGACGATCAATAAGCTCGTCACATTTGCACCAATTTTAAACAGATTTAAAGCTTGGGTACCTAACTTTTATTTTCTCTCATACATCATTTGTGTTTGTCTCAACAGAAAGAGTCCTGTATAAACGTAATGTTGTGAACCAAATCAGACCACAACCTGCTATTTTCGTCTTATTAGCAAAACGTGTTATCTGTACTTGTACTTGTTGTTAGTAAGAGCCCTGTGAGTCACTATTTGACAACTTGGGCTGCGAGCGGATTGGCTGAATAAGGGTGGTGAGAATTGACCGAGGCCAAAGATTCATTCTTGTGAAAACTAGTGACAGAACCAAGTTGTTTTGAGAGCGGGGAGCTAGGAAGATATTATTTTGAATGGATTAATAACACTGGGTAACAAAAAAATATTTTTTGAAAGTAGTCCAGGGTTTTCCAGCTGAATTAGACTAATTTTGATGCTCTGAGTCCGAAAATGGTTTTGCTCAATCAGGTCAGGATGTTTTGCTACAGAAATATTTTTTTATCATCAGCTGAGAAACCCTTGACGTTTTTTCCGTTTTCCTCAAGAAATAAAAGTCTACGTATCCAAAGTCAGTTTTTATTTACGCCATCAAATTTGATAAGCAGAATTCATAATAATCCGTAACACTATGGCTGTATCTCAAAAAGTTGACCTGATAGACCAAAATGCATGTGATATTCGGACTCAGAACACCAAAATTAGTTAAGAAACCCCTGACAATTTTTTGGCTGTCAACTTGTGTAATGACAAGTGAAGCGTCTTTGAGTGTCCAAAAAAGCACTGCATAAAACCAATGCAATATTATTATTATTATTATTATTATTATTATTATTATTATTATTATTATTATTACTACTATAAGATACAAGATACAAGAGTTTTATTTGCCATTTGCAGTGAAACCACATTGGAAAAACTGTGCAAGACTACCCCAGTGTGCACCAGACGGCACACACACTAGAGCTCTTGGCGTTATTCATAATTTCTAGTTTAGTTTAGTTTTAAAGTAGTACCCCAGCTTTAGGAAAGAGCCCATGAGTTGGCTGGTCCTGTCATTTTCACTTCTCTGTCTGAGAAAGTTGATCTAAATATGTGACAGAAAATACACATATGAAATCTAGGACTAGGTTTGTCCAAATACAATAACTCGACAATCATTCAACAAGCAATTGGATAAAACCACATTTTGGGCCTCAATATTTATCATCTGTGCAGTTTTTCTTACCAAAGGCAAGACATTTTTGATATTTCCCATGTACAACAACGAGGAATGATTTTGCGAAGACATCTTATGACTTAATTCTTGACAAACTTGACTTGGATTTTCCTGCTTTAGTAAAAGAGCATCAGCGACATTAACTAGTGTTCAGCGGTCGATTATCTCAATTAACTTTTGTAATAACAAGTCTCAATAGAACCAAGAGTTTGAAAACCCGATCAGAAGGAGCCGGTGCAGTGGAGCCAGGGACAAATCATTTCCTTATTGTTTTATTTACTTTGTTAACAGCTGCTCTTCTGATATTAAAGATAAGAATACTGTTATTATGACTTAATGAGTTTCTTCCAGTCAGACCTCTTCCTCACAGCCAATCAGGACGCAGAAAATGCTTTGTTCAAAATTCACGTCATGGGAGAGGTGTCGGGTCAGAGTGTGTGTGTTTTGTGTGTCATGTTGTATCTCTGTTTATTTGGTGCCCTGTTGTTGTATACGTAGGAATTATACACAAGTTTGAAATGAATTATGATGGATAATAAAGATATTATAAGAATAAGATAGATCAGGATTCATTTCAGTGTATTGGTTAATAATCCGGGAAATAGTTGTAGCTTCAACCTAAAAAGTAAAATCAGTAATTAACTAATAAGTAGGGCTGGGTATTTTTCAGAGTCTGCCAATAGGATATGTTTCTCGTTAAAAATGGAGGAAAAAAAAATCAGCGAAAAAAAAGAATTAAGATCAATATAACTACATAAAGAAACATAATTGATCTATTATATATAAAAAAAAAAAAAATCACTATATATATATATATTGATCTAGTTTTTGAATACACCCATTGTACCAAGTCAATGTGGCTTTAAACATGCATATTAATTTACTAATAAATTAACTAACACATTTTCCAACCTCAAATTAAAAAAAAAAAAGATTTATGCTGCCTTCCCATAATTTGACACTCTTTACGTTGGTTTTCAATCGATTTAAGAAAGCGTTCATCTTTGAGCAAAAAAAACAAAAGGGGAGGTCAAGCTAACTGGGTTATAATGTGGTTAATGTATGACCATCTCGGACTGCTCTCTCTCTGGTTAGACATTAGACGTTAGAGGCTGAACGAGGAAGGACCTGTGTCTTTCATTACAACAGAAAGTCGAGTTAAAAAAAATAGAACAAAATCCCTGTCTGCGATTTCAAGGAAGTAAAATACATCAACGTGACGACAATAGAATTATTCATTTGCAGACTGAAATGTATTAAAAACAAAATAATAAATAATCTTTACTCGGTTACTTAATAAAAAGGAAATAATTGGGGAAAAGTCACCAACAAAGAAAACTATCTCTTGACGCTAACATGGACAGAAAGATATAATTATAGTTTTATTATTGCTATTGTTTGGGGGCATGATGTAACCAAAACAGCCTTTTCTTAACACAAAGTGAAAGCCAATAATGTCAAAGTCCATCATGTGAGCACTGATACGGTATTTAAACAATGTCATTGTTCCATCTGTCGCCAGGATCAAACCAAACTCTGGGTGTGTTTTTGATAAGGAACAATGTTACGACAAGGTGAATAAGTTTGGGTTTGATGTTGGTACTTTGAAGTGATTACCACACACAAAAAAAGCCTCTATATAATTCAATAGTACAAACAAAAAATGAAATGGTATTTTGTATTTCTTCTTGCTTTATTATTGATCATTATTTAACCAGAGAAGACCCCAAGATTTCAGAATCTCTTGGGAGTGGGGTGGTGGGGTGAGTGACGGCTATTGTACATGTTTTTAGTGGTAGGGAACCCACTCAGACAGGGGGAGAACATAAAAACCCCACACAGGCACGGCCCTCTGGCTTTAACAGCTGCACCAATGTGATTCTGCCTGATAATAGATAAAACGAGATAGAATGAACTTACTCAAAACATGAAGACATTTTCCCAAATTCAAGTGATGTTTTCTCATTTTTAGTCCCATTCTGTTCACAATAATTCCAATAAATGCAGTTGCTATATTTGAACACAAAATGTTAACACCACAATTTAACGTTGTGAAGTTGTTCTGGAAAACGAACAAGTTCTGGAACAAGTACAAATGAAACGAAGGACAGAGCTGCGTTTGCTACTGAGGTCAGTGAACACATCGTCACAAACACAAACTTGGCTCAAAGTGTGGAAACGTTCCATGCCGTCTGTTATTCCCAAAATTTGACATTTAGAGTCCTGTGTGTGTGTGTTTGTGCGTGTGTGTATGAATGATGCAGGAGGAGGAAGCACCGAGCACACCCCTGACCTCTACAGTGTCATCATGTGAAAATGTCAGAGCCACTTCCTGTTTCTGCAGCAGAGACACCAGAGCAGACATCATCATGGGACATTCAGCTTGTTTTTCCCCAAGTATTTCCCAAGAAATTACAACAACCAATACAATAGTAACAAAAGCCATAATCAGTGCTGCAAAACCAGAATGATGATTATGACAAGTACTCGCAAATGTGTCGTATCGGAACAGGCACTGTATTTTTTTTTTTTTTTAAATAAAGCTGGGGATCTGCATAATACCTTGTTGGGATAGAATCCACAGATCTGTCATTCTTCTACAAAGTCTGCAGCAGCCAATAAATGAATAACTTTGTGACATCAGTTCACAAAGTCATTTACTTCATGCATTTACAACGCATGGAGAGTCCCATATGACAAATGTATGTTTATTTATAAGAAATATGCTGTGCCATATCAGGCCTGCCCCCAATGTTTATGAGTGACAAATATGGCATTGGTTAAAAAACAAAATTGGTCGTTCCGCAGTATCAGAGCTATTGTCTATACCTCAATCAGACCTTCACACTCTTTTGTGAAACAGTCTTGATTCAGTCAAACTACCCCTAAAGGAGTCAATATTACACATTTGTTTGTAAAATATATAGTGCAACATATATAAAAATCTGTCTATAATCCCTATCTTAACCATAAGGAGGAGATGAATTTGTTTTTGCTTTTTTTCCCCCAAATTCTAAAATTAGCAGCTGCAAACACATGCAAGGATGTAAGTAAAGGTAAGTAATTATGAGTAAGTTATCATGCGAAACTGCAAACCTATTTAGGAGCAAGACTTTTGTTTAGTATGATATCATAGTGGTACAGTGACCGACTATTACAAGACAGAGACTGGCGTCTTTCATACAAAAAGGGGCAAAGTTCACACATTTTGAAGTCCTGTATTGGTGTGAAAGGATCTACCACAACCATGCATGTTTTTGACGAGGGACCAATGTTGTAACGCGGTAAAAACAAGAGAAAAAAAGACTATTTTTAGCTTTACTATGGACACATGGGTATTAGTTTGGAGGTTTTACATCCACAAACATTACATTTAGCCACAAGTGAAGCAGATTTGGTCCAGTTAAAGGAACTGACAAGTGTGAAAACGCCTGAGACTGATTCAGGTGTTCGTTCAGTCTTGGAGTCGAGTAAAGGTGCTAAAATCACAGATTGTCACAAGCAATAACTCTACGTCCACCACAATGGACAGTGAGTAAAAGCAGTGTGTGATCCCTGCGCTCCGGGAGTCTGTGCCATGGAAACACTCACAGCAGTCCATGAGGAGAGCAGGATTGTTGACAAGATATTTTTAACTCCTCACACACACAAAAAGCCTTCGTTCCTTATCACCTTTGACGTAATTTATATATATATATATATATAAGACCACCAGTACAGATAACGATGAGATTACCTTAAAGTTGAGGCAGCTAACTCTGTAAGGGACATGTAAATAACAGAAAGTGAAAAGAAAATTAGACTTCATCATTCGTGTTTTAATCACACAAATGTAATATTTTCCATACTTGAAAGAAAATGATCAGGTCTCTTGATTCTTTGGGCTGAGAGCTGATTGGCTGAGGTGGAGGGTCGGCCTATCTCTAATTTCTGAAAATGCTGATCTAAAGAGTTGACACCGTGTGTACGTGCGCTCTAGTATAGTTGTACCCGCGATCTAAAGACTGAGGAGGCAGCCGGTAAGACCCGCTTGTTTGTACAGACTTTCTATGGTGCAATCGGCCGCGTGTATGTGTGTGTGCGCGCTGCTCAGTCACGGGTGAGGAGTCTGGCTTCCGTGCCGGCTCGGACATTTAAACTGTGGGAGCGCGGGACATTGGGGCAGTGCAATAGTGGTGTGATGTTAATCATGAGTTGTGTTGTTAATCATGAGTTGTGTTTAAGTGCTAGTGTGTATTTGATTGCAATGAGTTAAGGCTGTTTTATGAATATGCATTATTGATAATTGTTTAAATCATGTGAATTGTTTGCTAAGGCTAATATAATGAACTTATAGTATTAATGATATTAATGTATTGAATTTGCATTAGTGTACAGAATTATTGAAATGTGATATTCTATTTTAATTATGCTAATTTGGGGAAATTCATTCATTCACTGAGACTTATTGATTATGCTAAATTGAATTGTTTGGGTTTTCTGATGTTAGGTATTGTCTGTGTTTTTCTAAAGGTTTTTTACCTGTTTGCTGTCCTGAACTGTTCTGCTGTTCTGCTGACCTGTTCTGCTGCTTCGCTCTGCATCTGCACCTGCATCTGCTTTTGCATCTGCTTCTGCTGCTTGCTGCTTATGCTCTGATGTTATAAAATAAACTTCACAATAAAAGAAGAAAGTTTTAAATAGACTGAGTAAATTCCTCTGCATATCCTCAAGTTGCGGGTACAACCCCCTTTCAGCGTGGGGGAAATCACCAAATTGAGAAAACGCTCGAAAATAATGATATATCGTGATACTTTCTCCCGCGATCGATTATCGATATGCATTTGCCAAGTATCGATTTAGAAAAAACAGAATGTTTATTTTTTTTTATTAGCATCAATACTTAATATATGGCTACATTATGCATCTCCATTCCATTTATCATGAAAAAAAGTGTATTTTGTCACTTAACATTTTTCTTTTATTTATGCCATAAATTGGCATATGGTATTATTTCTGACCAATATATCGATAATCGTCATATCGTGATATAACCGGTATCGTGATATAATCGTTATCGTGAGCTTTGTATCGCGTATCGTATCGTGAGGTACCCTGAGGTTCCCACCCCTACTGGACAGTACAGACTTTTACAAACTGCATGTGAAAAGATACTAGATTTTTTTTTTTATATCACACATATATAAAAAATATTCTGCTTTGTGTACATTTTCTTTCAAGCAAAACCATTAGGCCGCTATATCATACTTAAAGCAGGGTGACCGAACTTACACATAACACAAACAAATGGAACCATGATAAAAATAGTACCTCGCCCTAAAACAGTTTTGTTCTGCAAGTATTTTGGCTTTTTCAGCTCTCAGCCCAAAGAGCTAAATATGTTTTCTAGCAAGAAGACAGGATGTGGTCTCATTTGTTCACAACACTTGACTTTACAAGACTCTTTCTGCAAAAACAGTACAGTACAGACAATACTTTTAAAACGGCCAACATCTGTAGATTTCCTTTATTTTAGTTCACATAACAGTTGCGGCTGTAAATACATGACATTATATATATAAATGTAATGATAATAATTCCTTTGTTGAGCACATACACCACACCGGAGCCAAAGCATGAGACGTCTGTGTGATAGTCTGGTCTAAAAGAGGAAGAGAGGACCACACGTCGCCACACCCAGTCCACCAACAAACAGAGCAGCACACACACACACACACACACATATACACACACACACAGACAAAGAGGAGATCAAACATGCACTAAACAAACAGGGAATCCACCAGGGAGTCCCCACGAGGAGCAGCCAGCACAAGTGTACAGCGCTCAGGGGACGATCAATAAGCTCGTCACATTTGCACCAATTTTAAACAGATTTAAAGCTTGGGTACCTAACTTTTATTTTCTCTCATACATCATTTGTGTTTGTCTCAACAGAAAGAGTCCTGTATAAACGTAATGTTGTGAACCAAATCAGACCACAACCTGCTATTTTCGTCTTATTAGCAAAACGTGTTATCTGTACTTGTACTTGTTGTTAGTAAGAGCCCTGTGAGTCACTATTTGACAACTTGGGCTGCGAGCGGATTGGCTGAATAAGGGTGGTGAGAATTGACCGAGGCCAAAGATTCATTCTTGTGAAAACTAGTGACAGAACCAAGTTGTTTTGAGAGCGGGGAGCTAGGAAGATATTATTTTGAATGGATTAATAACACTGGGTAACAAAAAAATATTTTTTGAAAGTAGTCCAGGGTTTTCCAGCTGAATTAGACTAATTTTGATGCTCTGAGTCCGAAAATGGTTTTGCTCAACAGGTCAGGATGTATGGCTACAGAAATATTTTTTTATCATCAGCTGAGAAACCCTTGACGTTTTTTCCGTTTTCCTCAAGAAATAAAAGTCTACGTATCCAAAGTCAGTTTTTATTTACGCCATCAAATTTGATAAGCAGAATTCATAATAATCCGTAACACTATGGCTGTATCTCAAAAAGTTGACCTGATAGACCAAAATGCATGTGATATTCGGACTCAGAACACCAAAATTAGTTAAGAAACCCCTGACAATTTTTTGGCTGTCAACTTGTGTAATGACAAGTGAAGCGTCTTTGAGTGTCCAAAAAAGCACTGCATAAAACCAATGCAATATTATTATTATTATTATTATTATTATTATTATTACTATAAGATACAAGATACAAGAGTTTTATTTGCCATTTGCAGTGAAACCACATTGGAAAAACTGTGCAAGACTACCCCAGTGTGCACCAGACGGCACACACACTAGAGCTCTTGGCGTTATTCATAATTTCTAGTTTAGTTTAGTTTTAAAGTAGTACCCCAGCTTTAGGAAAGAGCCCCATGAGTTGGCTGGTCCTGTCATTTTCACTTCTCTGTCTGAGAAAGTTGATCTAAATATGTGACAGAAAATACACATATGAAATCTAGGACTAGGTTTGTCCAAATACAATAACTCGACAATCATTCAACAAGCAATGGATAAAACCACATTTTGGGCCTCAATATTTATCATCTGTGCAGTTTTCTTACCAAAGGCAAGACATTTTTGATATTTCCCATGTACAACAACGAGGAATGATTTTTGCGAAGACATCTTATGACTTAATTCTTGACAAACTTGACTTGGATTTTCCTGCTTTAGTAAAAGAGCATCAGCGACATTAACTAGTGTTCAGCGGTCGATTATCTCAATTAACTTTTGTAATAACAAGTCTCAATAGAACCAAGAGTTTGAAAACCCGATCAGAAGGAGCCGGTGCAGTGGAGCCAGGGACAAATCATTTCCTTATTGTTTTATTTACTTTGTTAACAGCTGCTCTTCTGATATTAAAGATAAGAATACTGTTATTATGACTTAATGAGTTTCTTCCAGTCAGACCTCTTCCTCACAGCCAATCAGGACGCAGAAAATGCTTTGTTCAAAATTCACGTCATGGGAGAGGTGTCGGGTCAGAGTGTGTGTGTTTTGTGTGTCATGTTGTATCTCTGTTTATTTGGTGCCCTGTTGTTGTATACGTAGGAATTATACACAAGTTTGAAATGAATTATGATGGATAATAAAGATATTATAAGAATAAGATAGATCAGGATTCATTTTCAGTGTATTGGTTAATAATCCGGGAAATAGTTGTAGCTTCAACCTAAAAAGTAAAATCAGTAATTAACTAATAAGTAGGGCTGGGTATTTTTCAGAGTCTGCCAATAGGATATGTTTCTCGTTAAAAATGGAGGAAAAAAAATCAGCGAAAAAAAAGAATTAAGATCAATATAACTACATAAAGAAACATAATTGATCTATTATATATAAAAAAAAAAAAAATCACTATATATATATATATTGATCTAGTTTTTGAATACACCCATTGTACCAAGTCAATGTGGCTTTAAACATGCATATTAATTTACTAATAAATTAACTAACACATTTTCCAACCTCAAATTAAAAAAAAAAAGATTTATGCTGCCTTCCCATAATTTGACACTCTTTACGTTGGTTTTCAATCGATTTAAGAAAGCGTTCATCTTTGAGCAAAAAAACAAAAGGGGAGGTCAAGCTAACTGGGTTATAATGTGGTTAATGTATGACCATCTCGGACTGCTCTCTCTCTGGTTAGACATTAGACGTTAGAGGCTGAACGAGGAAGGACCTGTGTCTTTCATTACAACAGAAAGTCGAGTTAAAAAAATAGAACAAAATCCCTGTCTGCGATTTCAAGGAAGTAAAATACATCAACGTGACGACAATAGAATTATTCATTTGCAGACTGAAATGTATTAAAAACAAAATAATAAATAATCTTTACTCGGTTACTTAATAAAAAGGAAATAATTGGGGGAAAAGTCACCAACAAAGAAACTATCTCTTGACGCTAACATGGACAGAAAGATATAATTATAGTTTTATTATTGCTATTGTTTGGGGGCATGATGTAACCAAAACAGCCTTTTCTTAACACAAAGTGAAAGCCAATAATGTCAAAGTCCATCATGTTGAGCACTGATACGGTATTTAAACAATGTCATTGTTCCATCTGTCGCCAGGATCAAACCAAACTCTGGGTGTGTTTTTGATAAGGAACAATGTTACGACAAGGTGAATAAAGTTTGGTTTGATGTGTTACTTTGAAGTGATTACCACACACACAAAAACGCCTCTATATAATTCAATAGTACAAACAAAAAATGAAATGGTATTTTGTATTTCTTCTTGCTTTATTATTGATCATTATTTAACCAGAGAAGACCCCCAAGATTTCAGAATCTCTTTGGGAGTGGGGTGGTGGGGTGAGTGACGGCTATTGTACATGTTTTTAGTGGTAGGGAACCCACTCAGACAGGGGGAGAACATAAAAACCCCACACAGGCACGGCCCCTCTGGCTTTAACAGCTGCACCAATGTGATTCTGCCCTGATAATAGATAAAACGAGATAGAATGAACTTACTCAAAACATGAAGACATTTTCCCAAATTCAAGTGATGTTTTCTCATTTTTAGTCCCATTCTGTTCACAAATAATTCCAATAAATGCAGTTGCTATATTTGAACACAAAAATGTAACACCCACAATTTAACGTTGTGAAGTTGTTCTGGAAAACGAACAAGTTCTGGAACAAGTACAAATGAAACGAAGGACAGAGCTGCGTTTGCTCCTGAGGTCAGTGAACACATCGTCACAAACACAAACTTGGCTCAAAGTGTGGAAACGTTCACATGCCGTCTGTTATTCCCAAACATTTGACATTTAGAGTCCTGTGTGTGTGTGTTTGTGCGTGTGTGTATGATTGCTGCAGAGGAGGAAGCACGAGCACACCCCTGACCCTCTACAGTGTCATCATGTGAAAATGTCAGAGCCACTTCCTGTTTCTGCAGCAGAGACACCAGAGCAGACATCATCATGGGACATTCAGCTTGTTTTTCCCCAAGTATTTTCCCAAGAAATTACAACAACAATACAATAGTAACAAAAGCCATAATCAGTGCTGCAAAACCAGATTGATGATTATGACCAAGTACTCGCCAAATGTGTCGTATCGGAAAGGAACTGTATTTTTTTTTTTTTTTAAATAAAGCTGGGGATCTGCATAATTACCTTGTTGGGATAGAATCCACAGATCTGTCATTCTTCTACAAAGTCTGCAGCAGCCAATAAATGAATAACTTTGTGACATCAGTTCACAAAGTCATTTACTTCATGCATTTACAACAGCATGGAGAGTCCCATATGACAAATGTATGTTTATTTATATAAGAAATATGCTGTGCCATATCAGGCCTGCCCCCCAATGTTTATGAGTGACAAATATGGCATTGGTTAAAAAACAAAATTGGTCGTTCCGCAGTATCAGAGCTTTTGTCTATACCTCAATCAGACTTCACACTCTTTTTGTGAAACAGTCTTGATTCAGTCAAACTACCCCTAAAGGAGAAATATTACACATTTGTTTTGTAAAATATATAGTGAAACATATATAAAAATCTGTCTATAACTCCCTATCTTACCACCATAAGGAGGAGATGAATTTGTTTTTGCTTTTTTTCCCCCAAATTCTAAAATTAGCAGCTGCAAACACATGCAAGGATGTAAGTAAAGGTAAGTAATTATGAGTAAGTTCATCTGAGAAACTGCCAAAACTAATTTAGGAGCAAGACTTTTGTTTTTAGTATGATATCATAGTGGTACAGTGACCGACTATTACAAGACAGAGACTGGAGCTTTCATACAAAAAGGGGCAAAGTCACACATTTCTGAAGTCCCTGTTATTGGTGTGAATGGATCTTACCACAACCATGCATGTTTTTGACGAGGGACCAATGTTGTAACGCGGTAAAACAAGAGAAAAAAAGTCTATTTTTAGCTTTTACTAGTGGACACATGGGTCTTTGTTTGGTGGTTTTACATCCACAAATATAACATTTTTGCCACAAGTGAAGCAGATTTGGTCCAGTTAAAGTGAACTGACAAGTGTGAAAACGCCCTGAGACTGATTCAGGTGTTCGTTCAGTCTCTGGAGTCGAGTAAAGGTGCTAAAATCACAGATTGTCAAAAGCAATACTCTACGTCCACCACAATGGAGTGAGTAAAAGCAGTGTGTGATCCCTGCGCTCCCGGGAGTCTGTGCCATGGAAACACTCCAGCAGTCACATGAGGAGAGCAGGATTGTTGACAAGATATTTTTAACTCCTCACACACACAAAAAGCCTTCGTTCCTTATCACCTTTGACGTAATTTATATATATATATATATATAGACCACCAGTACAGATAACGCTGAGATTACCTTAAAGTTGAGGCAGCTAACTCTGTATGGACATGTAAATAACAGAAAGTGAAAAGAAAATTAGACTTCATCATTCGGTTTTAATCACACAAATGTAATATTTTCCATACTTGAAAGAAATAGTGACTCTCAGGTCTCTTTGATTCTTTGGGCTGAGAGCTGATTGGCTGAGGGAGGGTCGGCCTCTCTCTTTTCTGAAAATGCTGATCTAAAGATGTGACACAGGCAAAAAAATACGGCAATACGTCTGAAAATATGGCTAACCCATGTGAAAACGGTTTTGAGGGATAGAAAGTACTGTAGTTAGATTGTACAGATCTATAGCTTTGATTTGAAAGTTAGGTACCCCAACTTTAAAGACACAGAAGGGTTGTATCTTCCAAGCAATAGGTAAAAAGATAAACTCTCTGGAATACAATTTATACTCATTTTTGACAGCAATGGCAGTACTTGCTGGACTTTTAACCACACCTTTGTCTAAAAATAGTTTGCAGATGTTAATGTTGTAAGGTACTAACACTTAAACAGCTGATGAAGCAAAGCCATGGACAACTTTAAACCAGTAACCACATAATTTAATGCCAAGGTGTTTTAATCTATTTGACAATACCAAGTCAAAATAATAACTGCTCTGAGTCTAGCCCTAATCACCTGTTTAATTTCCCAACACCTGTGTTCAAACACTTCCTGCACCCCAGGGGGCGCTCTAGCAAAATGAAAATACATTAATTGGCTGCATCACTATTGCTTGCTTGCAATTGACGTCACGTCCGCCTCATTACATATGCGTATCACGGACTGGTGGTCAGCCGAGCTAGTTGTTCACTAGAGCAGCGTGTCTGAATCTGCCTTTTCCGTGTGTTGTTTTAAGTTTTCTAACCGATCGAATCGCAAAACCTTTAATGGATACTTTAGGATTCCTCGTGAAGAGATTAATAAAGAGCCTCGCACTCAGGACTTTACGAAAAGACGCAGGAAAAGTGGCCAGCTAGCATTTCACTAGCAGACGCTTTTACCTCTAAGGATTATGTATTTACCCAGCCATGCAGTCACAATGTGCCGTTATTACATCCCCATCTTTATTTAATTGTCAGGTATGAGTCGGCGTTTTAAATAATCACTGTGAATGTTTGACCTGAAAAGAACACAGCAACAGACGCATTGTTTTGTTGAGAATGACAAGTTCATACCAATCGTTACTTACACGGCTCTGTACGATGCAGGATTTGTCCTTCAGGACCTTAACTCTGAGTTCTTAAACCCACAGACAGACGGAAAAGTTGCAGTATCCGTGTTTATCCAAACCTTAATTTGTTTAGCAGTGCAAAAGCTTGATTGTAACACTAACTGTGGATTAGAATCTAAAGTGAAGAAAATGACAGTCTAGGATCGTGTCTTTAATTCACACAGAAGACATGTTTTATTGTTGATGGTAGAGGCAGCATAAACAAAGACGTTACAGAATGTAAGTGACATACAGCGGAGGAATGGAGACTTATTAGCATTATTAGCATGTTAGCATTTGTCGCGGTGCCAGTAGCTTCAACCTTGATATTACCAAAACATGTCGTGGAAAAATTCTGCCTTGTGCATATTGTTAGAATGATGAGCTAGAACGTTCACCACAGTAGCTTCAAAGTGTCATGAAATATCCAAAAAAGCAAAAAAATACTCGGGAGAGTAGCATTTTCTTCATATATCAGCAGCAGCAACTCTTGCTGGCCTGACCACCACTTCGTCAACCGGAGGTTTATGCGTCACATGATTGCAAGCAAGCAATAAGGCCACAGGAAATCAACATGGATGTATTATATTATCTGGATAGCGTATTTCTAGCTTAAGAGTCTAGGTGGTGAACTACCCGTGCTACGGCAGAATAAAACTTTCCCATAGAGATCAATGTAAACAAAAAATTCTCATAGAACCTACAGCTGGGGTCTCCAACCTTTTTCCATTAGAGAAACAGAACAGGCAGAGAGCTACTCCTTTTGCAGTCATAATACAATTGCAGTCTATAATAACTTCAGCCATATGCAGAATATACCATTTAACTGTAGAGCAATCTTGTATGAATGAAAACATTGAGTTAAAATAGATGTAAAGACTCAAAGGTTGTTAAATTCTTGAACCTTTTTGGGAGCTGCATGAAAGGGGGTCGCGAGCTACTGGTAGCTCCAGAGCCACAGGTTGGAGACCCCTGACCTACAGCTTTTCAAAGGATTTTAGTGTCCCTTCTCATCCTCATCTTTCTTTCTCTTTTGATACGGATTTTTTTATTTTATTTGTAAAATTCAACTGCTATGGCTATCTGAATGGACGAGCCTCTTTGTAATAAAATACATATTAGGGCAAACTTAAAAATATGTGCAAACCTAAAGTAAAAACTAGGGCTGCTAAATATATTGAAAAATTATCATTATCGCGATATTGTGCGATATCCATATAAAAAAGATGCACAATAAAAAAAACTAAAAAATAATAATATATATATATTTTTCCCTTTATTAAAGACAACAAAACGGACAGACACATGAACATTCAACAATAACACAAAACAAACAAAAAAGTATATAAACATATGCATTTGAATGGCATTGATGTTGTGCCTATTTTGTAATCTCTTGCGTTTTAATGCAGATTGCAATTTTAGGTGAAAGACAAAAATATCGCAATAATATTGTTATCGAAATAACACTCATATCAAAAGGCCAGGATATTGCTCCAATCCAATATCGTGCATCCCTAGTAAAAACCACGCTCTCTCTCATGAAACCAGCTCACTGTATTCACATTATAATTAGTGACGAGTGAACACGGTGTCAGCAGGGGACCAGCTGACTTCAGAGTGAATCATTGTGAGAAAAGTTGACTGAGATTAGCCTTTAGCGCTAGCATTCTGCCTTCTCCACACACGCAGAGAGGCAGAAAGGAGTGGTGCTCGGACTCTGTCATTATGTCACAGGCTAAAAAAAGGTGCAGCCGCAAAACTGCAATTACTTTCAAATAGAGGGCACTCCCAGTCGCTGGATGAGCCGAAATATCACTGCTGCGACCGAGAGCAGAAATAGTAACCAAGAGAGGTGGAACTAATGAGAGAGGAACGCTTAATACTTTGAAAACAACCTGTATGAAGAAGCAGATTGAGGAAACAGAGGGTTTTGTGAGGGGACCGGGGGCAGGATATCTTTGTGGGTGAAGCTAAAAACCACAACAGTTGCCATTATAATACAGTTTACATCAATTATTCTTTTTCTAATGTGTATTTTTTGTTATTTTCTCATATACAGTATAATAGAAAGAGACCAGGAACTACAAGCTAAGTAAATAAATGTAGGAACAGGGGGTGGCAGCACATATGTTTTCTTCTTCCCACTCCTTTTTGAGCCAAACCTTTAGTAATCATAATAAATGTTGTACAAATTCTCCCTGAACCTTTTTCTGTTTTGTATTGTTCTTCATTCTGTATTAGTTGTCCAAGTGTGTGGGTACAGTACAAGTGCACACAATACACAAACAAGACAGTCAAAATATTGAATACACACATGTACAGTGTATGCATGACAAGGATTAAACAATGGGAAAAATACAAATACCAGCACGGAGCCATACGCTCAGGCCGACACAATCACACCGATTTCAATAACAACATTTAATCAACATAATATTTTCTTCTAAAGCTAGAGGCTGAACATACCTCACAACCAGTGTAACCATACCTTACATTTTGTTTAACACTAGAACTCCAAGAGCAGTCAATTTGACAGCTTTCAGATTGGCAAGCATAAGCACCCACCATTCTGCTGTAAATTTGCTGTAGGTTATATATATAGATTTAGTGAGTAAAAGGTAAACACAAAACTAAAAAAGGTTTACATTATTACTTTGAATTCCATTGGTTGGAATGGGAACAGTCATAATGACAGCTCGGGGAGTTCTTGTGGTTTCATATTTCTGGGAGTCTTAGTGTTACGTAGCTTATATCTTTTCTCATAATATTTTTATTGTCAGACCTGCTCTTATTGTCAGATTTTTGCAGTTCATAGAAGACAAACGACACATGACAAATCCAAATAAACTCAAAATCAAGGTAATTTCCCCCAATTGTCTCTTGCCATTGGTGTTAATGTGTGTGTTAAATAAACAAATGAGAATATTCATGTAGAGATAAGTTCTTTGCAAACAAAAGAGAGACTATAGTCTATAGTGACCACAGAAATTGCGAGATCAGTTGTTTCAAGATTCAAGAATGTATTTGCCATTTGCAATAAAACCACATTGGAAAATTTGTGCAAGACTACCCCAGTGTGCACCAGATAGCCCACACCAGAGCTCTTGCCACAGCGCCATATTTCCGGCATCATGGTTCTTATGAATAAAAACAGATTAATAAACAAATCATAATTTCAGCCCAACAGATAAACAGATTCATAGTATCTACAAATGCAACTCAGAAATCGATAAACATGCCGTTAAAACCACTTCACCTTTTTGTCCTTGTATAAGACAGTAAATACTTTGATTTAGATTAGTTAAACTAAAACAGCACACAGATACTAGTTCCAAAATGCCGTATTTATTTCCATACAGTCTACACAAACTTTCCCATTTCTTCGCTCTCCCTACACACTCACTTATGTTCAAGGGTCTATGGAGCCTACATTACTGACAGTGTACAATGAACAAAGCAGCTCTGTGTTTCAGGCTGGTGTTAAACTATAGGAAAACATTCATCTTTGGCAAAGGGAAATTAACGTGAAGGAAAAACAAATACGAGTTTCAACCATTACATCATCAAATTTTAGAGGCGTTGTAGAAATGCTCCAATTGGAAAATGTGTGGTTTACCTTAAAAACAATATTACATTTCTTTCATCCTATGGCTTCTCTGCCCCTGTTTGCGCTTCTGTTCAAAATCCAACATAATCTAATAATTCCTTAAAATATTCTTGTCTTGTTCCTAAGTAAACTTTGAGTCCACAAATATAGAAATAAAACCCTGAAGCGCTACAGCACAATAACTGTATTATTATTTGAACACTGTAAAATCATTGTGTCGCCATGAAACGGGAAAATTTCCAGCAAATTTTAACAGTATGTAACAACTCATTGCGTTCTACAGACACATTTCACAATTTCAAGAAGGGCTGAAGACCTTTTGAGCTTGTGGTAAATGTTTTGAAATCCAACAGAAATATGTAGCTTCAAGGATTATCTAGGAATTTTTATGGCAGTTCCATATACCGATACTTAAGCAAGGTCGAAATGGGTTTTAAAAAGGCATAGCGAGCTTTATGGTACGTTGCCATAATGTCACTACAACAAAGTACTACCATCAGAACAGATCACAGCAGCGAGCAGATAATTAATTTTAATTTGTACCAACATGTAAGCGCGACTATTTCTGTGTGTCTTAATTGTTACTGATGAACAGAACAATGAATGAAAAGAATGAAAAAGAAGAATGTATGAATGGCATGTTTATGGATTAATTTCCTTATATGGGAATTTGCTTTGTGCCATAACAGTGGCAGACGTTGCTAGGATGGTTGCTAAGGCGAACTGGAATTCCCCCCATGAATGAAGGCATCTGATTGGTCAAACAGTATATGATCCTGGATTTTCTAAAATTATGATCACAAGATAAAAACACTAGGATCACAGAGAGCTCTAAACCACATACTTTTTAGCCCAAAATGGTGAGTGTCAATAAGAGCCAGAGTGAGATTTCATTTCAGACTTCATTGCACTGAGCTAGAGAATTAGCTTGTCCATCACTGCAGAGCAAAAAAGTCTCCACAATATTGTCACACTAAACAGAACAGAGTCTAAAATTGGCTACAAAAGGGTTAACTATGAAAGCAAGCATCCGGCAGGTCTAACCCAGCACTGACCAACGCAAATCCAGAGAGGCTCTTTGGGGCCTGTACAATGTTGGAAGATTGTGGCCTGGGGGAAGAGCTAAAGCATGGGAACAAATTAAATTGTGTGGGAACTACATTGTAAATTGTGACCACTTATTAGTATATCATCAGCACGGCCAGGTAGTAAATCTTAGTTTTTGGCTAAGATTAAGACTAAGACAGTGGGGAAATTTCAGTGTTGCATCACAAGTTACAGACGGTAGGAATGAAGAGCACACAGCACAAGATAAATGAATAATAACTCTATAATAAAATAATATTAAATTAAATGTTTAACTCTAGCAAAAAAGAAGAAGTATAAAATCTCTATATTTAGCATAAGGAAGAAGCAAGACTTAAGAACAAAACCCCTGACTTAAGCATTTTAAGGAGAAAGTACAAAATGCTGTATATTCTAGTGCAAGTAAAGCACTTTGATTCTTTATTGTACATTCTGACATATATAGAAGGAGGACAATAAGATGTAAAAATGTGTGAAATTCAAGTCAAGTGTCAGCGTGCACTTTGCAGGTGGTGGATGAATGTCTAATATCGCAAGTAAAATAATGTCTTCTTAAAAACACGAACAGTCAACTCCGAGGCACCAAGATGATTAACGTTGAAAAGTAATTATTCAAACATTACCTTTTAAATAAACACACCGATGCGTTTCAGCTCTTTGAGGCCTTCTCCAGACTTGGCATACACTGTCTGCTTACACTTTTTAAGCAGATATTATCAGAACCGCAAATACATTAAATATTATCTTTAGTTAGCTACTTTTACACCATCGCTTCACTAACTTACTAACTTTAGTAGTCATTCAAACCCAAATTGTGTGCCCAAATTGAGCTAGCCATGCAAACTAAAAATAATAATAATTGTTAGTCATTTCTTTTGGAATTGTGATTTTACAAAGTAGGTTTTCATTCAACAGCCAATGCTTGTGTGTTACCCCATCATTCATATTTTCTGGGGCTTGCCGGAAATGCATTATCTTGTTGAATACTGGGACATTCACCCAAAAAATACAATGTCTAGTTTATAAAATCAGCATTTGAGACTCTAATGAATATCTATTGCTGAATGTCAATGTTTATGCCACAGTTTGGCCTCATGTGTATTTAGCCAACAGGTGTTTCTGCCTAAGCCCCGCCCCCTATTCTGTCTAAGCACCGCCCCTCCAGTGGGACAGACACACCTGAGCCGGCTGGACCACACAGAGCAGAGCACACGCCCTTCTATTCAAACCACTCACACTGGAATTCCTCATGGAGACATAACAATGACCCAGTTTTAAAAAATGTTAAGGTCCTGGTTTAGGCCTGTTCAAAGAGCAAGATCCAATCACAGTTTGTTCATACACACAACAAATTCAAAGAAATGCTTTTATTGCCTTGTTTTAATACAGTACTTGCAGGACAATGAGCTGCTAGTATCCCCCTGGGGTACAAGAAAGGATTTGGACACAGCTTTATCAGATTTTGATCTGCAGAACTGATGACGAAGCACACATTCCTGCTTCCTGGCGTGTTTATGTGAACAGCAGAGAGACACGAGTAAGTGTTGGGGAAATACACAGGAATTATATGTGATTAGGGCTGTTGTTAGAGCAGAGTTTAGGGACTTGTTATTTTGACTCCATTGAGTTTTGTTAAGAATGTTATTGTGAAAATAGATCGGATTTCCAGAGTACTTTGATTATCAGGAGGAGTGCGTTAAAACATCACATCATTAAATCGTGTTGTGACCAGTAAAAACCGTCGTCATTTGGCTTTGTTTTGCTCCATCAGGTGTTGGGTAAGTGATAGATTACAACAAGAAGACCGGCGGCTTATATTCAAGAGCAGTCTATATGTGGACAAAATGTACTTTCTCTTAACATTTAACTGGTGTAGTTTACACAGTGTTGCTTAATAGCCCGGCCAGTACTGTACTGTAAAAAAGAATAACAGTAGGGAAATTACAGACTATGTCCTAAAATATTGCATTGAGCAGCGTGTAATTTGGTTTGTCTACAGTTTTCCTTGCAAAGTCTTAATTTAGTTTAGCAAGCCTCAAGTCTCCAAATTGGCAGTCTATTCAAGTCATTGTATATGATGAATGTAAGGATGAATGTCTTGTGAAGCCCATAATCATTTTGGTTACAGTATCCCGGGTGGCCTTTTAGCGCACACACTGGTGAGGGACTTCAGCTAACATTACTCTATCCAGATATTATAATAGATCCATGGTTCCAGGCTAAAAATGAAAATACAAGTTCCTACTTCAGAGCAGTTTGACAAATAAAGCCACGTGTAAACAAAATGGCTAACGAACGACTATTTTTTTTAAATCAACAACTCTACAGTATTTTTATCTTTGTTGTACACGGTCACAGTTCATTGCATATGGGCCCAGTTCACAGACACCAGTTTGAGCCAAGAAATGCCAGTTTGAGCTATTTTAAGGGCTTTTTAGGTCGGAGAAAGTAAACATCCCAGTTGCACACTATCATTCTTGTGTGGAAGTTGAGAATAGAAATAAGACAATTGCAAAGTCTGTAGATCATTGTCCCCATATAATGATTCATGTTTAACTTCCAAGGTCCTTTCATAGTTTAAACTGACCACAAATAACAGCGTTCCCAAAATAGAGCTCTGTGGTACACCTAATTAAATGTAGTTAGCCTTTCAACGTTTCCAAAGCGACTGGTCCCAAACCACTTTAAAAAAAAAAAGTGGTTTGGGGCCATTACTTTAGCCTTATGCTAAAGTAATGATTTAAATAGGATTTTTGATCGCAATAGATACAAGTTGTAAATTATGAAAAATATAAAAAATAACACAAAACACCTATAGAGTGACAATATAACTCATAACTGGCATTTGTGACGAATAAACTAATAAAAATAAAATAGATAAATTATACAAATGATTACACCAATAGCTTTGACTTGATGAAGACTGAGAATATTAGAGATCCTATACCTACAGTGGGGAAATGTCAGTGTTGCATAACAATACAGAATGAGGAGCACACAACATAAAATAAGTGAATTTTAGGTATAGACTGCTGCAGTTGTCTAGGGGCCAGCATCACAAATTGAACAGTTTTGACTGAATTTAGGTTCCTCTGAGCTTTAAAATATGGAGCTGAAATTGGTTCCATGACAAATGTAGACAAATATTATCAACTACATTCGCAAAGAATCAAAAACAAATGTCAAGATACAAACAAAGTCAATGACTAGATTCTAGGGGTTCCGAGTTTTACAATGAGATACAGCATGGCCATATTGGTGGAGCTAAAGTTGGCTGGATGACACTGTGAACTTGTGTCTCCTGATCTTTGTGTGTATCAAGGCAGACGGCCACATAATGACACCGAGGGCCGCAATCGGAACACAGGCCTTAGTTTGGATACCCCGGTTTTAAGAAATAAATTAAACAATCTCCAGTTTAACAAATAAACTAAGTACAAAGAGATAACACAAAAAAGGTTTACACGTATATTCTAGTACAAAAAAATCCAACAACATATAAATGGATTGTCAAATATCAATATAAAAACAAGCAGCCGGAGTGAAGGGCTATGCATTCTTCTCTAACAAAAACAAACAATATGAATGATTAATACGTTTAATAATGTTGTAAACACAGGCAAGAAACGTGAAAAGATACATGGAAACAATTGGCCAAACTTCAATCAACATAAAGCTAGTTTGGTTGTGCAATTCTCTTTTGAAGTGGCAGTCGCAGTTAGCAGATCTATGTGGAGCTGAAGTTGGCTGGATGACACTGTGAACTTGTGTTTATGCTCTTTGATGTATTTTATGATCTTTGGGCCACATAATATGACACCGAGGGCCGCAATCGGAACGCAGGCCTTAGTTTGGATCCCGAAGTTTGGATTTCAAGAAATGAATACAAAAAACTCAACATTCAGCTTCATAAATAAACAAAGTATAACAAGATAAACATATGCCCCTGTGTATATATAGTGCAAATACAGATACGTATAGATGAAGTGTCAAAAATCAAGCAGCCTGTCTGAGACTATTGCAAATGAATCTATGAGGAAAGCTTTGCATATTACTCTGATAAAAGGAAATGATATGACGGATTGATATGTGACAAGATACATAGAAAGACTTGGGCAAACTTCAATCAACATAAAGCCAAGTGTGGTTGTGCAATTCTGTTTTGTGATGGCAGTCGCAGTTAGGTTAAAAGATGTAGCACTTGTTGAGGTGAGTGATCGATGTTGGAAAATGAGTTGATTTGAGTTTTTTTAGCTGTCAAAAAGCACATTTAGACCAGAAGGAGTGCACCTTTTTGGGCTTACCTGCATACCAGGAACTTCCATGGTGAGCGCCGATTACTACTTCTCGCCTCCTCTCCCCCCTCCGTGACTTTTACTCCAAGAGATTCCTGAGTTTGTGTCAATTATTCCAACAGAGAAAAACAGGTGAAAAAAATCCAAAGTACAGTGGTCAGAATGTGGCCCGAGAAGAAGTGATAAAGTTTAGACCGAGAGACGCGCGGAAGAGAAGTGAGTGAGAAGAGTTCAGAGGAGAAAAAAACAGGTTACTGCCCACTTTCAGGGAGGAGCATAAAGAGAGAGCTCTGTCAATGAAAACACAGAGATAGCACAATGTGTCGCCATCTAGTGGGCGGTTTTAGACTGTTTTTGTCATGATAAATGAAGAATGTTCATGTGTGTGTGTATTTACAGTCTATGGTCCTACTCCTTCCACAGACTCAGACTCACAGAGGCCTGGTCCTTCCACAGACTCACAGTGGCCTGGTCCCCCCACAGACTCACAGTGGCCTGGTCCCCCCACAGACTCACAGTGGCCTGGTCCCTCCTTAATATTTACAGTCTATGGTCCTACTCCTTCCACAGACTTACAGAGGCCTGGTCCCTACACAGACTCACAGTGGCCTGGTCCTTCCACAAACTCACAGTGGCCTGGTCCTTCCACAGACTCACAGTGGCCTGGTCCTTCCACAGACTCACAGTGGCCTGGTCCTTCCACAGACTCACAGTGGCCTGGTCCTTCCACAGACTCACAGTGGCCTGGTCCCTACACAGACTCACAGTGGCCTGGTCCTTCCACAAACTCACAGTGGCCTGGTCCCTACACAGACTCACAGTGGCCTGGTCCTTCCACAAACTCACAGTGGCCTGGTCCTTCCACAGACTCACAGTGGCCTGATCCCTCCACAGACTCACAGTGGCCTGGTCCTTCCACAGACTCACAGCGGCTTGGTCCCTTCTTAATATTTACAGTCTATGGTCCTTACCCCTTCCACAGACTCACAGCGGCCTGGTCCCTCCTTAATATTTACAGTCTATGGTCCTTACTCCCTCCACAGACTCACAGTGGCCTGGTCCCTTTACAGACTCACGGTTCTTTCCTTCCACAGACAGTCTTCAGGCTGCTGCTCCAGGTGCCCAGGTCGCACAGTGCCAGTGAACAGTGGGGTTCTGATACGGCATCTAACCTTTCGGTTCAAGGAACGTCTGGAGGAGTCCGAGAACAGCATCATTCAGACTCTGACCAATGGTAAAATGAGCTCATGTCACTGCAGACTGCTCTGAGAAAGCACTGGACAGACACACTCTACCTGGACTCTACACATTTGAATGCATTGTCCTTTTTTGTATTCCCTTTTCTTTTCTTTTGTTTTTGTTTAATGGACCAATTTTTATCTATTTTGTTGATGAAACAGTACAAAAAAGCACAACAATAAAAATAAATAAATAAATAAAAGCATAATAATTCAATGTTGCACTACCACTCATAGTTCTGCCATACATGCATTTGTATACACATGTATATATATAAATATATATATATATATATATATATATATATATATATATATATATTATATGTATACGAATATGTATATAAACAGAGGCACAAATCAACAATACAATGTAAAAAATGAAAACAACAAAATAACATAAAGAATACTAACATACATGAATCAAAGATATGAGCGTTTCCATAATGCTTTTAGACTTGAAATAGAATGAAACAGAAAAGTTGTATGTAAATTAAAGGAATAACGTATATGTTATCTTAATTGCAGTTAACAGCACAGAATGATATGTTGTTTATTTTGGCATATTTCGTTTTGTGACGTCACCCGGAAGTGCAGACAGGGGGCGGCGGGGGAGACAAGATGGCGTCTCTCCGCTGTCGGCGCGATCCCTGCGGTGTTATTTGTCTGATATTAACTTATTTCAGCGTGTTTTATGCGGACTACGTGGTCATACAGTACGTCCTCATCCCTGCCTACTCCGACAGGTCTGTCCTCTGTGTTTTTATCCACGTTTAGCGCCTCAAAACTGAACATGGCGTCGGTGGCCATTCATTTGACAGAAAACAAACAGGTTCCTCCAGCAGCACTGCAGCAGCTTGATCAGCACTTTTCAGACGATGCTTCCATAATGACCCTTTTCTAATATTATAACAGCTTCTATGGTGTTTTTTAAGGTTTCTTCCCATATTATGTTAATCAAAATGTCATTGCAAACCCGTGTAGCTGCTTTGTGAACACATTTGGATACATTATTTTGTCCCTCCCTAAGGATACACACATCTGTTTAAGCCAATAATACATCTGCATGGACACTTTTATAGAATATATTATGCCTCATGCAACATTATGAGATTCTAGTCAAACATATTGTATTTTTAATTGAATATGGCGAAATCAATGGTTTGTCTATGCATGTGTTAGTTGTGTTCTGTAATATGACGTGCAAGTTTGAAATAATCTAATAAAGTGAACTGTGTGATGCAAATTTAGTATTCAAATGTTCTGCATTCCTTAAAGTTACGCCACGTTTCTCTGTACTTGCATCTTTCTATTTGTTTATTGTAACATGTTTACATTATGTAGTTTCCTTCTGTTTTTTTACATGTTTCTGTTTTCTCACTGTGTTTTCAGTGTGTGGTGCACCATCCATGGCACTATTTTTAACCTGATTTTGCTGCTGCTCCTCGCCTGCCATTCCAAAGCTGTCTTCTCTGACCCTGGTAAATCAACAAGGCTTTTTTAATTTAACAAAGTTATATTGGTTTTTATCACGGTTTTACCCCAAATTCTTCACATCGCGCTAGTTATGTTCTTGTTAGAGACTTTTTATTCAAACTCTTAATGATCACCGTGAAACTAAAGGGGATAACTAATAATGTTATTTTGTTCATGGGTAATAAATGACATTTATTTTTTTATTTCCAAGGTTTTTGTTTATGTTAATAAACAATAATAATAATACATGAATAATCTTGACATCATCCTTTTCATAAATGTATTATTCCAGGGATGGTACCTCTTCCAGAAACCGCCATTGACTTCTCAGATCTTCGCTCTCAGTCTTCTCGAATGAATGAGAGGGTCAGTATCCTGCTTAGGCCACAAACCCTCTGGCCTCATCTCTGTGACTTACGCATGCTCCTCTCCCATGAGCCGTTTGTAAACCTATAGACTGTAGATGTGCAGAAGAGTGGTCACACCAGCAGCTGCAGGTCTGGGCCCACGTTTAACATAACAGAAGTGGCTTTATTACAGAGGAAGTAATGTCGTTATCAGACTTCTATATTTGTTTTTTTGGACGGGACAGTGTGTTGAACAGCCGTAACTGTAACAACACCAGATTGTAGCTATGGAGATACTTCCTCTACATTATCACATTTTATAGGGAAAAGAGTATTAAATTGTTCAAATTCCTATCTGTAGATGTACACACTAATCAACATATTTAGAGCAATAATATGAATAAATGAAGAAATAACAAGCAGAGGGGTGTTGTTGTGTGTTCAGGGCTGTGAGGGCTGGACCGTGTGCAGCCGCTGTGAGACGTACAGACCTCCACGCGCTCATCACTGCAGAGTCTGTCAGAGGTGCATCCGCCGCATGGACCACCACTGCCCCTGGTACCTCCTGCTCTGTCCCCCTGATCCCGCCTACAGCTCTAGCTCTGCTCATCATGGCTTCTCTGTTTTCTCAGGATCAATAACTGTGTGGGGGAGCTGAACCAGAAGTATTTCATCCAGTTTCTTTTCTACACTGGTCAGTCATGAGCAGCATGTATTTTGTCGACTTTGTCATTGCTACGCATAATGTTTTATTAGAGGGCGGATGCAAGATGTATGTCATTTCAATTATACATGTCATATTCTTTGTGAACTAAACTATCCTGGTTAGTTAAGTTATCCTGCCATAGAGCAGCTTTTCCATTAGTCTAGAACAGTTATTCTCAGCCTGTGGTTATGCCTTCTGCAGTTTACAGTGTACTCAAGGCAAAATCGGCAAGTTCAGGGCACCCATACTACCCTGTCTGTTATGATGGTGTTTTATGTTTATTTGGAAATGTATGCATTGTGTTCTAATCTACCCTGTTAGGCATAGCTATGGGGTCCCTACCATATTTGATTAGAAAGTTTCTTTAACTGTCTTTACAAAACCTATAGAAATCTATAGCAAACCCAGGAGAACACATACTGTATTTCCCTTGAGCTCAAATTGACCCAGTGATTAAAACAATCTCAAGAAGTGGTGATTTTTTGTAACTTGCCCTGCCCTGGGTGTAGACCCTGTTAGACTCTAAGTTAGGGCATTTATCTTCTACTTTTAATCACTGTGGCCAAAGATAGCACAAGGGATATCTTTTTAATCATCTGAATGCCGATGTACTGTGTCCGCATGTGTTGGTGCACACAACAACCCATTTAAAGTGTACTTTTTGTAAGAATAGAAGTTAAACTCAAATGCAATTTTCAAGTTCATTTAACATTTCTTAATTAAACCCTTGGGGAGTGACGTGAAAGAGTGTGTTGAGATAAGTGGACATCCCCTGCTTTATCGTATTAGGGAAATGCATTTACTTCATATTCAACTATTACTTGAATATGGTAATAATAAAATATGGGTTATTTATTCAATTACAAATTTCATCCTTTCAAAACTGATCAAGGGTTGATGCCCACATCCAAAGGGTTTTCTCTCATGTTTCTCAATGGGTTTATTTTGTTATGTTGTACATATTACAATGTATTAATTTATGAGTAAAACACCTGATTTGATTGTTTGCTTCGTCAGGAATGGCGAGCCTGTATTCCCTGGTTCTGGTGGTGTCTGCGTGGATCTGGAGGATCAGAAGTGAGAGGACGGAAGACTCAGAGAAAGAGTCCGAGGAGTCGCCCAGTAAACACCTGATTGTGTGAGTCCAGATCACAAATGTCACTTAAAAAATAACAGGAAAAGAACTGTCCCATCAGTCTCTTTTTTCATATTCATGTTACATCATTGAGTCACTCTGGGGAGATCTCAAATGTGTAGTTCATGCCAGGCAGCCCAGAAATGTACAGAATCTCAAGCATTTTTCCCTGAGTAGAATGGGCCGCTTTACCATCAGAGAATAAAGAACCTCATTCACAAAATACTCCAAGCTTCGTAGATGTTAAAGAGGCAATAGCATAGACCTTATTTGAATGATCAAAATGCTTATCCGTTACCATTTTGGGTTCAAACGATTTAGTCCTCCTATGATCCTGGTGTTTTTATTTTGATAGTGACTTTTTAAATCTCAAGAGGCCTTCGCAGGTCTGGCCCCTGCTACACCCCCAACCCAACCTTGTAGGAAAGAAATGCCCATATAAGGAAATTGGCTCCAGCTAGCTTATGTTCAATCAGCTTCTTCCACATGGGTGACATCAGCATTCCTAATATACAGTCTATGGCCAATACACGCTGTTGAGAACTGACAGGTGGAAACTTTAAATCATTACAAATGTAGCATTATTTTTAAGCCATTATAATTACCAAAAAAATATGGTGAAACATATTTTTCATTTCTGGCTGGGTGTGTGAACTTTCAAGCATTGCTGTACTCCTGTGATTCTCATGTTGGTCTTTTTGTGTGACTCAGGGGTCACTACATCATTCTTCTGGTGGAGTCGGTGCTTTTTGGAGTTTTTGTCATGGTCATTTTCTACGACCAGGTAACACTTTCTGATTGGGAATTATTTAATTTACTAGATGACTGATGTGTTGTTGGGGAAAATAATTATTTTTTGTATTTTGGGGTTTTTCTAGTCCTCACTTATTCTATTTTCTGTCTGTTAAAGCTGATCTTATGACGAGGCAGATTAAACGGAGGCCAAACAAACGTGTAAATCTATTGTGAGTGCCTGTTTTGGTGCCAGGGACTAGTGACTGAATAATAATCATGGCTGCAGTTCTGTCAAATGTGCAGCAGGGGTCAGTGTTTCTTTTACCTGGCGTATGTGAAAGCCAGTTTCTGTTAGACCTTAGAAGTGCTTAGGACAGGGCCTGGTTAGTGCTGTGATGGGAGACCCCTGGGGAACACCGGGTGCCTGTCACTGTGTCCTTAGGCAAGTCACTTCACTCACTTTGCCAAGAATGAGTCAGGTGTGTGTATGATTGGTGATCAGAGCTAGGGGCAGATTAGTTGCTACTTCAGTAGTGTATGAGTGAGTGATTAATGCCTTGCAACAATCAGGATTTTAGCAAAACAATACATATATAGCATGTTTACCAACGTCATTCAGCATGCCACTGTATAATAGACTTTTAAAAGTAACCTTATTATGCAAACGTTAAGTTAATTCTTTGTGCTAATTGCTTTGTTACTATGGTGACACAGCTATGAGTGGAATCCTCACTGACCATGGCATAATGTTTATTGGATATATCTGACCTCACACAACCGCCAATAATGAGTGCAGTAAATTAATAATAATAATAATAATAATGCATTATTCTTCTCTTCAGCTGGTGTCAATCATCACAGATGAGACGCCCATTGAGCAGATGAAGAACAGACTGATGCTCATCAACAGAGGTCCCGCCTCTTCATCGTCATCGTCATCGTCACAAGTGACCAACCACACGCCTCACACCAGGAAGCCCAAACTCGCTTTGCTACGAGAGGTCTTCGGCAGAGGTGCGTGTTGAGCTGTTTAACAGTGATGCAGTGTGTTTGCCAGATGGTTTTTTCGATTGTTGTACACATGTAAAACACTCTATACAAACATAATGATGCACTTTAACTTTAACCTCTCTACAGTTGTTTTTATGGATCAGTTTATACGTCTGTATTATTCACCCTTCTGGTTCCATTGGTTTATGTTATTTTAACAAAATATAGATTGAAAAAAGTGTAATCACAACTTATTGAAACACTTCAACTAATTTAGTAATCATTTAATAGTTTGTTGAACTTAACATAGATTTAAACATATTCAGAAGAGGTAGATAAGTCTAGAACAGTGTTTTTCAACCAGTGGGCCGTGGCCGGTGAGTGTGATGTTGTTTGTTGTGCCTTTGGAAATTATCCACCTATTGGTCACTTGAACTTTGTTTTGGTTATTTTGGTACTTTCACTGACCTTTTAGTTTTTTACATCCCTAAAACATAGTTAGTACCAGATGATTACAGTAAAGATCTTCAGGGGCTGTTGAACGTTGTGACTCCAGTTAAACTCTTGAATCCGAACAGGCGGAACAGTGACATATGTTGCGTGCCCTCGTCTTGTGCTCAGGGTCCGTGTTGTGCTGGCTGTTCCCGCTTCACACCAGCCCTCCCACTGTCGGCGGCATCACGTACTCCGCTCTCCCAGACTACGACGTCTGACCTCTGCGGACCGCAGCTTCTTCCAAGAGTGTCTCCCCCAAAGCACTGAGAAAAACACGAGGTATCGGCGCTCTGGGATTCAGAATATGTCGTGTTATGCATTTATTTAGCCAAGTATTTGTTTATTTATAACAATATTTTACTCTTTTAAAGGGAATAGCACTATGTCATTGTTACAGATACCGTGCAGATGTGCTTGAATGTTTACACCCCCACACATAGATTTCATTGTTTGGTCATATTTTGATAGAGATAAGCATATCATCACTTCTTTTTTCCTTTTATCGTTAACAATATAATTGAGCTGATCTGTGGAGAGCTCACATGTGTAGCTCATGCATGGCAGCCCAGGAAATTACTGGAAGCTTTTTGCTAAGAAGAATGGGCGACCTTAGCAACCTGATACATAAGCCAGTTACATTTTACTTTGTGGAAAGTTGTGTGAATTGGCGATGTTCTGATTGGTTTGCTCTACAGTGGGCGGATACCTTTGCTTTAACAAGTCGCCAAAGTGAAGTCTGTAGGAAGCTCTTGTCCTGGCTTTAAACCCTCAGCAACGTGGATCTTTTCAAACTCAGAATATACGGCTTGCTTTTTTTCCTACTAACGGTAGCTTGAATTGAGTCGTTCAAGTTTCTGCGATGCCTGACCCAGTGGCAGGAGTGAAATGAAACTGAGCAGAGGCACTAGGTGGGGCTGTCCTGGCTCCGTCAGAGAGGAAAAATAATTTCATCCTCAACTACCACCATATAGCTGACATGGACAAGGGGGAAACACAAGGTATAGAGAACAGGGGGATGGAGACTTCTGGGCGCGGTCAGAAGAGGAGTTTCTCTTGTCATTATGATATAAAATGAGAAAACACAATAATTTGACCAAATTAGTGTAAACAGAATTTTGGTTGTTATTGATCTCCAAAATGTGGCCAATCACATTCTGCCTGAGGGTGTTAACTTTCATGCACAACTGTATAAATGTTATTTTTATTTAAAATGTCAATAGTACATATTATAGATGTATATACAAGTTATTTTCTAAAGGTCATGTCAGCAACATCAGGTTTATTTCATTTAATAACGTATTGACTAAAGGATACTGTACTATCATATATTTAAGACAGTCCCTCCCATTTTCATAACTACCAGCAGTTAGAGTTGCTGGAGAAAAAAATGAACCAATGACGAGGGGCCTCAAGGATTTTAATTTATTTCATCCAATCAGGAAGCTGCAGAGGTGAGAAGTAACTGGCATCCACTTTCA
Organism: Knipowitschia caucasica; assembly: GCA_964034765.1. Taxonomy (NCBI): domain Eukaryota; kingdom Metazoa; phylum Chordata; class Actinopteri; order Gobiiformes; family Gobiidae; genus Knipowitschia; species Knipowitschia caucasica. Next base: position 11,940,423 of record OZ035841.1, on the reverse strand, counting down.
TATTCTTTTCATGATAATTGCAACAATAAATGCATTACATAAGAAAAAATAAACTAGATATATTCTGAATTCAAGCCACTCTATCTCACGGTGACAGTTTGGCAGAGTAAAACCAGTGTCTTAATCCGGGACCAGTTGAATGAGTGAATATTTAGTTTGTTTACTGTGAAAAAGTTACTGAATAATGGTAATAACTTTATTTATTTTGTCTTTTATGCAAGCAGCAATTTCCGTACTTTAGTCATTAAGTTTTCCTATTGAACCTTTTTGTGGTCTTAAGAAGGATGTACAATTATGAACTGAAACTTGACACTTTTGCCTTTCTGTGTTTTATGTCTATATTTTTTTATGATCTATTACAACATTTACATTCATTAAATCAGAAGAATGTCAATGGAGCATGTTACTCTCGACCAACTCTGATCAAATGCAATTGTACATAATTTCTTTCCCTTAATCTTATTTTTGCTGCCTTCCTAATTCTCCATGATTACTTATAGATAGATTTTATTTGACTGTCTACTGTGTTACTCCATTATAAGGGGACTTCAGTCAGTAAGGGCTGCACAATATTTAGTACTCTTATGTTGAATAATCCAAATTTCTTCGTCTGATAGGAATGCATTAACAATGTACAGATAAAACGATTGTATAAAGTCAGAATTTGTCTAATTTTCTCCCAGTTTAAAGGGACGTCTATGCAGTCCCTAATATGCAGTCTTGGTGACTCATGTGGCTCCTCAGCACTGATTACTGATGCAATCCACCTACCGGAGTATCGCTTTGTTTCACCTGCTTTCATTTGAGCAAAAACTGTGGTGCTGTTTTTCATTTGAGAATGTTGTAATTAAAAAGAAAAGATATGCAGAGGAGAAATTGTGAACATAAATATTATCAACATCTTGCTCCTTGCATTTTAAATTATGAAAAAGTCCAGTTCAAACTTTTGGTCAAAAAGGTCAAATATGATGTCTACATGGGACCTGTAACCTGGCAGCACACATGTAGGAGATGCATTAAGTACCTATATTTTAGAATAATATTTTTATGGCTCTTTTTGGGACCAGGAAAGATCCCAAACTATGAATAAAAATGATATCTCCAAGGTACAAGCTTTTGATCGTTCCATTGCCAAAGTTCGGTTGATGCATGTTTGAGTTATATTTATTTCGGTCATCATTATGCCAACAATTACCAAAAATGTCTACTTTTTTAATAATACGGAATATCATGGTTTTATTCTAATATTGTGCAGCCCTCGCTAACACTATGAAAACCGAGGCATTGTGAAGTTTTTTTGAAGGGATTTCATTGTTTTCAGCAGTATTTTAGGATGCACTATGTAACTTTGCTGCCTCACCGTCTCCATGGAGATGCCACTGCTTTGAAGGACTGCGATCAAACGGCAGGTCTGTAAGAGAACTGGTATTTGGAGAACTGGTAACGCATTAGTTACTTTTTCCTCAATTGTAATTTATTTGTATTTTATTTTCCAAAACGGTTTCAGGAACATTGATTTGAGTAGTTTTGTTATGGTCTGGGTTTATGCACTTAAAACATGTTTCTCTAGCGTTTGATAAGAATTGATCAACACACACAGGTATCTAGATAAGTCATCATTCACTATTTACAATGAGTGTGTTTACAAAGCACTAGCGAAAAACCAAATTCTATACCTTCTCCAACTCAGGTGTGAAAAATCAGTCCATTCCAAGGAGCTGGTGCTGGTTCTAATGCGGTTGTATATATCATATTAGATTGAGACGACAGGCACAGATGCATTTAAGATCACAGGGAAAAGCCTCGTTTTAATAAAATCCACAGAGATGGGAGCGAGGTCGTCAGTACAGGAGGCACATGCCAGGCCTGTTATGCATGTTTTAGTGGTAGGGGAAAACCAGAGCACCCAGAGGAAAACACAGCAGATGTGGACAACATACAAACTCCTCAGAAAGGTCCTGTTCCTATTGGGATTTGAACCCAGGACCTTCTTGCTGAGAAGCGAGAGTGCTATCCAGCGACTGTGCATCAGCTGAAATTTAAGTACATATTTTAGCCTTGTACATGTCTATCATATAATTTAAGACACCAGAATAGTAGAAATTGTGGGTGAAACAGACATTGTCACTGTCCCTTTAATTCTGATCTATCAAAATGCAATCACCAATGTTCAATGTATGCAGTATTACATTAAACAAACTACACACTCACTACCAGTGTATAATACAGTTTTAGACAGGGACTGTATAGTATTTCCTTGACTGATTCAAAGACAATATTTCACATTTTAACCCTCAATGATCTCACTGTTATATTATCGAGGCCTCATTTGCAAAACTACTCAAATTGGGTTATTGTAACTGATAGATGTACAGTTGTGCTTGAAAGTGTACGCACCCAGTAATTACATTATTTTGGACATATTTTGGACATTATGAAGGATAACACTATAGACTGAATATTAGGAGTGGACTGACTAAGTGAGTCTTTTTAAAAATATATACTGTATGTATACTTTGTTTTTGAGTTTTTGCCTTTGTAATTCCATTGGTCAATAATCCATAACTCAAAAACATGAGAAGGCGACCATTAAAATGCAAATGAAAATATTACCGTTAAAAATAAAAAGTAGTAAAATAAAAAGATTGAGATAAAAAATAAAAATAACAGTACTAAATAGTTGTTTGTCATAAGGCGGGAAAGAAACGATTAGAGCTAGCTCGAACTACTCTTTGAGCGGGAATGTGGAGTCAAATGTATGAAAATGTTGTTGGTACACCAGTCTGTCCCAAGTCTCTGCAACCCAAAATGTCCACCTATTTAAAATAATGCAAGAAATAAAATACTTCTGCAAGACCGCGCCTATCCGAGCCAAACGAGTGTGGGACGAGTTGGTTGCATAAAATTGTGTATTTATGGAAAAACAATTGGATTAAAAAACTAAAAGTTCTTGATGCCAAATTCAACTACTCCACAAAATCCCAACCGTTTGAAGAAGCCGTAGGTTCAGCTGAGGACGAGGCATTTTTATTGATCACTGAGGTCTGTGGGACCTGAGGCCGCAATCGCTGAAGACTTCCTTAAGCGAACAATGCCCTAATCCAGATATACTGTACATCCATGGTCCCAATCGCGGCACTTGCTAGCTAAACCTGAATTTGGCGGCAGAAGGCCTCTGATTGGTCAGTTGTTTGGACTCTTATCTGGATTAACAAAGACAATATCACAAATGAAACACTAGAATCATAGAGCCCAAAATGCTGAGGGTGACGCAAACAGCTACTGAACCAGAGCGGTTTACTTTTCAACTTTAGTCAATAGGAGCCAGAGTGAGTTGGAGCAAAACTTTGTCCATGAGCACTTCCCTGTTGAGTTTCCCTGTTGAGGGTTAACACACTAGTTTTCACTCCTCGTTCGTGGTTGTGTGAAGCCATTCATTGTCAAATAAATGTGTCTGTTTTAAAATGAGAACATATTTGATCCGTTCTGCTTTGTCATTTGAAAATAGAAAAAAAAACATGTTTATTTGAGAATAAATGGCTTCAGACAACAATGATTATCTCTGAAACATGGCCGACAGACCCCTCTCCATTTCTGCCTGTAAACTTTCAAGTACAACTAATAAACTACTTTCACGCATTGAAGTTTTAAATTCATATTTTTGTTTGTGTTGTTACTAATGCTACAGTGCATCTCTTCCCAGTGTGGGTTTTTATTTGTAAATAAAACGGTGCATATTTTATACTCGATTCAACGTGCAATTCTCAAAGGGACGTCCGTTGCATCTTCTCTTAAGCTTTATGTCATTATTGTGTTGTGAAAATTATGTGTTTTGTCTTTTTCTGTTCATTTGACGAAGGAAAGAATGTGTGTAGAGAAAACACGGATGTGAAATTTACAACAAAGTCAGAAAAAAAAAGTAAATTAAAATGGCTGTTATTTTTCCTCTTTGACTAAAGATGGGATACAGAAATTATGTCTATTGGTATTTATTCATAAGCTATTCATAATAACCTAATATATTTGATGGACTGGTGAACTTCAAAAGATGTCATGTGTTGTGCAGAACTTAAAGCTAACACAACAATATACCTGTATCTGGCCCTTTATGGGTTTTAAAAAAATATTCTAAATCGAAAAATATGGAGAATTTGTATGTATTTTCTTTGCCCATTAAAAGATGCTGAGACTATTTACATAATAGTGTTAAGGTTTTAGAATCTGAAATAATCTCAGAAGTTTCATATGGTGAAGCAAGTATCAAGGGTAAAACATGCTTTCCACCAGTAACTGCCATTTCTGCCACCAGAGGGAAGAGTGTAATTTGAAATGTACCTGCTGAAAACACAGCCAGGCGATTGTAAAGAACCTTCTTTGGGCGATACTCTTTCTCTGAGTGTGATGTCGTAGTGGTACAACGACATCATACTATTACGGGACTGAAACGGGAGGTTTTAGACTAGACAAGGGCTGCCCAAACTTTTGAGTAAGTCGGCCACGCCACATTAGTTCATCAGATTTAAAAATGGGGTATAATGCCATATTTACAACCCAGCCACATTGGCGCCAAATATGAAATTGTACACAAATAAAGAAAAGGATTGGATTCCAAAGGTTCAGAGTTTCTTTAAATCTATTCAATTTATTCTTGTATAGCCGTAAATGAACAGTTGTTATCTCGGAGGAATTCGGCAACACAGATCAGAGTCAAACGGTTCAAGAAAGAAGCACAAGAAATGCAATGCTAAAAAACGCTTAAAGCTAGGGCTGGGCGATAAAACGATAACGATATATATCGCGTGTCAATGGTTATGTGTGTCCATGCGAGGCATAGCATGTGCGGCGCGGGTGAGGCAGTGGACACGGAGACCCGATGCATGCGGCGAAAGCAAGAGCTGAACTTTTTCTTCCGTGCGGCCGCTCTGATAGCCCAATGTGCCGTCATTGGGGCACAAAACAGGAGATTAACCAGGACTAAACCAGGATTACACCAGGACTATGGGGGAGACTGCTTGTGAACATATTCCTCTAGCCTCATTCCCCCGTGACTGTAAACAAGGCTGCTAACGTGTGTAAGCGACAAACGTATTTTTTCAGGTGGAAAAAAAATTCTATATATATCGTTATTGACCGATATGAATTACATATATTGTGATATAGGTTTCAGCCATATCGCCCAGCCCTACTTACAGTAAAGCCATTGGTCCATAAGGGGTAGATGACCAATGTCCATAAACTGTCCTTTGACCCTCCTGCATCGGCAAAAGGAAACACTCTAAAAATAAAAATGATGACTTTACAACAATGTACAGAGGGACTATATTTGTGAAGCTGAAGTTGGCTGGATGACACCTCCATGGCGACATATACGGGCCACATAAAATGACACGGCAGATTGCTTTTGCCCGCTGTCCTTTTAAGACAGAAGGGACAGAGTTACACGTTTGTATGTGTCTGATAGTAGCATGGATGGATCTAAACACAACTCCATGTCTGTTTTTGATGAGGGAATTATTTTGTAACATGGTTAAAAGATTGCATAATATGTCTCCTTCAAGGGTGCTAGAGAAGATGAGCCAATATTAGTCACAAAAATGTTTTATTCTGTTTTGGATCTGGATATTTTAATATTATAGCATACCATCTGAGTGTCAGTCCATCCGCTTGTATACCAAAGCATTTCACATTTCTTCCATTGCTAAACCAAGTCCAAAACAACCTTAACTTTTAAACTTTTTGTAAATTTCACAGCCGAAGGTTTAAACAGATGTCACTTTACTGCTGCTTTTATGTGTCATGTTTTGCCTCTTTTTGTTTCCGTGTTTTTTTCTGTTGAAACGCTGCTTCTGATTGTTCGACCTGGAGTATAAAATGATGTCTTTGTAAACTACGCTGGTGTTTGGAGTCTTAATTTACAAGGAAAAGAAGAAGTTGAAGAAGAATAAAGAATTGCTGGTCAAGTTAGGAAAAGTCAAAAATTCAGCTTGAAAATAAATCATTTGGGGTATTTTTGGTTTACTTTTATTCACTGTCATGTTGACCCGAGGACAACCGTTACATTAAAGCTTGTGTACTGTGTACTAAAAACTTAACTAAATCTTTCCAAGTTGGGAGTAGTAAAGGGTGTTCTCAGAATGTGAGTGATGGCTCCTGTTCTTCCACAGTTATCAGAGAGGATCTGTAGTGTCATTTTTCACAACTTTAATTCCAAGACTGAAGTTCGCTGGCACTCCTCTTCTCACCATCTCTTCTTTGATCTGAAATTAAAATAAAACCTTTTTTGCAAAAGCATTGGGGGTAATAATGAGGAGAACGGCCAGACATTTGATACATATTTGGAGATAGTGATGAAAATATTGTTTCATTATTTGTTTATTTGAATGGTACAGTATTCATGAACAGCAGGTGCTGTAAACACACCAGATTGTAGCTGTGTAGCTCATATCCATCTATAGTCACACTCACAAACACTCATTCAACCCCCACCTATTGTACATATTCTTTATGGTAGGGGAAACCGGAGTACCTGGAGGAAACCTACGCAACTACACCTAAGGCACCAAACCCAGGACCTTCTTGCAGTGAAGCACAAGTGCTATCCACTGCACCAACCTCTATATTATATGAAAGGGTGATTTTCTATGCAAAAATGCAAGCACGGAAAACAATTATGTTGGCGTATTGAACAAAAAAACAGTCTTAATTGTCCTCATATGTAATAAGCTTCTTTCTAAATCTGCAAACTCAAAAACAGCTTAAATAATATGTGACAAATACATTCATGCACAATTATTCGAGTTGAATGTAAAATGTGTTAAACAATGTCCAACAAACTAAATTCTATTTGGGAGCAGTAAAATGACAATTTTTGACGGACAAATGTTGAATACTTTCCCCACTACAGTCAGTACCTGTGGTAGAAAAGACGCTATAGCTTCCTCAGTCAACGGAACAGGAGATGAAATCTTTGCTTTCAAAAAAGCTGTAAAATCAAACAGAGTAACACTACATCAATATACAACTGAAAAACAATATATTCTTGTTTAAAGGTACAAAATTATAATATCGATGTGAGAAATGTTGATTTGAGTGAAACAAGCAAAGAATCTTGCGTCTCTTTTCAGAGTTTTGTAAAAGTAAAGTCTAACCAAATCACAACACACCACTTCATTTGATCATGACAAATCATATTTAGTTGTGTTACATTATTCTTTATAAAACACAGTGTCATCTATCACCTGTGCAGAGGCAGATTTAAAAATACAGGTTTAAAAAGGGGTCGAATGAAGCACACGCTGGTTTCATCCCAAACCGATCTACTTCAACACACAATAATACACTTCTACTTCATGTTCTATTCAACATGCAGACGTACAGTACAGACAGTAACATGTCCTGGAGTCTGTTGCCAGCTTTAGTGGTCAAATAAAGTAATTGCAATTCTGCCAACTGTTGCCAGAACCTTCCTTCCTGTGACACATGTAGCTCCTAAGCACTGATGACTGATGCAATCCACCTGCTGGGTTTTTACTAGAAACAGTCTAAGCTTTATATTATGCACACTACTTTTGTTTGTATCTACTTTTATTTAGATACGTTTGGTGGCTTTTTTATCTGTGATTGGATAATCTGCGTAAACTGTAAACATATTGTGAACATCATGTTTCACAGTATTTTTCTAAATTAAACTTTTGTTCAGAAAGGCCATATGAATGTGACCTATTATCTGAGGACACATACAAGTTGTAAATTAAAATGAAAATACTACATACAGTCCCTATGAATGTTCAAAATTATACAAAATACAACAAAAACAATATTAAAACAATCATCTTGCCACAATACCTGTTAGAGTTTGTCCAGATCCGCCTGTTGTTTCCATGGTCACAAGAGAAGAGTCGTTGGGTGGGGTAGTAGCATTGGTGGGTGTTGGCGTAAAGGGGGTGGTTGCATTGGTTGGAGGTGGTTGAGTAGCGGTTGTGAATGTAAAGGGTGTGGTTGCATTGGTTGGAGGTGGTTGAGTAGTGGTTGTGAATGTAAAGGGTGTAGTTGAATTGGTTGGAGGTGGTTGAGTAGCGGTTGTGAATGTAAAGGGTGTAGTTGAATTGGTTGGAGGTGGTTGAGTAGCGGTTGTGAGTGTAAAGGGTGTAGTTGAATTGGTTGGAGGTGGTTGAGTAGCGGTTGTGAATGTAAAGGGTGTAGTTGAATTGGTTGGAGGTGGTTGAGTAGCCGTTGTGAATGTAAAGGGTGTGGTTGCATTGGTTGGAGGTGGTGGAGTAGCGGGTGCGGTTGCATTGGTTGGAGGTGGTTGAGTAGCGGTTGTGAATGTAAAGGGTGGGGTTGCATTGGTTGGAGGTGGTTGAGTAGCGGTTGTGAATGTAAAGGGTGGGGTTGCATTGGTTGGAGGTGGTTGAGTAGCGGTTGTGAATGTAAAGGGTGTAGTTGAATTGGTTGGAGGTGGTTGAGTAGCGGTTGTGAATGTAAAGGGTGTGTATTGGTTGGAGGTGGTTGAGTAGCGGTTGTGAGTAAAGGTGTAGTTGAATTGGTTGGAGGTGGTTGAGTAGCGGTTGTGTAAAGGTGTAGTTGAATTGGTTGAGTGTTGTGTAGGTTGATAGCGTTGTGAATTGAATTGGTTGGAGGTGGTTGAGTAGCGGTTGTGAATGTAAAGGGTGTAGTTGAATTGGTTGGAGGTGGTTGAGTAGCGGTTGTGAATGTAAAGGGTGTGGTTGCATTGGTTGGAGGTGGTTGAGTAGCGGTTGTGAATGTAAAGGGTGTAGTTGAATTGGTTGGAGGTGGTTGAGTAGCGGTTGTGAATGTAAAGGGTGTAGTTGAATTGGTTGGAGGTGGTTGAGTAGCCGTTGTGAATGTAAAGGGTGCGGTTGCATTGGTTGGAGGTGGTTGAGTAGCGGTTGTGAATGTAAAGGGTGTGGTTGCATTGGTTGGAGGTGGTTGAGTAGCGGTTGTGAATGTAAAGGGTGTGGTTGCATTGGTTGGAGGTGGTTGAGTAGCGGTTGTGAATGTAAAGGGTGTAGTTGAATTGGTTGGAGGTGGTTGAGTAGCCGTTGTGAATGTAAAGGGTGCGGTTGCATTGGTTGGAGGTGGTTGAGTAGCGGTTGTGAATGTAAAGGGTGTGGTTGCATTGGTTGGAGGTGGTTGAGTAGCGGTTGTGAATGTAAAGGGTGTGGTTGCATTGGTTGGAGGTGGTGGAGTAGTGGTGGTATTTGCATTAGTAGTGTCTGTAGTTGCAGTGACGTTGATCGGTGCAGTAACTGGTGGAGTAGTCGAAAATGAGATAGGGTTGGCATCGTCAAAAGGGTTGCTATCGTCAAAAGTGTTGGTATCGTCAATATCAGCTATAAAGACTGGGGGGAAAAGATGTATTTTAGGAAGATGTTAATATGTGGTAAAAAGTTCACATGATATAGATTACCGTCTCCAACAACCAACAGCACACATCGAACCTCGGAGTTGTAATAAGTAAACAAGGCAATTTCACTGAAACAAAACAAATACAACATTTTATGAAAAAAGTTGTGAGCAGTTTTCTATTTGATACAGTATCTATAATCATAGAACACTCTCAGGTACTACAACTACGCTAATAAAGTGGAAGGCTAATTTAGAAGCAGCAGAGGAGGTGCCAAATACAGTGCCTTGCGAAAGTATTGATTGAACCTTCAATCAGTTGTGCACTGCACAAATCTGGCCTTTGTGGAAGAGTGGCAAGAAGAAAGCCATTTCTCAAAGATAACCATAAAAAGTCTTGTTTAAAGTTTGCCACAAGCCACCTGGGAGACACACCAAACATGTGGAAGAAGGTGCTCTGGTCAGATGAAACCAAAATCGAACGTTTTGGCCACAATGCAAAACGATATGTTTGGCGTAAAAGCAACACAGCTCATCACCCTGAACACACCATCCCCACTGTCAAACATGGTGGTGGCAGCATCATGGTTTGGGCCTGCTTTTCTTCAGCAGGGACAGGGAAGATGGCTAAAATTGATGGGAAGATGGATGGAGCCAAATACAGGACCATTCTGGAACAAAACCTGTTGGAGTCTGCAAAAGACCTGAGACTGGGACGGAGATTTATCTTCCAACAGGACAATGATCCAAAACATAAAGCCAAATCTACAATGGAATGGTTCACAAATAGACGTATCCAGGTGTTAGAATGGCCAAGTCAAAGTCCAGACCTGAATCCAATCGAGAATCTGTGGAAAGAGCTGAAGACTGCTGTTCACAAACGCTCTCCATCCAACCTCACTGAGCTCGAGCTGTTTTGCAAGGAAGAATGGGCAAGAATTCCAGTCTCTCAATGTGCAAAACTGATAGAGACATACCCCAAGCGACTTGCAGCTGTAATTGCAGCAAAAGGTGGCGCTACAAAGTATTAGCGCAAGGGGGCCGAATAATATTGCACGCCCCGCTTTTCAGTTTTTTAAATTATCCAATAAATTTCGTTCCACTTCACGATTGTGTCCCACTTGTTGTTGATTAAATTTTATATCTTTATGTTTGAAGCCTGAAATGTGGCGAAATGTTGAAAGGTTCAAAACTTTCGCAAGGCACTGTAATAAGCATTATGGCTAACACTTGTTCCTCGTGTTTGGTTAGAACCAATGCTTAAAGAAAACATTTAATTAATTATTTGTATCTATTAGAATTTGTAGTGAGACAACAACTTTGTCATTTCATGTTTGAGGATGTGAAATTGTGTCTTAAGTAGAGAATATTTGATGAAACAAGTATGAAGGATACAAAAATGCTTTTCACCAGTTACTCCCAATGCTACCACCAGAGGGAGGAGTTGTTTATTTTTTTTTTTTTTTTTTTCAAATTTGAAAATTACAGGCGGGAAAAACGCTGACATATGATTGTAAAGAACGTCATTTCACCTTTCGAACTAATTTATGGGCAATACTTTTGTTTTAAAAATCAGAAAACTGCTCTGAGTATGCTGTCATAGTGGTACAGTGACTTCATACTCTTAGAAGACTGAGACAGGAGCTTTTAGACAGAAGGGGGGGGGCTACATGTTTGTGCCAGAATATTGGCATGGATGGATCTAAATGGTCTGTTTTTAAAAATGGAACAATCATTTAAAGATCTGTGCCCAGCCTTACTCTGCCCACATGAACATTTGAAAATTCTTGACAGCTCGCTTGTCAGTTGTCATTTCAAGCTTAAAGCAATAGTTTATATAACAGACATTTTCATTCCACCCTTGGTTACACACTAAGATAATTATATGGATGTCACACAGTTCCAGTGACGAAACACAGGCAAACCGGAGCCAATGGAGAGGCCAGGACCAAATTCAAATGTAGTGGCACCAAAATGGGCGCCACACAGACGGTGTTAGGCTTTTAGATTTTAGATTTGATCTAATTTGCACTAAAATGTCGCAAAAATGACTAGGACATGTAGAAGTGCACTATAAGAAACATGATTATGCAGTTTATGAGTTAAAATAAAGTGTTTAGTTTTCCTTTAAAATGGTTAAAAGCTCAAAAAAGTCAATTTGGCTTAATACAGTATGTCTCTCTATTGCTGTGTTAATGCCAAATGCGGCCAAAGCCTTCAAAGAGTCAGGTTGACATTGAAAAAACATGGGGAACGCGCCTGGGGGAGCGTCGAGCGATCCCGTGGTGCGTCCCATGCCCCCCGAGCAGCGCTTCTTCAAGCTTTTTGCTGTGCGGACGCTGCAGGTTTTGAGATTTCAAGCGTTTGTCGCGCCTCCCGTGGCTCCAACGTGGCCGACACTAGAGTTGAAAATGTTGAACTTTTTAGAGTTATTCCATAGACTGTAAAAAATTGACGTAGTCACGCCTATCTCCGCCGTTCTAACTAATGGGCCAAAAATAGTGCTCTACTGGAGCTATCCAAAATGGCCGCGAGTGGTCCCGCCCACAAGAAAATTGTGAAAAAACACATCTGCGCATGCGTCAGCCGGCTCAGCTCCATTCATTTGAACAAGAGTCTTCACAAATTAAATGCAAGTAAACTAGAGTGGATCAAAAAAATTCACCCCCCTCAGCATTGACACACATGTGGAACGGAGCTTTGGGCCAAGAGCCAACTTTTGGACCATCCTGTAAAGACGTTTTCAAGAGGTCTGCCAATGCTATATGTTAGCATTGGCTAATTCTTATTCCGGGTCCACCCCCATCGGCCGGGGGTGGTATTGCAAGCATGTCAGCGCACATAATTTTGGCCGCTTTTGAGCCGGGACCCGCCCCCACTGAGATATTCGCAAGCGTCGACCAATCAAGAGCTTTCTCCAACAGCGACGTAGTGGCGCATTTCACGACCAGGAAGACAACAGATCATCAACTATGGAGGACACATGGATCTATTATAGGATGATGCAGATCTCAGAAATGCTGCACACGTCGTTTATATTTTCAGTGATTGAAATGTACTAACACTTGTTGTTAGTGTCTGTTTGAGGTTTCTGCACTGTTGAGGGGTGTTATGTGTGTTATCATGTTGATGGATGTGTGTGGATTGGTAGGGTCTGGTCAGGTCGCAGAACTCCCCCAGCCCCCAGATAAGAGTGAAGGACGAGGCAGCTGTGTTTACTTGGTCCCACACAGGAAGGCGCCTCTGATGTAGGGGGGGGACTGTTTGCTAACCTAATATGGAAGAAGAATGTGGAGGACCAGACCAAGACCAGACCAAGACCAGACCAAAGTCCAGACCGGGACCAGGACTTCAGTCCGCCCCAGACCATATGACGTCATCGGACATTTTGATAAAACTGTTGGTAGGACATTTTGTTAGCAGTCTGAGCAGGGATAGATAGACAGAGAGCATCGCAGAGCGCCTGGATGTTCTCTGCACATTTTCAGGCCTGGAAGGATAGTTAGAATGGCTCAGCTCATAGGGTTAGTTTTAGGGAATTAATAGCTCCAAGAGTTTTGTATCAATATTTAATTGTAAAGAGAAATAAATGTTCTATTTTTAACTCTTGTATTCTTGGCCTTATTTCTGTATCAAATTCTGAACACGTCAGTCATATCTTTTTGACGACAAGGACAAGCTGATTGTCCATGCTCGTTCAGAGCTGTTTAACCCCGCGGACTATAACTACCATGACAGAAATGGGGGAGGGCTAGCGATGAGGTTGGTGTCTCGGGTAAGTCACTTTTCACAATATTAAATATTACATTCCGCAAAATCTGTAATGTCTGAGCAACTACTAGTACTTTTCCACTTACAAGTTGATGTGTTTATTCAGTGGAAGTATGCAAAAGGAGGTGGAAGAGTCTGAGGGGCACATATGCAAAGGAGAGCAGGAAGGTTCTGTTCACTGTATTCATGGACAGAATTTCTAGGCGCAGCCAGGGGCCGGAGGGGGTCCGGTTCGGGGACCACAGGATTTCATCTCTGCTGTTTGCGGACGATGTTGTCCTGTTGGCTCCAACGAGCCAGGACCTGCAGCATGCACTGGATCGGTTTGCAGCCGAGTGTGAAGCGGCTGGGATGAGAATCAGCACCTCCAAATCCGAGGCCATGGTGCTCGACCGGAAAAAGGTGCCTTGCCCTCTCCAGGTGGGTGGAGAGGTCCTTCCTCAAGTGGAGGAGTTCAAGTATCTCGGGGTCTTGTTCACGAGTGAGGGAAGGATGGAGCGTGAGATTGACAGGCGGATCGGTGCAGCGATGCGGTCGCTGTATCGGACCGTTGTGGTGAAGAGGGAGCTAAGCCAAAAGGCAAAGCTCTCAATTTACCGGTCAATCTTCGTTCCCTCCCTCACCTATGGTCATGAGCTTTGGGTAATGACCGAAAGAACGAGATCGCGGATACAAGCGGTCAAAATGAGCTTCCTCCGCAGAGTGGCTGGGCGCTCCCTTAGAGATAGGGTGAGGAGCTCAGTCACACGGGAGGAGCTCGGAGTAGAGCCGCTGCTACTCCACGTCGAGAGGAACCAGTTGAGGTGGCTCGGGCATTTGTTCCGGATGCCTCCTGGACGCCTCCCTGGGGAGGTGTTCCGGGCACGTCCCACCGGGAGGAGGCCCCGGGGAAGACCCAGGACACGCTGGAGGGACTATGTCTCTCAGCTGGCCTGGGAACGCCTTGGGGTCCCCCCGGACGAGCTGGAGGAAGTGTGTGTGGATAGGGAAGTCTGGGCGTCTCTGCTTAGACTGCTGCCCCCGCGACCCGGCAACGGATGAAGCGGAAGAAAACGGACGGACGGACGGAGCAGGAAGGAGTTGCTTCGCTCTCTTTCTACTTGTTTAGATGCGTGTCCAGACAAGCGTCCAACTAGGTGCTTTGGCTGCGTATTTGACGCCCAAGAAGCTTGCGGTCGGAACACAGCATTAATATTAATCTAAAACAGAATATACATGTGCAGGAACAAAAAGGTAATGCAAAACAATACATTTAAAGACTCCAGTTACTAGTAAGTAAGTATTTATATAGCACATTTTACAGACCAACAAAAAGCACTTTACAATGTTCAGAGTTCAGATAATTTTCTATTCTCTCCACACGGTGGTGACGGAAGCAAGACGCCAACACCATCCATTCACTCACTCATTACATTCATTCCTATTGTACTGGTTTTAGTGTTTAGGGGAAACCGGAACACCTGGAGGAACCTCCACACAGAAAGGCCTGGAGGTGGAATCCACCTTTTTGCTATGGAAACACAAGCTCTAACCACCAACTAGTGATTTAGAGGGATTTACCCGATGTAGGCTTGAGCTGCGAAGCAGACTGGATATGTTGCATTGTTGTCTGGTTCTTTTGGGTTCCAGGTGAGGTTGAAGCTCCCATCCTTCACTGGCGTACTCTGAAGTCCACCCGGTCCACTGTGCACCAGTCCCACAACACTACAAAATAATAGTTTAGAGGAAGAATAGTCTTTGCTTTGGTTTAAGCTGTTCAAAATTCTCAAAATCATAATTTGTTGATGAAATGAAGCCATCAAACTCCTGGAAACGTCTTTCCAATCAAATTAAACTCACAAAAACATTATGCAAAAATGCGCAATGATAATAATATAAATTTTTATATATTTAGGTGCCAGAGCAAGTAGGAGAAAAACTTTGTCCATGAGCTTGCGCACGTAATTGAGCTTGCGGGTTAGCGTTGTCCATCCATATACAGTCTGTTCAGATACCAGCTATACCCTCCCAAAGAACATGCTGAAGGACTTTGCAGTGTGATCTCTGTTTAGGGATTGTTGCCACCTATAATTAGACTAAACCCATAAGCCCCCATTTTAGTAAATAGTTAAGTCATTTGCTTGTACTCCAAAGGGTTCCAAAACCGATTCAGTTTGAGTTTTACGAATATTTTCAGGTGTTTTCTTTTTCTTTTCTTTTTTATCCTTTACAGTATTTAATTGTCTTTATTTGCATTATTTCAAGGTCTGACAACTCATGGCAGGTGTTTTCATCTATTTTTAGGTGTTTTCATAAGGTCAACATTCATTAACCCTGTGGTGGGCTGTCGGGACCTGCAAGGCCTTCTCTGTAGGCCTAAGAAATATCTGAATTTCTTATTACTTATTTGAATTATAATCATTATTTGTACATTTATTATTTTTTCCTTTAATAACTACTCCATAAATAAATAACTCCAAATGGTCTATTCACCTCCTTTCAGTGCTTTCCCTCTGGTTGTGCTGCTTCCAAACATGTATTGATTGACAACGAGGTTCGAAATAAAAACATTGATTGATTGATATATTCATATAACAGCATTCATCCAATCATAGGTCAGCCATAATTTATTGCTAGGGTCAGAAATTTGCCTGGAGGCCTTCAGAATCCGTTCTGTAGCATAAAATAAGTGTAGATCAGACTGTAGCTTTAACCAATCAGATTTTAACGTCAGCGTACGCCAAGCCCCGGCGATTCAAGATGGCGCCCTATTCAAATGAATGGTTGTGCTCAGTGGCGCTTTGTGACGGCATGGGGGCTGAAAGATTAGCGGAAGTTGCCTGAAACTCGCAAAGATCTATGGGAAACTTGCCTGTATTTGGGCATCGTCTGGTCCTCCCGGTTCTGCGCAGTGGATGATTTCCCATAATGCGTTGCGCCAAACACGCGTGTGTGGGTCTCACACCAGGTCTCACGCACGTGCACAGAGGGGCTCGGCTGCGCTCTGACCAATCAGAGCAGTTCATCAGAGCGGGAGTTAGAGCGAGAGCCAGACGAGCAGAGTTTGTGGCACTAAAGTGTGGATTTAAACAAAACCGAAGGATTTAAGAAGAAAAAAAGTTCAGGATGACAAGGGACACTAAAATCCCCACAAAATCCGACCTTTATGAAAGCTGTAGGTTCTCTGTCAGCTGAGGTCGAGCTGTTTTAATATGCATTGAGTCCTATGGGGAAAATTTCTGGGTAGCCCACGTGAATTTAGTCTGGTTCAGTCTGCAGTACCGCGAGAATCCCCTGAGCACATGAGTTATTCAGCTACAAGCTAGTAATACCCTATCCAGTTAATATAATACATCCATGGCGTACGCTCACTCTTTGATTGGATAGTCAGAGAGCGCGCTAGCTAGAACACGCAAACTGTCTTGTTGATTTACAACCCACAATGGCTGAACGAGAAGAAATTGACTTGGTTGTAGGATTTATCGAAGGCACTTTCAAGAAGGACTTTTCAAAAAAACTCTGGACATTGTTAAGAAAGTTTGGGTAACTCTGAAGCTAAACAGGTAATCCCAGACTTACACTTATTAGTGCTATGATCCTTTTGGAGATGAGCTATCTCTATTTTTCTAAATAATGTTGCCCTTTTATGAGGTTGTTAGTGATGCTTTTCATGTGTGTTGCAGCTGCAGTATAAGGAGACTTGTTCTCTCTTCTTGGTAACTCTTCATATTGTGTCTTACGTGGCTTCTGATGCTGTCGCCTTAACGCTGAACAATTGAACACTTGAAGAGATATCGATCTTGATCACTGCCCCGTGTTTGGGAGTTGGTTCGACAAACCGCGGCAAGATAACTCCTTCAGCGCAGGACTTTATAGACGGCAACACTGAAAGAAACAACATTCTTTTTCAACCATCATTAGTAATAACTGTTCACTCGTCACAAAAAAGCAAGGGGCATTCAGCTTTCGAGTGATCTTTTTTCAACATATTTAAAAATGAATGCTATTAAATAAAAAAAAACTAATTTTGGTTGGGGCCCAACTTGAAAAGTAAAAGCTTGGGGCCAAAACCCTGTGAGTGTTTTCTAACAGACAGAATAGGAGCATTGAGGATGCAATCTCCTTTGCTCTGAACTCTCTGTACAGTCACTTGGACGATGGTAAATCTGTTGCAAGATCTGTCACAATTTCCCATTCATTTAAATCGGGTGAGACTGTTTGAAATAGAAGAGGTTCGAAATGTGAAACGGGCCGTCTGGGGCTCCTGGACCGCTCTTTGCCTAGGTCTGCTGATGACTTGTTGGGGTGTCTTACCCTCGAAAGCGAATTGGAAAGGCACTACGCTGATGTAGTCACTGGAGTTCTTCTCTTCTTTTACACCAAGGCTCTCAAATGAAATGTTTTTTTTAACATGATCCTCCATCATCAGCTCCACTGCATAGAACCCCCCTACTGCGCTGTTTGCTGCATCAAATGACATCGTGCAGTTCTGAAAACACACAAACGGTTGTAACTGAAACAATAAATTATACGTTTTCTTTATGAGACTGAGGCCCTTTTAGATGGAGGGCTGCGGAGACGCTGCAAAGCAATTAGCTAAATTGTCCAGGCTCCTTACTCGAAGTGCACAGCGTCTACACCACGACGGAAAACAAAGTAGTTCTAACGCCCGGCCAGTAGTGGGCAGTGGAACGTTACAACATGACACATGCAGCCCCCAGCAATAGAACCTCTTCCTCAACAACATCCTCCTCGGCCTACTGCAAAGACGAGAAAGAATGCACCAACACCATTCTGCATTCGGAAAATGGAAACTGAAACTACAGCTTTGCGTGGTTTTGTTTGGACGAACAAATGTGTAGAATTCTCTAAATGGTTTTCAGAGTAGAGTTGTTTGTCTACTGGGCGCAGTGTGAATTGTAGCCCAAAGTTCGAACCATGTACTGAGACATGATACTTAAACTTTTCCACTATTTCACATATTTTATTGCTATTTCATGTGTGATATCAACACAAATATCCTGATGGAAGGTGTTTTCCCATCAACTGCGACTCTGCCCTGTCCCTCCTGAAGAGAAGAAGCCCCACAGCATGATGTTACATGAGCACTGTTATTTTCCCGCTACATATTTTGCATTTAGACAAAAAGTTATTCTATAATTTTCTGACCTGAGCAGCTTCTAAGAAAAGATTAGATAAGACTTAGACTCACAATGGAAAAATGGCATAAATAGGGTGTGCAAAAAGACAGGGAATGTTGGATGTGTCTTTCTCTGCTTATTGAGTGTCTTTCTTTCAGCACGTGGCTTTCTATTGGTCACTCTTCCAAAATATAAAAGTACAGATTTGTAAGCAGGAAATAAAACTTGAAAACATGTACATCATGGGAACATGCATGTGCCGTTGATGCTTTTTTTTAGGCTTAGCATCATGTGATTATTTCACATTTGCTCAGATTTCTAGCAGATAGAAAAGGGATGGTCTTTAGAATCTGTGTTACCTCTTCATTATCTCTTGAATGGGATCATGTGCATGAATAAACAGCTCTAAAGACACCGGATTTTATATTTGGTTAATCATTTGTTCTTGCATTCACAAACCCTGAAAAATCATATTGAACCTATTTTTAATGGTGGAGGAAACCAGCAAAACCCAGAGAAAACCTAAGCAGACACTAGGAACACAGTGTCTGCTTAGCCCCAGCTGGTCATGAAATCGAACCTAGGACCTTTTGCAGTGAAGTATCCACAATGGCACTGACCACTGTGCCATTGCGGATTTATTTAAGTGGCAATGCTGTCTACAACACACACATTTTTCAACTTTTGTTAAGTTTCTTACTGAAGAGAATGTGAAGCCTTGAGGGGGTTGACAGGCACCGCACTCTAGAGGAGCCACGCCGTATCTGCACACAACCGTGTCTCCATCTGGATCAAACGTCAAAGGCCGAATCTCCATGGGACAGTTTGAAGGAACTCTGAAAAAGGTATGCAAGTTTTATTTATATACCACCTTTCGTAGACCAGAGTCACAAAGCGGTTTACAATTGTTATTTTTGGGCACTTGTCCTCTCACTCCACACAGAGATGGGAGTGGGGTCGCCAAAGGACCCGCATGCCAGACCTATTGTACATATTTTTAATGGTAGGGGAAACCGGAGTACCCAGAGGAAACCTACGCAGACACGGGGAGAACATGCAAACTCCACTCAGAAAGGCCCTGGTCCGACCAGGATTCGAACCCAGGACCTTCTTGCTGAGAGGCAAGAGTGCTATCCACTCAGCCACCATGCCAGGTAAGATGATTACTCTATTAAGATGAGATAAGATAGACTTTATCGATCTCACACAGGAGAAATGTACATGTCACATTGTGCAAAAGAAAGAAATGTGCAAACATATTACATATATATATATATATATATATATATTTATATACAATTAAAAAGTGGCAATCAAAGAAACAGTGGCAATAGTTGTGTGTGTTATTTTTTGTCCTACTGCAAGTGACTTATTGTACAGTCTGACAGCGGTGGGGATAAAGGCCCTGCGGTAGTGCTCCTTCTTGCACTGAGGGTGTCTCAGTCTTCCACTGAAGGAGCTCCTCAGCTCCTCTACAGTCCTGTGCAGTGGGAGGTGTTGTCCATGATGGAGAGGGCTTTGACTAGCACCCTCCGGTCCCTCACCTCCTCCAGGTGAGGATCCTCCTATTGGATACTTAACATTGTGTGCAGATACATCCATTGGTGAAATCCATGGAACATATCAAATTCCTAATTACTGTTTAATACATCAATACTGTATTGCAATTTATTATAAACCTGGACTTCTCAACACTTTGTGGCCATACTGAGTAGCACAGGGACTGGCCTCCTGCTGCCCGGGGTCAGGACTAAACATGGAGAGGAAGCGTTCCAGAATTATGCAGCTAAAATCTGGTGACAGGAATCTACTGTGAAGAGGATTGTGTTGCCGTGTGTAAGGTTGTGTTACAAATAAGTTTGATTGATTGATACGGTTTGTAAAAGCCATTTTGTCAGATCTCAGGAGGTGAGCAGTGCAGAGAACGATTAGTGCTTAAATCTAATACTGATCTGATACAGATGAATCATTCTGACCTATATATTGGTCAATACAATCATTATCAGTTTATTCAATGAGATTTAGCCCACAAACAACAGATTAATACATCTCTGACCAATTGGTTAATGACCATTATTTATCAATTCTATCCCAAACCGGTTTCTACGACCAATGTGTGTTTAGAGTGCACTGGGAACACCAGGCGCCAGAGGAGTGAGGAAAGTCCCATCACTCCTGTTTTCTACTATAAATCTGATGGATCTGTGATAGAGAGAGGCTGATGGGGGCTGCAGATCCATCCACAACTTTATAAACAATCATTGGAAAAGTGGGTCAAATCTAGTCAAAGTCTCACCGCACGGGCGACATGATGGTGGCCTGAGGGGGGAAGTTGGCTCTTCCCGTGTCAGAGCGTCTTCTCAGATCCATCTGAGTGAAGGCTTTAATGGTCTGGTTGTTCACCCAGCGGACTGCAACGTCTGTGACCCTGTAGGTACAGGCAGAAGACAGTTCTACAGAGGTTTTGACGTGAGTATGTGTTAATGAGCAATTGTTTATCTTTTGCATCAAATTTTGAAGTAGAGTTGGGCTTCATCAGATCTCACGAGTTCATCAGGAAAATCAGGTTTTTACACTAGAAGTTTAACACATTTACACATCCATCGCAGAACATTCTGTTCTGGAATCTTTACTGGAAATGCTTCGCTACATTTGTAACATTTCCAGAGTCGAGTTAGTTATGAAGAGCACTTCAAACAAGGTTGACTATACTGTATATGAATAGAATATAAATAAAGAATAAAGATATTAAACTCAGTCAGTAAATGTCGCATGATAGGCTTTCACTGCAAAAAGTAATGAAAAATAAAACAAAGATGTCTCAAATTTGTCAAAATGTGAATGGGAAACCAGAAATCTGATTAAATGGCTTTATCCCATTAGCAAATCTTGCTTTAAGACAGTCAGAATGTACTTACATTTGTATCATTTACAATTTTTTGCAGTGTAAGAACTGAAAAATGTATTTATTTAACTCGTGTTCTCTGAGCATTGTTTTCATTGTGTATTTTTTCTTCCTGGGATTTTGGGCTCTATACAAGCACTGATTTGATTTGCTGTTCATACTAAGAAAGTGATTATCATTGATGGAACTCTACAAGCCCAGAACTTACCACATACTGTATGAAGCAGAAGAGGCCGAAGGGTTTCGACGAACTCATCTTGACACAGGGGGTCATACGCCGCGTAAATATTTATCAAGCTTGCGTTCTCGTAAGGTAAAAATGTCTCTCTTTCCCAGCTTGTGCTCCATTGGAAACCAGGAGTTATGCACGAGTCATCTGTGATCGTATAACGTAAGTCAACCTATACAAGCACACACATGATAATTAATCAACACAACATACTCCATTGGCCCAGAAAATCTTTATAAAACTTAACACTTTCATACATGGTGGTCACTACAGTGGACAGCTACTCAATAATTGTTTTCTTCCATGTGTGAGTTTTAAAGTCACAGTTGCACTTTAGTCACTATAGTGGACCCTGGTATGTCCTGTCATATGCACTGCTACAGACTGGTAAACATACAAAGGTAGAAAAAAAACTCTCAAAGAAAGATGGCCGACAAAATAGAAAATATGCTTAGTGGAGGAGGAAAATCTGTTCATACATTATATTCTAGAAAGGTTTAGCAGGTAAAAAGAGTATGTGCACGTCAAGTAACATCTAAGGAGCCGTATAATTGTCAAAAAACCCAAGTATTGATTTTCTGTTTTGAGGAAATTGCAATGAATCATGTGTCCACCAAAGTGGACGTTGTGCATCACTGGCTACATTTTGAATACAGTGCATAGTGTTGCTGCTACTTTGTTGTTTCTGGAAATACTTCATTTTGAATAGTTTTGGCTGCAAATAAATTACATTATTTGATATATATTACATCTTGTGAATATTAGTCATATCATGAGAATAATGACCCTTTTCCATGTGTTTTGTAGCGGTTGGGGCAGAGCGGAATAGAAAAGCCTAGAGGACAGTCCAGGAACTACCATCTGACTCAAGTGAGGGTGATGTTAGTGGGAATAATGAAGAATTTCATCAGACAAAAGACAATTAGTAAATGGTAACAGCTGTGACAGTGAAGTTGAAGATGTAGAAGAAGAAGATGCTGTGAAAATTGAGGTTATATTTAGAGGATGAGGGAGATGGTGCTGTTGAGCTTGACCAAGCTCAAAAACTCAAAAATATAGATATAGCAGACACATCTTCAAAGCCAAAGATAATAAGTTTGAGGGACAATCTACTCTTTACTTTTAGGAGAGTAGTAGGTCAAGATTGAGGGAGGAGCCCCAATACATTTTTCAATCATCAAAATTGCGAATGAGCTGATTGATGATATAATGGACAACTCAGA
Organism: Knipowitschia caucasica; assembly: GCA_964034765.1. NCBI lineage: Eukaryota > Metazoa > Chordata > Actinopteri > Gobiiformes > Gobiidae > Knipowitschia > Knipowitschia caucasica. The sequence continues at coordinate 11,917,809 of OZ035841.1, read as the reverse complement.
CCTCTGTGGAATGGAAAATAACTACTGGGCATTACACTGAGTGAACTGAAGAACTTTCTAGGGATTCATTTGTTAATGTCATTCTCAAATACCTCAGATGCACACGCCTATGAAGATGTGAAAGTCTTGTCTTAGTTCTATGCTGATTAGTACCAGCCAAGTTCATTATAGTATTTCAGTCATTTAGTCAGTGCAACAAATGTGTTTTTCTTTGGTTTATGTTTCGGACAACACATTTTACAGTTTTTGAATGTGTTAAAACAAGAAAAATACAATGCTAAAGATAAAATCAAAATATCCTATGGTTTTGTATTCTTATTCCGTGACTCAAATGCACGTTGTCCACCCTTGTGGACGTGACGTGTCACCAAGAAGCGATTGGTATGGGCCACTATGGTGCGTTATACATGGTTTTAAATCTCATAGTTTCATATTTTTTATTTCTCTCAACAAAACAACCATGTAATGTTTTATTAAACTTTGAACCCAAAGCACAATGATAATAATAGTCAAAGTAATAATAAATATAATCAGTGTATTAATTGTAAAAGACAAATTATTATTACCAATTATAATAAGAATAATAAAAATACAATAACAATACAGTTTTTTTCAGTTGCTTTGGTGCATTTCTCACATCACTCTTCACATTTGCACAAGAGTTTGTCCATTTCTCAGAACAATTAGTGCAAAATGCAAAACCTGGTAGAAAACCTGGAAAAGTGCATCACCTTCTCAAAATGAAAAGTTAATTCCTCAAAAGCAAGTTCTCATGTCAATGAAACTGACTGTGTCGTCAAGATAAGTCCTAACATCACACTGTAAACCCTGACAAGTAAACTTTACTTGAAAAAACCTTGGAAATAAATTGCATATTAACTTCATTTGAATTCCTTGAGTACATCCTTTACTTGATATTACCAAGTAAACTCAGGTGAATAAAGATTACATTTCATCTTATGGTCCGACCAGGATTCGTACTTGCAACCTTGTAGACAGGAGGTGAAGGTGCTACCACTCAGCCACCAGGCCACCCTGGTATACACCTGTCTTATTAAAGACTCTACACGTCAAAATGTCAAAAGTGAGGCTTACTTGAACAGAAACAGTTCAATTCAAAGAAAACCCTGAGTGATGTAGCCAAGCTTTAAATAAACTAACAATAAATGAGTAATATTTACTTACTGGGAAAAATCTTTTTAAAATAACTTTGATATCTGAAGTTAGAGTATACAGTGCAGCGTTTATGAATAAAAGTCAATTAACTTAGTCATGTTTTCATTGTGACACTTTACTCTCTCTGTGTTTTCATTGGAAAACAGTCAGATTTTGGTGAAACTACCTGAAAACAGATTTTGAACTAGTTCAACACTTTTGTATGTAATGACTATAGCGATGAAATGAGGACTATCGGTTTTATAGGGAATGACTTTTCAGTTTCAAAAGTATGTTTCATTTTGACTGACAGGACAGAAGCAAAGGATAATGTTAGTAAACAGCAGAGTATTGTATGAAAATAACTGATACATGAACAAAATAATTTTTAATTTGTTCAAAGGAGAAACTGCTGCAATTATGTCACACATGACTCAAAGTTGTGGAGGTTGAACTAATAGTTGTGAGAACTTTCATTCTGATCTGAGAAAATCACCAAAGCGACTGAAAAAACTGTAAATATAATAATCATGTGAATAACTACAAACTATCACGATGTATTATTACTAATACTACTACAAACGTTCTCTAAATGAAATGACTGAGCCCCGTGTGTGGCCCTGGACCAGAATGAGCTGCACCCTTTTGGAAACCACTGCACTTCCCGAACTAATGAACACAAATGGTCTTCTCCAACATTACATGAGTTTCATACCAGTGTTTCTGTGTCATTGGTCATAAAGTTGTGCCTCATCCTTTTGTGGTTGTGTGCGGTGGTTACGTAAAATGGTAGAGGAAGCAACACAAACAAGTTATTTCTGACGGTGCAGATATGAGGTCTGTCTGGTTTTGGTAATCGCTTGAGAAAATTCACACATGAAAAGAACATAATATTACAAATGGGATGAGGGTGATTGCTGTGGTACAGAAGTGATAGTGATAGATACAGACAGACAGATAGACAGACAGACAGACAGGCAAGCAGACAGATAGACAGACAGGCAAGCAGACGGATAGACAGACAGACAGCCAAGCAGACAGATAGACAGACAGACAGGCAAGCAGACAGACAGACAGACAGACAGGCAGGCAGGCAAGCAGACAGATAGACAGACAGACAGACAGACAGACAGGCAAGCAGACAGACAGGCAGGCAGATAGATAGACAGACGGACAGGCAAGCAGGCAGGCAGGCAGACAAATAGATAGATAGATAGATAGAGACAGACAGATAGACAGACAGGCAAGCAGGCAGGCAGATAGATCGATAGATTGATGGATAGAGATAGACAGACAGACAGGCAGGCATTCAGATAGATAGATAGAGACAGGTAGGCAGGCAGATAGATAGACAAATAGATATATAGATAGAGACAGACAGAGAGACAGATAGATAGAGACAGACAGACAGACAGACAGGCAGACAGATAGATAGATAGAGACAGACAGACAGATAGATATATAGCGACAGACAGACAGATAGATAGATAGATAGAGACAGACAGACAGGCAGGCAGACAGACAGACAGACAGACAGACAGACAGACAGACAGACAGACAGATAGATAGATAGATAGATAGATAGAGACAGACAGACAGACAGACAGACAGACAGACAGACAGACAGACAGACAGACAGACAGACAGACAGACAGACAGACAGACAGACAGACAGACAGATAGATAGATAGAGACAGACAGACAGACAGACAGACAGACAGACAGACAGACAGACAGACAGACAGACAGACAGACAGACAGATAGATAGATAGATAGATAGATAGATAGAGACAGACAGACAGACAGACAGACAGACAGACAGACAGACAGACAGACAGACAGACAGACAGACAGACAGACAGACAGACAGACAGACAGACAGACAGACAGACAGACAGACAGACAGACAGACAGACAGACAGACAGACAGACAGACAGACAGACAGACAGACAGACAGACAGACAGACAGACAGACAGACAGACAGACAGACAGACAGACACAGACAGACAGACAGACAGACAGACAGACAGACAGACAGACAGACAGACAGACAGACAGACAGACAGACAGACAGACAGACAGACAGACAGACAGACAGACAGACAGACAGACAGACAGACAGACAGACAGACAGACAGACAGACAGACAGACAGACAGACAGACAGACAGACAGACAGACAGACAGACAGACAGACAGACAGACAGACAGACAGACAGACAGACAGACAGACAGACAGACAGACAGACAGACAGACAGACAGACAGACAGACAGACAGACAGACAGACAGACAGACAGACAGACAGACAGACAGACAGACAGACAGACAAGCAGGCAGATAGATAGAGAGACAGCTAGAAATATATATAGATTAGTCAATATATATAAGTGGCCTCTAAACACAGGGATTTTTCACTCCATCCCCACAAATATTAAATTCTCAGTGTCAGTGTGTATTACTCAATCTGTTACCAATGGTTCATGTTACAAGCACCACTAGAAATATGAAAAAAGTCATTCAAAGTGTTCAATGCCATTTTAACAGTAAGCCACTCTGGGAATAGGTTGCGTTCATGTCATTAGTTCCTGGGTCAATCCACATGAAACAAAAACTGTCACAAAGTCCCACATCTTCTTTGTCAGCATCAATCAATCAATCACATTTATTTATGAAGCACAATGCAATGCAATGCAAATGCTTTTTAAGACAACGCTGAAATGCTGCACAAGCAGGAGACCAGTCCCTGTGCTCCTCAGAGTCCAGGCTGGGGTCTCCAATCTATAAATCGGGAGCTACCAGTAGATTAAGAAAGTTATACGCAAACGTACTATGTGCAGTATTCACAAATATTTGATGCTAAATGACTATTGATATTGACAGTACCATTCTCAAGCTCGCTCTCACAAATATATCAATTACTTTTTTTTCTTAGAACGGCTTGAAGAAGTAGCTCTCTGCCATTTTTGCCTTGAGAATGTAGCTCTCTGGGGGAAAAGGTTGGAGACCCCTGCTTTAAAGTGTATTCTCATGAAGCCAGTGCAGAGTTAATATTGACTATTGTCTAATTGTTTTCCCATAAAGGTTTGGAGAAGTGGTGACAATATTCCAAAAAAACATATGGAGGATATTCACCAGTAGTAAGGACTTTCAGACATAAGATAAAAAGAGAAATATTTATTTATTGACTTTTGGCATAAATAGATAAAAAGTCTGCAAAAAGACAGGAAATGTGCAATAAGTGAAAAAACATATATATTGTGCAAAAAAGGGATTTTACACACCTACAATTAAAATTAAAATAAAAACTAATAGTACCAACATGGAAAGTATGTAAATCACTGTAAACACTGCAAAAAGTGGCTCCAAAAAAGCAAAAGTACAAAATCTAAAAAATATCAATAACAAGTAATATAATATTATCTTAAGTATCTTCAGCCTGCATGAGCAAAACAGTCCAAAAAAAAATACTACGGTGTGATTAGAAGTGCTACTACATTGCTACCACAGTGCGACAACTACACTTGTCCAAATCTTCACTTTTTGCAGTGAAATTATGATCTGGGAAAACTTAAGATTGCATTGTATCGACCGAGCAAGAATTTTGCGACATGAACGCAAGCTATTTCCTTTTTTTAAAACGTACAAAGTGCATCTATCTGTGGACACGTGTACAGATTAGCAGGACGAGCACCACTGCCTGAATAAAAAAAAAAAAAAACGTTTTCCAAGATTCCCCCCCCCCCATTGATTCGTTCCTTTTGCCCCGGCAGAATTGCTCCATCCTCTCTCCCCTTCCCCATCTGCCTCACTGAGTAATACATGATTTTGGCCTCAGCACTCACCCGGGGGCTTTTTACTTGTACTCGCGTGTAAGGAAAACTGGCGTGAGTCATCTCGCCGGATCCAGAGGTTGCATAACGGGAGAGTGTGTGAGGTTGTCAAGGGAGTCGGCTCCATTTTTTGAGTATCAATATTCATGACATTCCTTATGGAGATTAGATTAGGGGCTGCACGATTCGTCGCGATTAGCAAATAGCTGATTATTCAGGTTGTTTGCCCAAAAAAATTGCTAAAAAAATAACAAAATAACAGGCTGGGGACAGGTTCATGTGACATCCCGGCGTTTACAGGTAGTTTGAGGTTGTGGTTTGAGGACAGCTGGAAAATCTTTCTTGGTAACTATGGTGACTAGTCTTAGTTTAGAGCTAATTTCGGGACCAATCCAAGTGAAATAAAGACTGTTGCAAAGTTCCACATGGTCTTCGTCAGCACAGTTCAACTACAGGGTCTGGATATTTTATCATAAAGGTGTCTTTAAAGGTGTCTCTCTCCTTTTTTCTTTCTCTAGTCTCTTTCTCATCTCTCCCTGGTCTCTCACAAGTCTCTTTCTCTGGCCTCTGGTGTCTCCCTGCTTTATCTCTCTGGTCTCTCTCTCTGAGGCCTCTCTCTGTTCTCCCTCTGGTCTCTCTCTGTTCTCTCTCTGGTCTCTCTCTGGTCCATCTTTGGTCTCTCTCAAGTCTCTTTCTCAGGTCTCTCTCTCTGGTCTTTTTCTGGTCTCTCTCTGGTCTCTCTCTGGTCTCTCTCTGTTCTCTCTCTGGTCCCTCTCTGGTCTCTCTCTGGTCTCTCTCTGTTCTCTCTCTGGTCCCTCTCTGGTCTCTCTCTATGGTCTCTCTCTGGTCTCTCTCTGGTCTCTCTATGGTGACTCTCTGGTCTCTCTCTGGTCTCTCTCTGGTCTCTCTCTGGTCTCTCTCTGGTCTCTCTCTGTTCTCTCTCTGGTCCCTCTCTGGTCTCTCTCTATGGTCTCTCTCTGGTCTCTCTCTGGTCTCTCTATGGTGACTCTCTGGTCTCTCTCTGGTCTCTCTCTGGTCTCTCTCTGGTCTCTCTATGGTGACTCTCTGGTCTCTCTCTGGTCTCTTTCTGGTCTCTCTCTGGTCTCTCCCTGTTCTCTCTCAAGTCTCTTTCTCAGTTCTCTCTCTGCATGGTCCCTCTCTGGTCTCTCTCTGGTCTCTCTCTGTTCTCTCTCTGGTCCCTCTCTGGTCCCTCTCTGGTCTCTCTATGGTGACTCTCTGGTCTCTCTCTGGTCTCTTTCTGGTCTCTCTCTGGTCTCTCTATGGTGACTCTCTGGTCTCTCTCTGGTCTCTTTCTGGTCTCTCTCTGGTCTCTCCCTCGTCTCTCTCTCTGGTCTCTCTCTGCTCTCCCTCTGGTCTCTCTCTGGTTTATCAACAATATTTATAACTTTATGTATAATTTCAGCTCAAAATGGAGCAGGAAGAAGAAAAAATAACAATATCACTGAAAATATATTCCCCTAATAATGTCAAAAAGCAAAAGATCTAGTTCTAGAAATGTCTCCCATGGATTGAGAAAATACAGCAACAGTTCTTGAAAAAAGACTAAATGGTTTTGTGCTGTGGAATGTGCTCATATAAAGATGAAAACCACTCGATTCCAGAAATTATTAGCTCATAGTTGACTTTTTTGCAGTGAACACACAATGCCATGTTAAATTGGATCTGAAGTTATAGCTCCAGCTGAAAAACAAAAGTCAAAACAAAAGTCTCAGTATGTTTCCACCTGTGGGCGTGGAATGAGCGAGATATTTCTGGAAAGCCTTTGTGCCGCCGCCGCCGCCGGTCAGTCCCACTTCATTACGACACAAAGCAAATTCCCTTTGCTTTTGTTTGTGAATGTCAAGAGGGACCACGGCTTATGTGCGCACCAGGACATACAGGGCTGGCTCCTGAGGTCCAACCATTCAGACAGTGTTCATCCATTCATGTATATTTAGATTTTGAGATCCGTCCAAATTGTACGACCGTTTATTGAACAGAAGTCTAAAATACGTCACAATTTTGCCAAAATATCAAATTCTAATTTTTCTGATGATTGCGATTGCGATGCTATGTTTTTAAAAGTAAGAATGCATATGTAATACAATTGTATCATAGAAAAAAACAAAAAACAAAAGGCTGCATGCACCGATTTGCTAATTCAATATTTACATATATTAAACTTTTTTCTGTGATAAAAATACGTCGTTAAACAAGATAATAGTTTTCATACATTCATACAAGAGTTCATATATTCTTGGATTCTTTCTTTTTCCCCTAAATTCATATTATTTTTATTGCCTTTATGGGACACTATGTAATACTTTTTTTTTTTTATTACATATGCATCTTTTATACATCCCCAAATAACAGAAATAACATTTTTTTAGGAATAACGTTTTATATTCATGATTTTCTAGCAGGTTTTAGAGAGTGGAATGAGAAGGCTTTCATTTGGTTTCTCAGTTTGTTAGGTGAAACTTAAGCTGGTTTTGGCTCTATCTTTTTTATATATAACAAAATCCACGCATGAACCACGCATGTTCACAATAAATCAAGGCAAGGCAAGTTTATTTATATAGCACAATTCATACACAAGGCAATTCAAAGTGCTGAACAAAATAAGAAAGCATTAAAATCATAAATAATCACAGAACATTAAAAAGAAAGATACAAATATAAAATCCCTCAGTTGTATGCACAGCTAAACAGAACTGTTTTTAACCTGGTTTTAAACATTGTCAGAGAGGAGGCCTGTCTCACATCTTCAGGAAGACTGTTCCAGATTTTAGCAGCATGAATCTGAAAAGCAGCCTCCCCATGTTTAGTTCTGACTCTGGGCACTAACAGGAGTCCAGTCCCTGTGCTCCTCAGAGTCCGGGCTGGTTCGTATGGGACTAACATGTCACTAAACCAGGTACAAACCAGAAGTATTCATATATGATACACAAAGCTTGTTCTGTTACTAGCTAAACTCCAGAAAGTGGATTGCATCAGTGATCAGTGTGACCAAAATTTAGAGTGTATTGTAATTACTTTTCTATAGACTACTGATATCCTGGCAAATAAGCAATTCCTCACTCAAATTCATTCATTCATTCAATTTCATTCACTCGCAATGACTCATACAGTATGTCAGGTGGATATATCAATTTTTTCTTCATTAAATCCTCAATGCCATTAATAATGCACAAAACTGGACTGAAACATAAACTGTTGACACAATATTTGTCTCAAGTTAGAATAATTGTACATATATTTACTGTATGCGATAAAAAATGTCCAAATAGTTTAGACTTTTATGTATTTTATCTTCTGTGAGCGGTGTCGGGGAAAACTTGTGCGGCTGCTCCCACTCCCAAACACACGTTATACTTGTGTGCATGAGTAGAATTGTGTACATGATTTTTATACATGTACACAAGGCTAAACATGTGGTTATATTTATTAATTTATCTATTTATTCTGTAGCTATCAATTTTACTTCTTATCATGTGAGAAGTTCATTGGCAAAAACAGTTAAGTGCCATTAGACTTTCTTTTGCTTTTAAATCCTACAATTTGCTCTTTTGTAAAAGCCTAATATATTTTAGCGCCATAGAAATAATCTTTCACCTCTTCTTGAGAAAATTCTTCTAAATGCACTGGCAATAACGAAACTTGTTGAAGATTGTAGGCAGAGGAATACACGTTTTTGACTCATTTTCAGAACAGGACAGTGTTAAGAGCACACAGGGAGCACACAAAATACACAATATTAGCTAGCTGTAGCTTCAATATCAATATATCAATATCTCTGTCTATCTATCTATATATTAAGTCTAAAGTTATATACATATAGGGCAGGATGATAATAAAGTTACATTCAATGGGCCTTCTGAAATTGCAGTAGATCGATAGATTAAATGAATTACCTGCTTCTGTTGTGGGGTATTTTTTCTCTTCTGCTGCCATTTTGTTTTGTCCACAAAGCCCTTAAAATACTGCAGTTTTTCCGATTTTCTAATTGCGAGCCCTAAAATTGCAATTCAGCTGTGATTGCGACTAATCGTTCAGCCCAAACTCCAACCATTTCCACATCATTTCAGCAAAAAAAAAAAAACGTCGTTGCTATCCTCACCATTTCAAGTTTAACCAGAGTGGGCTTGGATCAGCACCATTGGTATTTTCATTCTCTCTTTCTTTGACTTTGCGTGGTGACATCTGCCCACACGTTCCTTCGGAGGCTCAGGACATTGCAGGATCATCAGTATATGATCTGCTGACACGTTCTTGTCTCCGCAGCAGTTTTCTCTAAAGTATAACTGCAGCCGTGACTTAATCAGGGGTCGAAGGTGACGGCGGTGGTGACCATGGCAACAGAAATGTCTTAACCTTCCTGGACATTTGTTTTTTGTTTTTCTGTCTTGTTTATTTGACGCAGGGAAATTCCGAGAGAAGGCTTCGATTCTTCACAAGATCGCTAAAAAGAAATGCCAAGTGGAGGATATTGAGAAGGCCAACGGCGTCGCGAGTCGTGCAGGTAATGGAAAAACCCCTTCATTAAAGCTGCGGTACCTGACTTTTTTGAACATAGTAAATTCATGTTGTTTGTTGTGGCAGTAAATGTTTTGTAAAAAAGTAAAATGTTTTGAACTAATCAGAACATAAAAAGCTGTCTTCATCTCCTATTTGGCAAATAAGGAAAGGCAGTGGGGAAATTTCAGTGTTGCATTACAAGTTACAGAACAGCAAGAATGAGAATGGTATAAAATCTCTAGCTTTATCATAATAATCTCAAATTTACGCATAATAAAGAAGCTAGAATAATCTACGGTATATTCTAGTGAATTCTTGTATTTGACGCTTTGGGCTGAGAGCTGATTGGCTGAGCAAAAGTCCACTCTTTTAACCAAAATGATAAAGGAGATTTATAAACTTTTATAGACAGTGGTCATCCCTTTCTCTATGGACCAATGGCTCCTATGTGTTTGTTATTATTGCATATCTGTGTTCGAACAGTTTGATTCTCTGATCTGTTGTGGGCGAGTCGAAAACTTTGTGAAGTCCTCCGAGATGTCTGTTGTTGCGATTTAGGGCTATACATAAATACATTTTTCCGGTCTCCTTGTGAAAACTTGTAATAGAACTAACACGATCTAGAGCAAGAATGTATTTTATGACATAGTTTCAATGTTTGAGGTTTTAAGTTCAGGTACCCCAGCTTTAAATGAGCTGAATGGACTGCAAAATGTATATGAATTTTCTTGTTTTATTTGTTTGTGGTGATTTTCAGATGACTGCGTAATTTAAAACGCTGATGTAAAGATGCGACAGTGGCCAAAATACATGCATGTGAATACTAGTGATGGAACCAAACATGTTTCTATGGCGACCATGGCATGTTATACCTCATTTTAAAGAAATTTATTCTAAAATGTGAACCCTCTACTGACATATATGACAAAATAATCCTTTGGCCTATCGATTTTTACGATAACAAGCCTTCTTCACTTTTCTTCGAGTTTTGGGCTCTAAAAAAATCTATGAAGCCAAAACAACCAAAAATGTCTAAATACCTTCATAATAACAAAACAATGTTTACACTTTTGGCCCCCACTCTCAGCTTTTACCTTTAACATTCAGGTTCCCAATTTGACACCCCTGGATTGTATTATGTGTCTATTGGATGTGGGTTCAAGGTTAGGTACCCCAGCTTTAACATACTGTATAAAAGTTACGCAAAAGTTACGCAAAAGTTACGCAAAAGTTACACGTGGCTTTACTCAATATTGACAGTCTATGATCCCATTGACTCTTCGTACAGACTGACTGAGGCTGCTCTCTCCGCGGCAGTAAACTCCTCCATAGGAATAATGAGCGGCTGTCACATGTGATGTTAAACAAGCGTGAAATTATCGAGAATAGTCAAATTGATTGCAAGTGTTTTCTTCAAGCAGTATGGAAATCAATGTCCGCCTGTACCCAGAGTAATTTATGCATTTCTCACATCAAAGGCGATTGAACCGACGGATTAGCACCGAGCCGGGGGGAGCACTTTTAAGGCCGCTGCGCAGTCGGACAATCAAAGACACGTATCTCCAAATTATGCTAACGGCAAAGCATTTAACGCCTTAGCATCTTAGCATCTCAATCAGACTGGTAATGTTATTGTCATTTTTATTAAGTATATGTTAGCTGCCGGTTATATGATGTGTGATTTTTTTCATTCTGAATTTACTAGAACTCCCACAGCAGTCCTTTTGATGGCTCCCGTTAAAGACCTTATGACGGGTTTGATTTATTTAGAAATACAGTTTTAATACCATTTTATATTAGAAGAGAACTACTAAAGGTTTCAAAATCAGTTGTTGTTTTTTTTGTCTGATCCCCCAAAATCGGAATAACCCCATAGCAACGCCCTTAGAAACAAAAAAACTTCACAGCCCTTGGTGACGTCAGAGTGGGTACGTTTCAACGCTGTAAGTTGTTTACAATTTGGTATTCGTTCTTTTTTCGCGGATATTCAATTTCGCGGTTGGCACTGAGATAGTCCAGTGGTTGTGTCGATGCACTGCCATGCCAGATACTGGGGTTCAAATCCCACCTCAGACACATTTTCACTCTCAAAACGGCAATTTATGTGTAGTGCGCAATTGTCACCTGTAGAGGGCAGTATTGTGTTGGGCATCAGTGGAGAGAAGAGAGAAAAGGCAGTCCTGTGGCATAGATCCATGGTTTTCAATGCATGGGCGTAACCCGCTATGACGTCACACACAGGTTAGAGCATAGACAACTTAAATTCATAAAAACACGTTCTTTTTATAAAATATAGGATTTTTTTTGCCGGAATCTATTTCAGATCGACATTGTCATGCAATTTTGATATCCACAATTTCTTTTTAAAAAACTCGGCATAAGGTCTTTAAAATTGAAAGAATTCTGATTGAAACACATTAAAAGTAAATTTTGCATGCTTTAGTTTATGTTTTTTGTTCATGCATGCTGAAACTGGAACTTGAAACTGTTTTTTTGGCTAACAGCTGCAGATAAACAATGTGTTGCTATGGTAACTAGCACCAGATCGGAACCAGTTACATTTTCACTAACTTTTATCTCAGTAGGTTTTGTTAATTTTCTGCATTTCAATTTCAGTGTGTTGGGTTTGTGCTAATAAACAGTTTCTTTCATTATAGCATTATTTTAAAGTGTTTAAAGCCACTCTGTGTAATTTTTACAGTTGCTCCAATTGAAAAAACATGTTCACCAATAACAAATGAGACTTTTTAACGAATATTTACCTCCACCAAGTTTTTGAATTGTTGTCATAGGGTTTAGAAATCGACTTATAAATGTCCATGAGGCTGGAGGACTCCACATCACAATCCTCCATCTTGAAATACAGTGGCTGATAAGGGACAAAAAGGAGTTTGAGCAGGAGTTGGGGACCACTATCAAAGACGATATATTGTCCTGCAAAGCTAAAGTAATACCGTAGACTAAAATATATGATCTCAACGCTAGATGGGAGTAAAAACTACAGTGTACCTTTAGAAAGTATTAATCAAGAGTTCATGACCTTGTACTGCCCTGCTTAGCTGCAGAGGTCTGACAGGATCTGGCTCCCACATGCAGGTGGCGCTAAAACAATGATATGATAAATATGAAGGACCTGACCTCACATTTCATGCATCTGCGCAATATTTTCAAATCATGTTCGAATGTGCAATCTGGCACCACATGTGTCCGCCGTCACTTTGCTTAGTCACTTTTGTCACTTAGAGCCTCGAGGTGCTATCATGTAGATTCATCTCTGTGAATATTGGACCCTTCAGAGCTAATTACTCACTACCTTCATATTCTTGAGTGTATTACATATTTATCTACACAATTATACAGACAAGTACATATTTCTTGCACTTGCCATATTTTATACTGTGCCCTTTTGAAGCTGATAGAGATTCTGTTTTTTTGTTTTTGTTATTTGTAAGTACAGAATTGTGCTACACTTAAGATAGTATAAGATATTTGTTCCACAGTTTCCACAGTGGAGAAATTGTTAGTGTCATCGTTGCGCACATTACAGCAGAGAGAGAAGGAAATAAGAGCACTCAGATTGCACACAGAAAATGGAGTCTGTTATTTTAGACAATATAATTTAAATATTAAAATAAGAGGGTAAAATAGGATAAAATAAAATGTATTCACTTATCTTGTGATGAACCGCTTTCCTACTGTTCTGTAACTTATGATGCAACACTGAATCTAAATAATAGTAAGTAAAGTAAGTAAAGTTTATTTATATAGCGCATTTTACAGACCAAGGTCACCCAAAGCGCTTTACAACGTTCAAAGTTCAGATATTGTTCCAATCATTCCACACACGGTGAATGGCTAATAAACCCATTTCAATTCAATTTATTCTTGAATTGCCCTAAATTACAACAGTAGTTATCTCTTGGAGGACTTTTGAAATCTACAACACAGATCAGAGAATCAAAAACAAGAAATTCAATGATATAAAAAACATTGGTCATTGGTCCATAAGCGGCAGATGAGCAATGTCCATAAATGTTGATAAATGTGTAGTGTCCTGGAGCATCACCTCTGCTTCTGCAAAGGAAAAAACATATTTGGTTCTTTTAATAAATGTTCTACTTTGTGTGCGCAGAAAACAACCTTCCGAACAGCTCCAGCGTGGAAGTGGAGGTCACCCCACCCATGAACGGGACAGCTGGCCAAGAAGGAGAAACGGTTTGTCTCAATGTGGCAGATTTATAACGGGAAACTGAGCTGAACTCTCTCTCTCTGCTGCTGCTGCTGCTGAGAGAGAGAGAGAACCTCCTATCAAAGTTTCTCCCTGACATCTATGAATAATTGATGTTTCTCATCTGCCCCCGTGCTTCACCTTGAGTCTGATTGATGCCAAGTTAGCGACGACTATAGCACAGGTCACTACTGCTGATAATTTCCCAGCATGCAGTTGGGCACGTCCCTGTGTTCAGCTGGAGACACGCCTCTTCCCACTGAGCCGCGTAATCACAATCTTCACAGTCCCTCTGTGGCAGACACACACACACACACAGACTCAGATAGACACAGACACACACAGGCACAGACAGACACAGATAGACACAGACACAGACAGACACACACAGAGAGACACAGACACACACACACAGAGCCAGACACACAGACAGACACACACACACACCCACACACACAGAGAGACAGAGACACACACACAGAAAGACAAACACACAGAGCCAGGCACACACACAGACACAGACAGACACACACACACAGACACAGACGCACAGACAGACGGAAACATATACACACACACATGCACATACACAGACACACACAGACATATATACACACAGACACACCCACACACACACACAGACAGACAGAAACATATACACACACATACACATACACAGACACACATACACACAGACATACACACACACACACACCTACACACACGCCAGCAGAGTGGTGCCATTTTTTATTTATTTTTTTAAGCCTAGCGTACATTGACAGAGTAACTGGAGACAACTAGTTGAAGGCGGCTTTTGGCAACTGAGAGGAGATGATGGAGATGATCAGTTGCCAAAATCGGTCGATGTGAGCGCTCTTACAACTGGAGATAAACAGTCGATCTCCGGTTTCAGTCAGTTGCCCGTGTTCTACTTTTTGGCAACTAGTTGTCCTCAGATCCATTGCGCGCCCCTCTACAGTTTATGTCAGAAAACACACTGTAGTTGAGGCCAGTTGCTGTCAATGTACGCGCTGTTATTCCCAAGACTGGTCTGCTACTGGGAGTTGCCCGTTTTCGCCAGATTGTCAATGTGCAGCAACTCATATGCGACGGATATAATCAGTTGCCAGTCTGATGTACGCTAGGCATTACTAGACATTCGACATAACAAAACATAACATAAATAACTAAATAAGGTTGAGCAGAGTTCCAGTTAGATATGACACAACCTTATGCAAAACCATTTTAATTTGTTTTTAACCATGTTACCTCACATGAGCAAAGCAAAGCAAGTTTATTAGCATAGCACAGTTAATACACATGGCAACTCAAAGTGCTTAACAAAAAACAACAAAGAAACAACGATACAAGACATATAATAATGAATCACAGTACATTAAAGAGAGTGAAGATACAGACAACAGAAATCCTTCTGTTGTTGCACAAATAAACAAACACACTGTTTTTGATATGATAATAATAAAAACAAACACAGCTTTATCCAAACAAAATCCTCAGTTGGAATATTCATTTCTCCTGCGACATATGACCACATTTATCTTGTGGCTGAAACATATTCTTGAACATGTTTTGCCATCAGAGCGCAGCAGTCCTCTCCCTGGCAGAGCTGTGAGGTGGGACAGTGCCATGTGGGACTGAGCCACCGTGTGCAGGTGGCCGTGCACACACATTGGAAAAGCTTACTGGCATCATGTCTTATTCCCACTTGGAGTTATTTTGAGAGCCTGTCCCATGATGCACCTGTCTGTGTCAGCTGGAGGCCTGTCATTCTAATTGTTTGGCTCCTCCTGGACTTCTTAGGAGCCTGTTTGGGGAATAACAGAAAATAACAGGAAGTCCCTGTTTAAATAACATTTAGTAAGCAGCAGTGGTGTCCAAACTGTCTCCAGGCTTACTTGTGAAGACATCCACATTAGACTTAGGCTGAGAACGTATTCTAACATCAACAATATAAATAAATAAACATATCTGCGCCTTCATAGGCTCTGCTGTCATACGTTTATAATATTCCTAATCAGACGAGGTGACATCCTCTGCATCAGCAGAGCTCGGCTGCTCGCTCCTGGACCTGTGCAGACTGTGCTGTGCTTGAGCCTAAGTATGATTGTGTTTGAGTGAGTGATTAGTGCTGTTACCGTGGCTACAGTAGTAGCTTACCACAGGGTTAAGTGAATGTAAAATCCAATGTAAATTGACTGAGCCACAGTCAAAATTGTTCTAAAAAGCAGATGCAGACGGCACAAGAGTATAACAGCAGTCACACGACCTTCAAGCTCAGAGTCACAGATTTCTGATGTTTAAGACATTTTGAAGCAGTGCTATTTTCTTATGACGTGAAGCTGATGTTTTCCCCTGGGAGAGAATAACAAATGCCAGGCCTCCTCTGGCTGTAGCGCCAGGGAAAAGTCAGGTGCCTTTAAGCTTGGCGCTGCCAGCTGAGGCGCCACAGGGCAGGAAGCACCCAGGGGCTGGCATTTACAGACTGACCCACAGGGGGCGCTGAGACGCTCAAGGCTTCAGTGAAAGGACAAAAAAGCACAAGTAAAGCTGTGGATTGAGAACTCTTGAAGAGATACACACGTTCATGTATCTCACAATCGTGACTTCTCCAATGAGGGGTTTTTGTATCTCTAGATGTTGATGCTTGTTTGTTTTAGTAGCTGCCAAAAGAATCCTTCAGACTTGGCAACCCCAGAGGCTGTATACTGTAGGTGCGTGATGGGAAGAAAAACAGGGTGAGGATGGCTGAGAAGAGTAGCCCTTCCAAAAACAAAAACTAAAAAGCTCTCAAAGGGCGAGTTCAAAACACACCAAAAGCTAGTTCAGAAGCTAAAACACAACAAATGCCATGTGAAGATGAATATTACAATATAAAGAAGGCATTGCAATTCTGCATTGCATTCTTGTATAACTGTAAATCACAAATAGTTATCTCAGACTTAACAAAACTGTTGAAATCACCAACATAGATCAGAGAATTAAACAAACACAAGAAATGCAATGATTAAAAGCACATAGAGCCATTGGTCCATAAGGGGCAGATGACCAATGTCCATAAATGTTGATAAATGTCGAGTGTCCTGGATCATCCCCACTGCCCTTAGACCCTCCTGTATCTGCAAGGAAAAACTCTTAACGCATTGCAAAGCCGCCTACCCAGCGCTACTGCCCAGTGAGTTATAATGTGTGAAAATCTCTGCACATGCAAGGCTTTGGCTCAGGTATGATCGGGGAGAGGTTCTTTCACTGAACAAATGAGCCATCTGGATGTGGAGTGGGGTAAATCAGAACACTGAGCATAAGTGATGCAGAGCCGTCTTTTGTTTTGCAGCTTGCATTACCAAGGTTACGAGGCAGTTGGGCTTAGAACGCCATATGATTCATGAACCACACAGTCCTATTTAATACTCTCATTTTCTCCCTGAATAAGTCTGTTTAGTGAACTCTGCCATATTTGTCATGAAAATGAGTTTCTCTTGCCCTGCTTTAATCCGCTCTGCAGCTCTCTTGAGGAGGACATTCACACCGTCAGTGTTTGGCTCAAACGTGCAAGTGAAGACCTGTCTGAGTCCCTGTGGTACTGAGCATCACAGGGATTCAGCTCTTGTTTACTGCCTCCTTGTCTGGCATGTGTTATTATAACTCCAGCCCGGATCAGGAAGAAGTCCTCCACAGTTTTGTTCATTCATTAGTTTGTGCCATAACTCAAAATATTTTGGGAGGATATGGACAACATCCATGAAGGCACAACGAACATGAGACTATACATTTGAGATGCCTTGTTCTGAATGACCCAAAGCCACAGCCCCGAGGTCAGAGCGGAAGAGAAATGACCGAAAGTTACTTTGTCAATCAAACTTAACAACTCTGCCTTGTTCTGAAGTCAGGGCGACAGTGGCTCTGTTGGTAGAGCATTGGCCACTTTGCCCGAAGTCCCCAAGGCCGAGTCTTCACTGAATGAGCAACAGCCATCCTTCAGTGATGGACAGGTGCTATGAGCATTGGGTGGCAGCTCTCAGGGGAAGAAAATGAATGACTGAATGAGTCGTTGTCACATTTATTTAACTCTTTGTTCTTGATCGCCCATATGCCAGCAAAGTGCTGGATGCAGAGAGAGATATCAGAAAAGCATACACTAATTCACACTAGTGTCATCAATGATTAAATGTTGCATTGGTGATCAAAGGAGGCCGGTGTTGAGCTCCACATCCTGCAGAAGCTGCTCAGTGCCAGGCGGCGAGTGTAGAACAGAAGCAGCTCCGGGTGACAGCGGCTCACATTGTACTCCTTAAACCTCAGACGTCACCGCAGACAATCCTGACCTTTCTATGCGCCGCGTCACATAGTGTGGTCTAGGATTGTTTCCAAATATAGATGATACTGTGAATACTATTGTACTGAGTTAGGTCATAAATATGTATTTGTGTGCACTCAGGCAGAGGAGGAGGAGGAGGACGACCAGCCCCTGAGCCTGTCCTGGCCCGAGTCCAACCGCAAGCGCTTCACCTACCTCTTCATCATGCCCATCGTGGTCCCACTGTGGCTGACACTCCCAGATGTCAGGAAACCGGTACCAGGACATCTGACCATCACAGACATGCTGTACTTCAGGAATATTCTAACTCTGTTTCTCTTTCAGACTTCAAAGAAGTTTTTCCCTGTCACCTTCGTGGGCTCCATCAGCTGGATAGCAGCGTTCTCCTATCTGATGGTGTGGTGGGCTCACCAGGTACTCATTGGCCTTCAACAATACACACACAATAGAGTGCCAGGAAGAGATATGGTAGATTTCTCTTCTATTTAATTTCGAGTTCCCTGAACACATACTATCCAGGTATAATTGTGTTAAAGATTATATTATCTCGTGTTACGTTTTGTCACCAGCAAAGCCAGCTGCCAATCTCAATGAGAAAATTAAAAATAGCCAGGACATAAGATTAGTTTTTTTATTTACCCCAAAGCTTAGGTTGTGTATATTTTTTCTTTCCGCAGGTTGGAGAGACTATTGGGATTACTGAGGAGATTATGGGCCTGACTATATTAGCAGCTGGAACATCTATCCCTGACCTCATCACCAGTGTTATTGTGGCACGCAAAGGCCTCGGGGACATGGCAGTGTCTAGCTCTGTCGGCTCCAACATTTTTGACATCACTGTGGGGTATGCCAGCTAACTTTTTTGTTAATAAATGCTTTTGTTTATTCTCCAAAAGTCATGCAGGAAAATCAACAACAATCTTACATACATATCAACATATATGTGTTGATATAAATGTATTATTATTTGTTCACAATAGAACATGGACTCCTTCAGGCATAAAAGATATTTATGTGACAGAATAATTGTAGTTAAATGAGTGCAAATACTTCTGAAGTTAGTCAGAGAAGTTTCTGCTACGAACACTGGTTAGTCCCGCCCCTGCTTACCTCTCCTGCTTCCTGATTGGACAAAATGATTTTCAAGCCTTGAGGCCTCTCTCCATTGCTTTAACAATCCTCCAGATAATCATACTAGAGTCTGTAATACCAAAGGAAAGGACTTTGTACAAAAATCACAAAGCCAGCTGGTTTTGACCTATATCGGGGGTGTGTTGTTGTCACTGTGTTGAACGAGTGAGGGCCACATCTGCGTCTGCTTCGTCCAACCCCTTTCCAAACTGTGTCTTGCTGCATCTTGTTTCTTTTGCCTTTCATCCATAAGACACACATAACACACATCTCCTTCTCCTTCAACAACAACAAACGTACTGATAAATGGCTTGTTGCGTTGCAGGCTCCCGTTCCCCTGGCTGCTCTGGTCCTCCTTCAACAACTTCAGCCCAGTCCAGGTGAGCTCCAACGGGCTCTTCTGCGCCATCGTGCTCCTCTTCCTCATGCTGCTCTTCGTCATCATCTCTATCGCCGCCTGCAAGTGGCGCTTGAGCAAACTCCTGGGCTTCATCATGTTCATGTTGTACTTCGTCTTCCTGGTGGTCAGCGTCATGCTCGAAGATCGCATCATCACCTGCCCCGTGTCCATATAAGGACTTCCTTCCACCACCACCACCACCACCACCTGCTGCTGCTGCTGCTGCTGCTGGAATGGAACCCACAACCTAAGTAACGCATTAGTGTTTCAACCACGCTTCTGTGATCAGGACTTGGCAGGTCACAGGAGGAAGTGGTCAGATGTGGCCAAGCCTTCTCTGGTTCTTAAGTTTATATTTATTTACAGCATATGGTTAAGCATAAGAAAGCATAAATCCCAGGCCATGATCTCTTTTTTTCTTTCATTTTGGAGACCTAAAGCAGATCTTGTACCGGTAATTGCAACTGATTTGAACGTGTGTAAAAAAAAAAATATATATATTGTGTTTATTAATTTAATGGAGGGCCAGGAATTGGGGTGTTTCAGCCAATTACTAAAACAATTATGCATGCCACTAGTGTTGCAATTTTAGCAGAGCGGACATTTCGGTGAAGAAGAAGAAGAAGAGGTTGACAAATGCACGTACAGACCAGAAGACTGTTGCCAAAGCGAATCGAGAAAACGGTGGACCGTGGGAATGGACATTTCGCTTCAAATCTGAGCGTGAAGGACTCTTTCGCTGCAAGGGGAACTATTTTTTTCTGGAAATTGATATTATTTTCTTCATCTCCCTTATAGGACTAACCTCTCCTCTTGCTCGCCATCTTCTCACCACTTTTTCCTCCAGGGTCCGTTTTTACTTTCCAAATACTTAACAAATAGATGGAGTTGTAGAAGTAGCAGTAGATGTATTGTAGCAGTAAAACGTCTCTCTATCTCTTGCCAATCCGCATTTGTCTCCTCGCATTTTCCACTTTTGTCCTGATTGTACAGCGTAACGAACGACGCAAGATTTTTTCGCTAAGTTTGAGAAAAGCTGCGAGGCACACATGCACTTCTACCAACACTCGCAACATTAGAGTATTTGAACATATTTTAGACTTGTCGACGTGTAGTGCTTTGTAGAGCTGGCCTGCATGTGAAAAAATGTACTAAATACCACCGGTCAGCATTGAAAAAGACACAGAGCCGTATGTACCGTAAGCCAAACCTGTCTGTGTAGAAAAATACCACTAATCATTGGCATTGGCATTTCTTTCCTTTTTCCAAGCCGAGGTGCTTTAGCATGCATGTTCATTCACCAATAGAGGTTACGCTAGCAGTATTTTACAGCAAAAAATATATTCTACGCCACTCTGTGTGTGTTTTGATACCGGACCTATAGAAGCATAATCTCTTTAAGAAATCTAGAATGTGGAAATCACAAATGAAACAGCAATACTTATACCATGTGTGCGTGTGTGTGCGTGTGTGTGTGTGTGTGTGTGCGTGTGTGTGCGTGTGTGTGTGTGTGTGTGTGTGTGTGTGTGCGTGTGTTAATGTTGAGACCCCATTTATCTGTAAAACCAATATTATACCACTAGCCTTTCGAAGTACATCCAATATTACCCATAAACTTACCTTTAATTCTTAATTTACCTCAACAAAGTAACCCTCTTCAATGTAATACAGTAGAATATTATGTGAGACCGAGGGTAAATGCATGCAATGATTTTTGTTTGTTTTAGGCTGGTTACCCGACAACGGATGCTGTTATGGGTTCCAGTGACAAGATTGTAAATATATTTTTTTTTATTTTATTTTTTTGCAAAAGCCACATGGTTGGGACTTTTTTTTGTGCTCATGAAGAGGAAAAACGTGTCGGACTGCTGTAGACGAAGGATATTTATTTTTTGGATAGAACAACAAGGCACTATGAAGACTGTATATGAGATGATTTGGTGCCTGGAAGAATTTCAGAAATATATACATAAAAATGGAGAAATATAATGGATTTACATCATATAGCAAATTGTAGATATGTCAAATCAAATGACAAGCAAACAGGCTGGAAGCAGAATCCAACAAAAATAAAATCTCCAAAAGTGGTTGAAAGCAGCGGGTGATCGATGCAAAAATGCTTGACCAACTGACGATGTTGAATTCTTGCCTTTATTTCTACAAGGATGGTATTGAAGCCTACATTTCCCATGAATCTTTGCTCTGTGCACCTCACCATCCCTTTAAAAAGCATCTCACCTCGCCACTGCATTTGTCCCTGCTCTCTCTCCGTAGTTCTGACTGAAGGGAAGGGCACTATACAACATTCTTTCACTGTACATGTTCTTTTCTTGGTGTTGGTGTAAGATTTATTTCAAGTGTACATATATACAGATACAAATTAACCACGATATAATCTATATGTGTAAAAGAAAAATGTCTCTTTATGTAAAAACACAAAGTATATTAAAAAATCAATAAAGATCATTCAAATATGCAACAGCGGCTTTACTGGTGTGACCTATTTTCATTCTGATGAGTGGAGCAGTGTTTCCCAAAGTGGGGTCCTCAGAGTTTGCAAAAATAAAAAACAATTGATAATATTACTCAAACTTTAACGAGATTTAGTTTACATTCTACACGAAGATAAACACTACTTTGTAAATAACCATCATTTTAGTTCTGAAAGAAAAACATAAAAAACAAATCTTGGGTTGGGTCGGGAAAGATTTTCAGATGAGTGTGGTCCCACCTACATGTGAAAGTCAGATCCTGTCAGACTTATGATGCTAAGCAGGGCAGGGTCTGGTTAGAACCGTGATGGGAGACCTCCAGGAACACCAGGTGCCACAGTGGGGCGGCTGCGGCTGTAAAGTGACAAACTGTTGTTGTGTCCGTAGGCAAGACTCTTCACCTATTTGCCTATGAGTCTGGTGTGTGTGTGAATGGTTAGTGGTGGTCGAAGGGGCTGATGGTACATACTGGTTGCCTCGCTTCTGTCAGTGTGCCTCAGGGCAGCTGTGGCTACAGTAGTTTATCACTGTGTATGGAGTGAAAGAATAATGCCATGTGTAGCGTCTTTGAGTGTTAAATAGTTTTATCGTTATTATTATAATTATGTTGATGATTATAGATCCATGGGGGGAACTCGGTGTTAAAGATTTTGGTAACGACTGGAGTGGACAATTATTTTTGTGGAACAGGGCGCCATCTGGTGACTACAGACAGGTACTTCATTTTGGGTTATGCAATCCATTACTGCCATTAATTCCGCGAACAATTTGTAAGGAAGAAAGTATACACAATCCAAGTTATTTGACTCTTTCACTTTTTTACTGAAATACCACAGTATAATGATTAACAACAACAATAAACATGATTATAATCAAATCAAATCAACCTTTGTTTGTACCTTTTCCTTCATAATTGGTAACACAAAGTGCTTCACAGCCCACATCACATGAGGCACAAATCATCACATAAATCATAAACATTAAAATCACAAAGGGCATTAAAAACAAACATTAGAATCACACATGGGATTTAAAAAAATTCAAGATAAAAACCTTCATTTGTACAGGGAAACAGTAGTGTCAGAGTAGAAGTGTCTCACATAATCAGGAAGACTGTTCCAGATTTTAGCTGCATGAATCTGAAACGCAGCCTCCACATGTTTAGTCCTGACTCTGGGCAGCAGCAGGAGGCCAGTCCCAGCAGGAGGCCAGTCCCTGTGCTCCTCAGAGTCCAAACTGGTTCATATGGCACCACCAACAAAAACAACAATAATACATTAGATTATTATGATATTAAAAATCCATGTGCATACACTCAGAGACACTTGAACTTGCTCCACAGTGATGGGAAACCATACCCAGAATGCACTCTCTCCAGAAAAACTTGTTCAGAACGTGTTAGCGATGATCGATGGTCTGTCGAGTTTCCTGCAGTAAAACTTAACGCAAGGAATCAAGAAAAATAACATTGTAATGATGTTGCTCTGTTCAAAGTACGGGAAATGTTTACGACCGAACTGTGCTTTTGACTCAGTTTCTTGGATTTATCTCATTAAATCACAGAGGCCTTCACAAACTAATACTTGTTCTAATTAAACACAATAAAGTACTGAAATATTCCTTATGATGCTAAACTAGAAATGTTATACTTGCTTCCCATTCCTATAGAAATTAGGAGCACACAATAATCCAATCCACTTTATTTAGTATATACCACATTTTATAAAACAAGTTTCCAAAGTGCTGCACAGAGATAAAATCAAAACATTAAAATATGCAAGTTTGCCTTATGTTAAAATACATAAAAGAAGTAAAACATTATGCACAAAGTCAAAACAATACAATCGTAAAAAAAAACAATAAAATACCAGTTAACAATAACTGGTATTATTCAACACGAGATGAATGAACAATAACGCAAAAATAGAAAAACATAAAATCTCATTATAAAGAAGAAATATCTCTAGTTTTGCTCTTTTTCTCCGCTGTTAAAGTACAACATCGACATCTGTAAATACTTCTGAACCAAGTGCAATTATAGCTCCAAAGTTTTTTTTGTTTTTATTCTATTTTAACATCTTATTTTCATTATTTTAATTCTGTTGTTTTATGTCTGTACTTGTCTTGTGCACACTGGGAACTTTTGCTAATGTATTCCAATGTGGTTTTACTGCAAATGGCGAATAAATGAATCTGATCTTATATTGTCTAATATCTTAAATAAAAGACTGTTTTTCGTTTGGTAAATAAACAGCTAAATCTCTATCAGCCTCCAGTGTTATTAGTTAGTAGTTTGGAAGATGGGCTCTCTGGCGAATAGAACTCATACTTTTAGATATTTATGAGATTGATTTTAAAACCCCGCTTGATTCTTTTAGTTGGGTCTTGAGACTTTTCTTTCCCTCTCTTCAGATAGGGTATCTCTATATTAGTCAAAATTAGACCATTCTTAGAACAAGCACACCCTTATAAAGGTAGATATAAGGGAATTTCCAATAAGGAATAGTTACTACCGTGCAGATATGTAGTGTATCCAAATACCTGTACATCTAAGACATATATGCATTTAGTTACCCCACATCTTTATTAGGCTAATATAGAATTTGGCATTTTACTCTTGTTCGTAAATTATGCATGTATTTGTTTTGTTTGTATATGGATGGATGTGTTTCTGCTGATGGACGATCCGGGAAGAGAGTGGCACAACTGCGAATGTACCAATACACATGCAGCAGCTCGCCGTCTCGCCACAGAACTCGAACATCCGTCTCGTTCTTACCTCCCTCTGATGGTTCCCAGTGAACTTCAAGATGGACTCTATCATTCTGTGAACAGTTTTCAAAGTAGTAACGGTTCCCCCCGGCCTCCCTTTCTTCCTCTCTCTCTCTCTGAACTCACCAAAGCCCACGCACGGAGTCGATCCCAGGTCCAGGCACCACACATTTGGTGATCACCTTCATTCTGTTGAGGTTTTAAATTAACAGTTAAACCATTTTTGATTCTGTGTATCTTGTTGCGCAGCTGCGAGTCTCTTTGGAAGGCGATTAAAGGAGACGTGTGCAACCATGGACTGGACATTGCAAAGTGTCTTTATATTGTGACTAGACAAAGCCCCGGTGATCCAAGATGGCGCCCTATTCAAATGAATGGCTTGTGCTCAGTAGCGCATGGGACTTCACGAGGACCGGGAGATTAGCAGAACCCGCCTATATTTGGGCATCGTCTGGTTCTCCCGGTTCTGCGCAGTGGACGAGCTCCCATGGGCTCGGTCGCGCTCTGACCAATCAGCGCTGCTGATCAGAGCAGCAGCAGAGCGGAGTCAGAGCGGGAAGGAAAGGAGCAGAGTTTGTGGCAGTAAAGTGTGGATTTAAGAAGAAAAAAAGTTAAGGATGACATGGGACACTAAAATCCCCACAAAATCTGACCTTTCTGAAAGCTGTAGGTTCTCTGTCAGCCGAGGTCGAGCTGTTTTAATTTACATTGAGTTCTATGTTTGTGTAAGCCCTCAGTCGTACAGGGATTAGTCAAAGCAAAGGAAGGTTTCTCACCCATCATCTGTACTTCTTAGCAAGTTTTCCCGACGTTTCGTCCTCAAACCAGCGGACTTCTTCAGGGAATGAATTCTCGGACCGCGCGTTGGAGATTTATAACCTATGGGTGTGGTTAGCCACACCCTAATCCTGATACTAACTCATAAACAATCTAAGGTCTGTTTGATGTAGAAGGGAGCAGGTCTAACGACCCTGCTGAGGCTAACGACCCTAACTCATTAGCATGTCACTGACCTATTGTCTACTGGGATGCTCAAGTGGAGTGCAGGTTTCACCCCTCCTAACTCATTAGCATGTCACTGACCTTGTCCCAAGTTAGGGCGTTGTTTTTAGGATGTCGTCATAGATACGAGGCAAAACAAATCTTAACCCTCCTTCTCTGTTAAGAGAAGGTTTTTGTTTCCTCACAAAAATGGCTTCTTTCACCCCTCTCTCAAACCAATTCTTCTCCCGAGCCAGAATTTTAACCTCTGTGTCATCCACCGTGTGGTTGGAGGCCTTGAGGTGGAGATGAACAGCCGACTGTGGCCCACTAGAGTTTTCTCTACGATGTTGGTAAAGTCGTTTCACTAAGTTCCTTCAGAGCTTAGTGAAAGAGGGCATTATTGAAAAACCACTATATTACAAACTTTACCCAGGAGACACCATCCCCAGTATTTATGGCCTCCCAAAAATACACAAACAAAACTTTCCACTTCGGCCTATTGTATGTAGCATAGACTCTATCACCTACAACCTGGCTAAACACCTCAAAACCATTCTGGCTCCTTTGGTGGGTAACACCCACCATCACATAGAAAACACAAAAGAATTTGTAAATAAAATCAAACACCTCCAGTTTAACACAGATGAGACAATGGTCTCGTTTGATGTGACATCGCTTTTTACGTCGGTCCCTATTACAGAGGCGGTGGAGGCTGTAAGAGAAAGCCTACAGAAAGACGCCACACTAGGGGAGAGAACGAAACTAACAGCTGACCACATCTGTGAAATACTTGAAATGTGTCTTAACACCACGTATTTCCAATTTAGAGGCACCTTCTTTAGACAGATTCATGGCTGTGCGATGGGCTCCCCAGTCTCTCCAATAGTGGCCAATCTGTATATGGAGAAACTGGAGGAACAAGCCCTGGTCTCTTACCAAGGGACAGCGCCAAGCCATTGGTTTCAATATGTAGACGATACATGGGTTAAGTTAAAGAAACAGGAAGTGGAACCATTTTCAGAACACATTAATTCGGTGGACCCTTTTATAAATTTCACTCGCGAGGATGCGAAGGAGAGTGAACTCGCCTTTCTAGATTGTAAGGTCATCATACTGGAGAACGGACAATTAGAGACTGAGGTCTTCAGAAAGTCCACTCACACTGACCAGTACTTGGCCTTTGATTCAAATCATCCGCTACAACACAAACTCGGGGTGATTAGAACGCTTCAACACCGAGCCCACCAGGTCCCCACTAGCTCGGAGGTAAAGAACAGAGAAACCAAACATGTTCAGAGAGCACTTTCCAGATGTGGCTACCCCAAGTGGTCTTTTACTAAAGCCCAAAGGACGAGAAAGGCCAGAGACACAGTCCAACAGACAGAAGAGAGTAGGAGGAGAGGGGTGTCCTTACCGTATGTGGCGGGAGTTTCAGAGAAACTACAAAGAATCTTTAGGCAACACAAAATCCCTGTGTATTTCAAACCTTTCAACACGTTAAGTCAGAAATTAGTGCATCCCAAAGAAAAAACACCCAGACACAAACAGAGCAATGTGGTGTATTCAATTAAATGTAGTGAAGAGGAGTGCACTGACCACTATATTGGAGAAACCAAACAAACTCTACAGAAACGACTTTACCAACATCGTAGAGAAAACTCTAGTGGGCCACAGTCGGCTGTTCATCTCCACCTCAAGGCCTCCAACCACACGGTGGATGACACAGAGGTTAAAATTCTGGCTCGGGAGAAGAATTGGTTTGAGAGAGGGGTGAAAGAAGCCATTTTTGTGAGGAAACAAAAACCTTCTCTTAACAGAGAAGGAGGGTTAAGATTTGTTTTGCCTCGCATCTATGACGACATCCTAAAAACAACGCCCTAACTTGGGACAAGGTCAGTGACATGCTAATGAGTTAGGGTCGTTAGCCTCAGCAGGGTCGTTAGACCTGCTCCCTTCTACATCCAACAGACC
Organism: Knipowitschia caucasica; assembly: GCA_964034765.1. Lineage (NCBI taxonomy): Eukaryota > Metazoa > Chordata > Actinopteri > Gobiiformes > Gobiidae > Knipowitschia > Knipowitschia caucasica. Next base: position 11,889,988 of record OZ035841.1, on the reverse strand, counting down.
TTAGATTGTTTATGAGTTAGTATCAGGATTAGGGTGTGGCTAACCACACCCATAGATTATAAATCTCCAACGCGCGGTCCGAGAATTCATTCCCTGAAGAAGTCCGCTGGTTTGAGGACGAAACGTCGGGAAAACTTGCTAAGAAGTACAGATGATGGGTGAGAAACCTTCCTTTGCATTGAGTTCTATGGGACTTTTTTCTGGGTAGCACTCGTGAATTACCACAGGCGCCCTGTGCCCATGGGTGGGACAGCTATAAGCTAGTAATACCCTATCCAGTTATTATTATAGATCCATGGACCAGACACACAGTTCAAATTCATGTTGCAAATCATCGGAAGGTTTTTCTGTCAGGAGGGTGGATTATCTAAGCACCAGTCCTCCTGTGGACTCACCACCTGCAGAGGGTCAGTGAGGGGCTGGTGCTATGAGACTTGGGTGGCATCTCTGACTGCCACCCCCCTGACCCAGAAATGGATTAAAGGGTAGAAAATGGATGGATGGATGGATGGATGTATTTTGTACACATCAACAGGAGGACTGGGGCTGGAGGATTAAACCTTGAGTGCAACTTTTGGATGGTTGGGGAAACAGGAGCACCCAGAGGAAACCTACCTAGACACAACCTTATTGCTGAGAAGAATGACCCCCACTCAGTCTCTGGCTCATCTCAAACTGATCAAATTTGAAAACGTTTTGGTGATGAATTAATGGATACATTAGGGCTTGAACTGTTTGATACTTGGATCTGTTTTTGGCAAATCTACAACTTCATAAAGATCAAGAAGCCTGCTATGGTGATTTAGGCCAATACCAAAATACATTGAAGTGTTCTTGCCGATGCAGGAGGCTCTAACGTAAGGACAGATTCAGATTCATTTATTTGCCATTTGCAGTAAAACCACATTGGAATACATTTGCAAAAGTCCCCAGTGTCGCACACAACAAGTACATGAATAAAAACATTAAAAGTACAGAAGTAAAATACATTTAAAACTGCAGGAAACAATTGACACTGTGAAATCGATCAACAAAAATAGTTTTAATACATGCACGACCATTAAAGTGCTCTGTAAAGAAGCTGTTAGCATAACGAGATGTCCTGCATCTCAGCAAACAACGTCTGCCCCAGGAAGAAGCTGGATCATGCTTTTCCAGCGGCCAGAAGAATCATTGGTTGAGGTGATGATCCAGGACACTCAACATTTATCAACGTTTTTTTTTTACATTTATGGACATTGGTCATCTGCCCCTTGTTGACCAAAAAACCAATGTGTTTTTAATCACTACATTTCTTGTGTTTGAACGGTTTAATTCTCTGATCTGTGTCGGCAAATTCAGCGGTTTTGAAAAGTCCTCCGAGAAAACTACTGTTGTGATTTAGGACTAAACAATAATGAATGGAATTGAATTGAATTAAATGAAACTGCCGATAGACGAATCACACAGCATTATTTTCGACAGGAGTTAAACTAAACTAAACTAACTTGTATTTTCATGCTTCAGTCAGAGACATTGCTGAAAAGTTGATAGCATTTCAAGAATGTTGCTCCGGCTGAAGAAAAAGACTCCGGGGTTGTTGTCTCAGCTTAAATAGTTGAGTTTCTTTTTCCACAAACACACAATGCTCAGGTTGACAGCACAGAAGACACTCCAGGCCGCTGCAATGGACGTGTTGGTGATTTTGTGTATGATTTTTGGAAGTTTAGAGGCTGGTTATTTTGGATTGACGGCCACTCACTACCCAAAAGATATTGGGGGAGAGGAATCCCAGGTAGGTGTGCATCTTTCATATTCTTTCATGCATAAATTATGATAGGCTTCTTCAAGATTTTTTATTACGCATGAAAAGACATAAAATATTATCATTTTGAAAAAAAACATGAATTCTCCATGGAGTTGGTGACACGTCCACAAGGGTGGACAACGTGCATTTGAGTCACGGAATAAGAATACAAAACCATAGGATATTTTGATTTTATCTTTAGCATTGTATTTTTCTTGTTTTAACACATTCAAAAACTGTAAAATGTGTTGTCCGAAACATAAACCAAAGAAAAACACATTTGTTGCACTGACTAAATGACTGAAATACTATAATGAACTTGGCTGGTACTAATCAGCATAGAACTAAGACAAGACTTTCACATCTTCATAGGCGTGTGCATCTGAGGTATTTGAGAATGACATTAACAAATGAATCCCTAGAAAGTTCTTCAGTTCACTCAGTGTAATGCCCAGTAGTTATTTTCCATTCCACAGAGGTCTGAGTTGTCCATTATATCATCAATCAGCTCATTCGCAATTTGATGATTGAAAAATGTATTGGGGCTCCTCCCTCAATCTTGACCTACTACTCTCCTAAAAGTAAAGAGTAGATTGTCCCTCAAACTTATTATCTTTGGCTTTGAAGATGTGTCTGCTATATCTATATTTTTGAGTTTTTGAGCTTGGTCAAGCTCAACAGCACCATCTCCCTCATCCTCTAAATATAACCTCAATTTTCACAGCATCTTCTTCTTCTACATCTTCAACTTCACTGTCACAGCTGTTACCATTTACTAATTGGTGACACGTCCACAAGGGTGGACAACGTGCATTTGAGTCACGGAATAAGAATACAAAACCATAGGATATTTTGATTTTATCTTTAGCATTGTATTTTTCTTGTTTTAACACATTCAAAAACTGTAAAATGTGTTGTCCGAAACATAAACCAAAGAAAAACACATTTGTTGCACTGACTAAATGACTGAAATACTATAATGAACTTGGCTGGTACTAATCAGCATAGAACTAAGACAAGACTTTCACATCTTCATAGGCGTGTGCATCTGAGGTATTTGAGAATGACATTAACAAATGAATCCCTAGAAAGTTCTTCAGTTCACTCAGTGTAATGCCCAGTAGTTATTTTCCATTCCACAGAGGTCTGAGTTGTCCATTATATCATCAATCAGCTCATTCGCAATTTGATGATTGAAAAATGTATTGGGGCTCCTCCCTCAATCTTGACCTACTACTCTCCTAAAAGTAAAGAGTAGATTGTCCCTCAAACTTATTATCTTTGGCTTTGAAGATGTGTCTGCTATATCTATATTTTTGAGTTTTTGAGCTTGGTCAAGCTCAACAGCACCATCTCCCTCATCCTCTAAATATAACCTCAATTTTCACAGCATCTTCTTCTTCTACATCTTCAACTTCACTGTCACAGCTGTTACCATTTACTAATTGTCTTTTGTCTGATGAAATTCTTCATTATTCCCACTAACATCACCCTCACTTGAGTCAGATGGTAGTTCCTGGACTGTCCTCTAGGCTTTTCTATTCCGCTCTGCCCCAACCGCTACAAAACACATGGAAAAGGGTCATTATTCTCATGATATGACTAATATTCACAAGATGTAATATATATCAAATAATGTAATTTATTTGCAGCCAAAACTATTCAAAATGAAGTATTTCCAGAAACAACAAAGTAGCAGCAACACTATGCACTGTATTCAAAATGTAGCCAGTGATGCACAACGTCCACTTTGGTGGACACATGATTCATTGCAATTTCCTCAAAACAGAAAATCAATACTTGGGTTTTTTGACAATTATACGGCTCCTTAGATGTTACTTGACGTGCACATACTCTTTTTACCTGCTAAACCTTTCTAGAATATAATGTATGAACAGATTTTCCTCCTCCACTAAGCATATTTTCTATTTTGTCGGCCATCTTTCTTTGAGAGTTTTTTTTCTACCTTTGTATGTTTACCAGTCTGTAGCAGTGCATATGACAGGACATACCAGGGTCCACTATAGTGACTAAAGTGCAACTGTGACTTTAAAACTCACACATGGAAGAAAACAATTATTGAGTAGCTGTCCACTGTAGTGACCACCATGTATGAAAGTGTTAAGTTTTATAAAGATTTTCTGGGCCAATGGAGTATGTTGTGTTGATTAATTATCATGTGTGTGCTTGTATAGGTTGACTTACGTTATACGATCACAGATGACTCGTGCATAACTCCTGGTTTCCAATGGAGCACAAGCTGGGAAAGAGAGACATTTTTACCTTACGAGAACGCAAGCTTGATAAATATTTACGCGGCGTATGACCCCCTGTGTCAAGATGAGTTCGTCGAAACCCTTCGGCCATCTTCTGCTTCATACAGTATGTGGTAAGTTCTGGGCTTGTAGAGTTCCATCAATGATAATCACTTTCTTAGTATGAACAGCAAATCAAATCAGTGCTTGTATAGAGCCCAAAATCCCAGGAAGAAAAAATACACAATGAAAACAATGCTCAGAGAACACGAGTTAAATAAATACATTTTTCAGTTCTTACACTGCAAAAAATTGTAAATGATACAAATGTAAGTACATTCTGACTGTCTTAAAGCAAGATTTGCTAATGGGATAAAGCCATTTAATCAGATTTCTGGTTTCCCATTCACATTTTGACAAATTTGAGACATCTTTGTTTTATTTTTCATTACTTTTTGCAGTGAAAGCCTATCATGCGACATTTACTGACTGAGTTTAATATCTTTATTCTTTATTTATATTCTATTCATATACAGTATAGTCAACCTTGTTTGAAGTGCTCTTCATAACTAACTCGACTCTGGAAATGTTACAAATGTAGTGAAGCATTTCCAGTAAAGATTCCAGAACAGAATGTTCTGCGATGGATGTGTAAATGTGTTAAACTTCTAGTGTAAAAACCTGATTTTCCTGATGAACTCGTGAGATCTGATGAAGCCCAACTCTACTTCAAAATTTGATGCAAAAGATAAACAATTGCTCATTAACACATACTCACGTCAAAACCTCTGTAGAACTGTCTTCTGCCTGTACCTACAGGGTCACAGACGTTGCAGTCCGCTGGGTGAACAACCAGACCATTAAAGCCTTCACTCAGATGGATCTGAGAAGACGCTCTGACACGGGAAGAGCCAACTTCCCCCCTCAGGCCACCATCATGTCGCCCGTGCGGTGAGACTTTGACTAGATTTGACCCACTTTTCCAATGATTGTTTATAAAGTTGTGGATGGATCTGCAGCCCCCATCAGCCTCTCTCTATCACAGATCCATCAGATTTATAGTAGAAAACAGGAGTGATGGGACTTTCCTCACTCCTCTGGCGCCTGGTGTTCCCAGTGCACTCTAAACACACATTGGTCGTAGAAACCGGTTTGGGATAGAATTGATAAATAATGGTCATTAACCAATTGGTCAGAGATGTATTAATCTGTTGTTTGTGGGCTAAATCTCATTGAATAAACTGATAATGATTGTATTGACCAATATATAGGTCAGAATGATTCATCTGTATCAGATCAGTATTAGATTTAAGCACTAATCGTTCTCTGCACTGCTCACCTCCTGAGATCTGACAAAATGGCTTTTACAAACCGTATCAATCAATCAAACTTATTTGTAACACAACCTTACACACGGCAACACAATCCTCTTCACAGTAGATTCCTGTCACCAGATTTTAGCTGCATAATTCTGGAACGCTTCCTCTCCATGTTTAGTCCTGACCCCGGGCAGCAGGAGGCCAGTCCCTGTGCTACTCAGTATGGCCACAAAGTGTTGAGAAGTCCAGGTTTATAATAAATTGCAATACAGTATTGATGTATTAAACAGTAATTAGGAATTTGATATGTTCCATGGATTTCACCAATGGATGTATCTGCACACAATGTTAAGTATCCAATAGGAGGATCCTCACCTGGAGGAGGTGAGGGACCGGAGGGTGCTAGTCAAAGCCCTCTCCATCATGGACAACACCTCCCACTGCACAGGACTGTAGAGGAGCTGAGGAGCTCCTTCAGTGGAAGACTGAGACACCCTCAGTGCAAGAAGGAGCACTACCGCAGGGCCTTTATCCCCACTGCTGTCAGACTGTACAATAAGTCACTTGCAGTAGGACAAAAAATAACACACACAACTATTGCCACTGTTTCTTTGATTGCCACTTTTTAATTGTATATAAATATATATATATATATATATATATATATATATATATATATATATATATATATATATATATATATATATATATATATGTAATATGTTTGCACATTTCTTTCTTTTGCACAATGTGACATGTACATTTCTCCTGTGTGAGATCGATAAAGTCTATCTTATCTCATCTTAATAGAGTAATCATCTTACCTGGCATGGTGGCTGAGTGGATAGCACTCTTGCCTCTCAGCAAGAAGGTCCTGGGTTCGAATCCTGGTCGGACCAGGGCCTTTCTGAGTGGAGTTTGCATGTTCTCCCCGTGTCTGCGTAGGTTTCCTCTGGGTACTCCGGTTTCCCCTACCATTAAAAATATGTACAATAGGTCTGGCATGCGGGTCCTTTGGCGACCCCACTCCCATCTCTGTGTGGAGTGAGAGGACAAGTGCCCAAAAATAACAATTGTAAACCGCTTTGTGACTCTGGTCTACGAAAGGTGGTATATAAATAAAACTTGCATACCTTTTTCAGAGTTCCTTCAAACTGTCCCATGGAGATTCGGCCTTTGACGTTTGATCCAGATGGAGACACGGTTGTGTGCAGATACGGCGTGGCTCCTCTAGAGTGCGGTGCCTGTCAACCCCCTCAAGGCTTCACATTCTCTTCAGTAAGAAACTTAACAAAAGTTGAAAAATGTGTGTGTTGTAGACAGCATTGCCACTTAAATAAATCCGCAATGGCACAGTGGTCAGTGCCATTGTGGATACTTCACTGCAAAAGGTCCTAGGTTCGATTTCATGACCAGCTGGGGCTAAGCAGACACTGTGTTCCTAGTGTCTGCTTAGGTTTTCTCTGGTTTTGCTGGTTTCCTCCACCATTAAAAATAGGTTCAATATGATTTTTCAGGGTTTGTGAATGCAAGAACAAATGATTAACCAAATATAAAATCCGGTGTCTTTAGAGCTGTTTATTCATGCACATGATCCCATTCAAGAGATAATGAAGAGGTAACACAGATTCTAAAGACCATCCCTTTTCTATCTGCTAGAAATCTGAGCAAATGTGAAATAATCACATGATGCTAAGCCTAAAAAAAAGCATCAACGGCACATGCATGTTCCCATGATGTACATGTTTTCAAGTTTTATTTCCTGCTTACAAATCTGTACTTTTATATTTTGGAAGAGTGACCAATAGAAAGCCACGTGCTGAAAGAAAGACACTCAATAAGCAGAGAAAGACACATCCAACATTCCCTGTCTTTTTGCACACCCTATTTATGCCATTTTTCCATTGTGAGTCTAAGTCTTATCTAATCTTTTCTTAGAAGCTGCTCAGGTCAGAAAATTATAGAATAACTTTTTGTCTAAATGCAAAATATGTAGCGGGAAAATAACAGTGCTCATGTAACATCATGCTGTGGGGCTTCTTCTCTTCAGGAGGGACAGGGCAGAGTCGCAGTTGATGGGAAAACACCTTCCATCAGGATATTTGTGTTGATATCACACATGAAATAGCAATAAAATATGTGAAATAGTGGAAAAGTTTAAGTATCATGTCTCAGTACATGGTTCGAACTTTGGGCTACAATTCACACTGCACCCAGTAGACAAACAACTCTACTCTGAAAACCATTTAGAGAATTCTACACATTTGTTCGTCCAAACAAAACCACGCAAAGCTGTAGTTTCAGTTTCCATTTTCCGAATGCAGAATGGTGTTGGTGCATTCTTTCTCGTCTTTGCAGTAGGCCGAGGAGGATGTTGTTGAGGAAGAGGTTCTATTGCTGGGGGCTGCATGTGTCATGTTGTAACGTTCCACTGCCCACTACTGGCCGGGCGTTAGAACTACTTTGTTTTCCGTCGTGGTGTAGACGCTGTGCACTTCGAGTAAGGAGCCTGGACAATTTAGCTAATTGCTTTGCAGCGTCTCCGCAGCCCTCCATCTAAAAGGGCCTCAGTCTCATAAAGAAAACGTAATAATTTATTGTTTCAGTTACAACCGTTTGTGTGTTTTCAGAACTGCACGATGTCATTTGATGCAGCAAACAGCGCAGTAGGGGGTTCTATGCAGTGGAGCTGATGATGGAGGATCATGTTAAAAAAAACATTTCATTTGAGAGCCTTGGTGTAAAAGAAGAGAAGAACTCCAGTGACTACATCAGCGTAGTGCCTTTCCAATTCGCTTTCGAGGGTAAGACACCCCAACAAGTCATCAGCAGACCTAGGCAAAGAGCGGTCCAGGAGCCCCAGACGGCCCGTTTCACATTTCGAACCTCTTCTATTTCAAACAGTCTCTCACCCGATTTAAATGAATGGGAAATTGTGACAGATCTTGCAACAGATTTACCATCGTCCAAGTGACTGTACAGAGAGTTCAGAGCAAAGGAGATTGCATCCTCAATGCTCCTATTCTGTCTGTTAGAAAACACTCACAGGGTTTTGGCCCCAAGCTTTTACTTTTCAAGTTGGGCCCCAACCAAAATTAGTTTTTTTTATTTAATAGCATTCATTTTTAAATATGTTGAAAAAAGATCACTCGAAAGCTGAATGCCCCTTGCTTTTTTGTGACGAGTGAACAGTTATTACTAATGATGGTTGAAAAAGAATGTTGTTTCTTTCAGTGTTGCCGTCTATAAAGTCCTGCGCTGAAGGAGTTATCTTGCCGCGGTTTGTCGAACCAACTCCCAAACACGGGGCAGTGATCAAGATCGATATCTCTTCAAGTGTTCAATTGTTCAGCGTTAAGGCGACAGCATCAGAAGCCACGTAAGACACAATATGAAGAGTTACCAAGAAGAGAGAACAAGTCTCCTTATACTGCAGCTGCAACACACATGAAAAGCATCACTAACAACCTCATAAAAGGGCAACATTATTTAGAAAAATAGAGATAGCTCATCTCCAAAAGGATCATAGCACTAATAAGTGTAAGTCTGGGATTACCTGTTTAGCTTCAGAGTTACCCAAACTTTCTTAACAATGTCCAGAGTTTTTTTGAAAAGTCCTTCTTGAAAGTGCCTTCGATAAATCCTACAACCAAGTCAATTTCTTCTCGTTCAGCCATTGTGGGTTGTAAATCAACAAGACAGTTTGCGTGTTCTAGCTAGCGCGCTCTCTGACTATCCAATCAAAGAGTGAGCGGTACGCCATGGATGTATTATATTAACTGGATAGGGTATTACTAGCTTGTAGCTGAATAACTCATGTGCTCAGGGGATTCTCGCGGTACTGCAGACTGAACCAGACTAAATTCACGTGGGCTACCCAGAAATTTTCCCCATAGGACTCAATGCATATTAAAACAGCTCGACCTCAGCTGACAGAGAACCTACAGCTTTCATAAAGGTCGGATTTTGTGGGGATTTTAGTGTCCCTTGTCATCCTGAACTTTTTTTCTTCTTAAATCCTTCGGTTTTGTTTAAATCCACACTTTAGTGCCACAAACTCTGCTCGTCTAACAGGCGAGTTTCCCATAGATCTTTGCGAGTTTCAGGCAACTTCCGCTAATCATACAGCCCCCATGCCATTTTCCACAAAGCGCCCACTGAAGCACAACCATTCAATTTTGAATATGGCGCCATCTTGATTCGCCGGGGCTTGGCGTACGCTGACGTTAAAATCTGAATGGTTAAAGCTACATTCGATCTACACTTAATTTTATTCAACAGAACGGATTCTGAAGCCTCCAGGCAAAAACTCTGACCAAGCAATAAATTATTGGCTGACCTATGAATGGATGAATGCAGTTATATGAATATATCAATCAATCATGTTTTTATTACGAACTCGTAGTCAAACAATACAAAGATTGAAGCCAGCACAACCAGGGAAAGCACTGAAGGAGGTGAATAGACATTTTGGAGATATTTATATATATGGAGAATTTATTAAAGGAAAAAATACTAAATGTAAAATAATGAATAAATTCCAATCAGTAATAAGAAAAACAATATATCTTAGGCCTACAGAGAAGGCCTGCAGGTCCCGACAGCCCCCCACAATGGGATAATGAATTGTAGACCTTATGAAAACACCTAAAAATAGATGAACAACACCTGCCAAGAGTTTTGCAGACCTTGAAATAATGCAAATAAAGACAATTAAATACTGTAAAAGGAATAAAAACGAAAAGAAAAAGAAAACACCTGAAAAAATTCGTAAACTCAACTGAAACTTTTTTTGGAACCCTTTGGAGAACAAGCAACTGACATAACTAATTACTAAACTGTGGGCTTAAGGGTTTAGTCTAATTATAGGAGGCAACAATCCCTAAACAGAGATCA